>JARHVA010000827.1:1727500-1875000 GCA_037957365.1 Torreya grandis
TCTACCTCTTATAGCTAGGCCATATTAGAAACTAGACATACGGCCTATAAGCAATGTCACCGATCACTAGTACACCTAGTGTACCCCTAAACCAATCTATATCTTGTGTACCTAACCCTATACTTAAAGTCATGAAGTCACCTCTCCCCCTCATGAAACTGACTAGGAACTCAATCTGCATGTATCATACCCATGATAATCCCATTGGCCTCAACACCTAGATGTACTCATAGGCCTAACAATGTAGAACCAAGATGACACTGATACCATACCTCTTATAGGACATGAATACTCACAACTCCTTATATATGGTCTTCCCAAATAAAAACTCAACCATCACCCCCAATATCAAATATGGGAACCTCCTACTACTTGATTTGGGAAGGGAAAAACATGAGACGGTCATCATAATCATTGCCATGAGTTTCCTCTCACCTAGATCCCTCTACTACAATGTGTTATAGCTGACCCCCAACATGTCATCTAACCTAATAAATATCATCTCCATATAATATATCAATGTGATCCTCCCACTCCTCTCACTCTCTGTGATAGATCAGATTGCCCTAGAGAGGAAGCCATGTGATCTTATATACATCCTCTAATAAGATAGTCATCTTGCTAGTTGGTAGTAAGAAGGTATTCATAACTGGATCCCATCTCTTGATGAGTGATATGATCATAGATACATCCTAAGGCACATGTTGATAATGCCTCATCACCCCAACCTAACCTCTTCCATATGGGCCTAGTTAGTAGGGGTCATCCCCTAGTAGATATCTATGAAGATGAGTGGTACTTGATCATGCATCTATATCTACTCCCTAGCCTAAAATAATTTATTTCTAAACATAACTTAGTCACCTGCACTATTATTTCCAACCAAATAAACCTTTTCCTATACATACCCTACCTTACCCTTTAGCTTTAAGTAGTGAACTATTTCTCTACCCATCTTACCTATCCTAACCCTCTAACCTACAAGGTCAACCTATACCTAGTAACTCAGGCCTAACTAGTTGTACTATTTTAAATACTATTAAAAACAAAAACCATTTTTTAATATAAGACTGCCAATGGTCATGGTGACTATCGATGGTCAAGAATCCATTTCTCTATAGGTGTCGACCATCGATAGTCATACTCGATTGCCAATGATCATTGTGGATTGTCCATGAGTAGAACACCCAAAACCTAACCTAACCTAAAACCAACCAAAAAACATGAAAAATATCCTACTTTGATACCATGATTCACATACCCACCCTCATTTACCTACCCACCTATTCAATTTTCCCATTCACCTATAACTTTACCCAAATCACACAAAAACCCTAACTAGGGCATAACAATTTAAACCTAAGCATTCAAACCTGACCTACCCTCAAACCCTAATGCAATTATAAAATCAAGATAAGTTACAAATTTTAAAGCATCCCATACATCATTTCATGACCACTACTATTGAGTCATCCATAGACCTTCCCATCCTCCCCTATACCCATGTGTTCCATACATCCTTATTAGTCCCTTAGGTCCTCTCAATCATGCCAACTTAGCAGTATTAGTATAGGTTTTTATTTTTCCCTATTTTTTAATTAGGGAAATTGTATTTCTTGTGCATACATGGAGTTTTCCTACATTTTTGGGATAGGATAGCTTATGTGGAGATGTGTGTCATAGATGTGTCATAGGTGTCATAAGAATGTCATAAGTAACTCCCTTGATGGGAGTTACTTCTCTATTCTTAGCACCTTATCTCCACCTTTCATGGAGGAGTTATAGTCTATTCTTGGGGTGCCTTGGCCACCTTTTGTGGAGGAGTTACTTACATGCTCTCCTATATGTATTCTTCACTTTGGCCATCTCATGTTAATCAGATTTTGGTTTTCTCCATTTTGTCTTGTGCAATTTAGCTTCTTGTATAATTTCAAATTGATTTAGCATCTATGTGGTGTGCACTTACTTCATCTCATGTGATCACATCTTCATTACATTCACATTATTTAGATTCTGGCAACAACTCCAATATGGTATCAGAGCCACTCTGATAATCGTGTGTCTGGTTATGCTATTCTAAAATTCTTACTTTGCTTTCTTAGTAGTTTTGTTTTGTTGTTTAACTCCATTGTTTTGGTAGAGTTTTTTGAAAACTCATGCAAATCCATATGAAAACATGTTCAAAAATTACTTTTGAGTTAGAATTTACCAAGACATCTTGTCTAGATCTATTGTGGCTTTAGCAAAGGCAAAAGAATTTCTTTTCTTTTGGTCATTTTACAAGAAAAAGATAAGATTTCTGCTATCTGGTTTGCTTCTTGGATGTTGGAGGGGCTAACTTTGTTGCAATCTACTGGGTGCCATTGTTGTTATCAGAGGGAAGAGCAACACTTCACTCATTCAGTCCAAGCACAACACTCAGCAATAGCCACACCAAGCAGCAACAACATCCTTTTTATAGCAACGTCCTTTCAGTAGTCTTTCTAGCCATGCCATCAAGCCATATGGCGTCCAGTGTGCAGGTTTGCAAGTTATTCTTTTACAATAAAATTCAAAATTGCACCCTTTTTTGCAGTGCCACTACCTACTTTATTTTTGTTGTTTGGAAACTATATGTGTGCCCTTTTTTTTTGAGAATATTCTACCACATCTGCTATTCATTTGTCTTTTCTGCCAATAGTTTTCTTAAAAATGGCACTCCCTTTTTGGTTTCCAACGCCCATGTGGTGGTCCCTCTCTCTGTCTCTCTCTTGCTATTTGATTGATAATTCTGCTACTATCCAATAATGTTTTTGATATTCATAAGTCAATGATTTGATTTTTTGAATTAAAGACAAATTGGAAATTAGCATTAAAAAAAACAATTTAGAGGTTTTTAAAAACTTGTATCTTCAACCTACGAAGATGAAGGGTGAGGTCCGAGTTGGCAAGAGGCCAATTCCCCCTCACACAAACCTCTTTTGGATTCCTCATTCTGTGCCAAATCCAATGAGTGGTTGGAAGGCCACTTTCTCTCTCAAAATAGGCATTTTTTAATGGTTTAGTGTTTTTTTTACAAAAACACTAGTTTATGGGAAAATTGATCCTTTAATATCTTACAAATGGTAGCTCAGTTTTGGGTGCCATTTTTTACAAAAGTGTTTGTAACTCAATTATACACATTGTAGGCTTGTTATTTGTCAAAAATTCACTAGTTTATAAAGTGCCTAAAATTTGGGTCTCTTGGGACACATTTTCGACTGAGTCTGACGTCCTATTTGCTTAAGTCTTGCACCGATTGCTCTAAGACACATTCTCACTTAAGCCCAACATATTTTGAGCATGCAATTTCATATTTTGGGTGCCTTAAAATTTTATGGGGGTGTGATTGCTTTTCACAACTTGCATATCTTTGCTTTCATTCTCTTTTCTACATAAAATTCACAACTTGTAATCAACACAACTTCACCTAAATTCAACTTAAAAATGGATTATTTTAAACTTAAACCCCTAACACCCTTTAACTATCATGAATGGAAAGTTAAAATGTCAATCATTCTTAGAAGCAAAGGGTTGTATAGGATCACTATGGGTACTAAAGTAGAACCCAACACTAATGCTAAAAACGTCAAGTGGTACAACCATAGTGATGAAGCCTATGGATAATTGAGCTTGTCTATGTCTCTAGAACTTCTCTTCCATTTATAAAACTCTAAGACTCAAAAATAAATATGGGACACCTTAGAAAACTTATTTGGGAAGCTTGATGAGATGAGAGGTCATGAGCTCAAAAATGAACTCATAAGTCTAAGTCCTAGCAACTTTGACACCCTACAAGACTTCTTCACTAAGTTTAAGGCCCTTAGATTTCAATTGAAATAATGTGGGATAGAGAAGAAAGATGATCAACTCATCCTTTCTATTCTTTCAAAGTTAGGTCCAAGTTATTCAGTCTTTGTCTCCACTTTTCATGCCACAAAAAGTACCCTTAGCACTACATGGAAAATGCCTTCTTTGGATTCATTCATTGCCGACTTGACTAGGGAGCAAGATAAGCTAATTCAAATGGGCACAATAAAGTCTAATCAACCCCAATATTTGATAGCTGAAAATGGTAAGGATAAGACTTCAACAAAGGAGAAGAAGAAAAAGAACAAGGACCAGGAGAAGAAGAAAGAAAACAACAATCTTGCCAAAAACAACACTGAGACTTCCTCTTCTAATGCTAAACCTGAGAAGGAGAAGGTTATGTGTGACTAATGTAAAAATATAGGGCATGATGAACATAAATTCATGAAGAAACAAATAGATCACCTAACTCATCTTCTAGAGAAGAACAACATAGGTGTTCCTGAGTCCATCAAGCAGAATTCATCTACCCAAGATTCTACCAAGGCAAAAGGGAAGGGTAAGGAGAAAGAAAAGGGCAAGGCCCTTGTAGCTACTACAACGTCTACATCATCATGGGTCATTGATTTAGGTGCTTCTCACCACATGGGATCTTCACTACTTGATTTTTCATCTTTAGAGCCTTGTAGCATGACTTCAATTAGTTTGGGTGATGACACATCAATTTTTGTTGCAGGGAGAGGGTTAGTTGATATGGAAGGAGGAACATTCAATAATGTTCTAAGTGTTCCTTCTCTTTCAACCAATCTCCTATCAGTGTACCAAATCACTCACATTGGTCAGGGCATGAGAGTTGAGTTTTCACCAGATTTAGTGGCTATCAGGGAGTTACATAGTGATACTACAGTGGCAATGGGTAGGGCAGATCATCAAGCAAGGTTATACACCTTCTCACATTTTTCACTAGATTCTTCTCTAACAACATTACTAACTCATTCAGATGGAGTTAAAAAATTATGGCATGAGTGGTTTGGCCACCTTAACTATTGCTATCTTGAGCAACTTTGTAAACATGACATGGTCATTGGCTTGCCTCGTGTCCAATTCTCAAAAGGACATTATGAGGGGTGCTCCCATGTGAAGCATCCTGAAGCAAAATTTGACAAAGTCAAAGCTTGGAGGGCTTCACAACCTTTGGAGTTAGTCCATAGTGATGTATCAGGACCCTTTCCCAAACCATTTTCACAAGGGCCAAGTACATCCTCACTTTTATTGATGATTTCTCTAGGTACACTTGGATATATTTTCTCAAACAAAAGTCTGAAGTATTTGAAAATTTTCTAGACTTCAAGGCTCTTGTTGAGAAACAGAGTGAGAAATCCATCAAGGTTCTTCAAATTGATAATGGAGGTGAGTATGTCAGCAATAGGTTTGAGTAGTTTTACACCACAGAGGGGATTGATTTGCAGTGCATAGTCACTTATAGTCCTTCACAGAATGGGGTTGCAGAATGCAAAAATAGGTTCTTGAAAGAGATGGGTAGCTGTATGATTCACTCCAAATCCTTAGCACCACAGTACTAGGTTGAAGCCATCAATTGTGATTGCTACATTCAAAACATGGTTCCTCATAAAGCTTTGAAAGGGATAACACCCTTTGAAGCTTGGCATAAAAGGAAACTTGATGTTCAACACTTTAGGGTTTTCAAATCCCCAGCCATGGCCCGCATTCTGAAGAAGAAATACAAAGCTATGAAATGTTAGTCTAAGCCTTACATCTTTGTAGGATATCCAAATGGTATTAAGGGATATCACCTTCTAGATTTAGTCACTCATGAGTTGTTCATTGAGAGAAGTGTTCATTTTTAGGATAGTCCTAGAGACTCAACACTTGACACTTCTTCTCCCTCATTTGATCTACTTCTTCATGATGATTCCTCATTAGATTTATCAGCCACAATAGGTTCTTGAGCTAGGGACATCTTCTTCTTTAAGTTTAGATAGTGAGGATAGTGATGTAGAGTCATCCACCTCTAGTTAGTCAAAGGATGAGGAGATAACACCTGACTCATCTACTTTTGGGCCACTTTGGGCTAGACAAACACTTGAGAGTGCTGACACTTGGGCAGGAGATCCCATAGATGACAAATGTACTAGGGGGATTTTTAGAGAGATCCACATGCCTTCTTTGCTTCAGTTTCATATCCATAAACTTTTTGAGAGGCATCGGGGGTACCTGAGTGGGATAGTGCTATGGAGGAAGAATATTCTTCCTTAATCAAAAATCACACTTGGGATTTGACTTCGCTTCCTAAGTGAAGAAAGATGGTTTGATGTAGGTGGATATATTGGACCAAGTTTGTAGTAGATGGGTCAGTTGATAAGTACAAGGCACTATTGGTCACCAAGGGTTTCTCATAGGTGGCAAGCATTGACTACTCAAAGACCTTTGCACCCATTGAAAAGATGACTTCTATCTGACTCACCTTGGCTATTGCCACAACACATGGTTGGGATGTGCATCAGATGGATGTGAAGAGTTCCTTTCTTCATGGAGACCTAGAGGAGGAGATCTATATGGAGCAATTGTCAAGATTTATTTAGGATTCTTCCTTAATATGTAGACTTAGTAAATCTATCTATGGCCTCAAACAGGCCCCTTGAGCTTGTTATGCCAAGATGGATTCCTTCCTTCTCACAGTGGGTTTCACTAGGTGCCATTCTGATCCCAATGTCTACTTCTTGCGGCAAGATGATTCGATCTTGATTTTGGTTCTATATGTTGATGACCTTTTGATCACCAAGAGTTCTTCATCAGCTATTGTAGTGGTGAAGGCATCTTTGTAGGATAGATTTGACATGACAGACTTGGGTTTGTTGCACTACTTGGCATCAAGATCTCATAGTTAGATTTAGGGATTTCTCTTGCATAGCCTAAGTATGCTATTGACTTATTGGCTTAGTTTCACATGGCTAATTGCAAGCCATCTCTAACTCCCTTTCTATAAAGAGTCAAGCTTGAGGCCGATTGTTCTTAACCATTAGTTGATGCCACTTGATATCGACAACTTGTTAGTAGTCTCATCTACTTGACTCACACCATGCCTGACATATCATATATAGTGGGACTTGTCTCTAGATTCATGTAGGAACCTCATGAGCTACATTAGAAAGTAGCTAAGAGGATCTTACATTACATATAGGGTTCACATAGATATGGGATTCATTATAGATTTAGCATAGAGGTTGACTTGGTTGGATATACAGATTTAGATTGGGTTGGCAATTCATAGACTCGAAAGTCCACTTCTAGTTACAGTTTCTCTCTAGGTTTAGGTCATATCAGTTGGTCTAGCAAGATGCAAAATGCTATTGCTATATCATCCATAAAGGTAGAGTACAGGGGAGTTGTTAATGTAGCTACTGAGGCTATTTGGCTTCAAGGGAAACTTTTTGAGTTTGGCATTCCTATCACACAACCCACCATCATTTATTGTGACAACTAGAGTACCATTTAGATTTGTAGGAATCTAGTTTAGCACCAGTGGACCAAGCACATAGAGATTCACATGCATTTCATTCAAGAGCTTATTCATAGTCAGGTCATTGACTTGATATTTTGCCAATCTTCAAAGCAAGTTGTAGACATCTTCACCAAACCTTTCACTGAGAGCAATTTCATTCATGTATGAGCTCTTCTTGGGGTGTAGTCCACATCTGCAACAAAATCATCTTTAGGGGGGGCCACTAGCCTCTTCTTTCTTTTATGTCTCTCTTTTGGGGGGGGAGTTTTTTCCTACAAGTTTTCTCTTTTTCTCTAACTTATGGGAGATTGCATTTGTACATGGGTACCTCATCAAGCCTAGTTGTTGGGACCCATTTTATATTTCCACACCGCCCACCTAAGCTATGCTTATGCGGGGGTATTAGTGTAGGTTTTTATTTTTTTCTATTTTTTAATTAGGGAAATTGTATTTCTTGTGCATACATGGAGTTTTCCTACATTTATGGGATAGGCTAGCTTATGTGGAGATGTGTGTCATAGATGTGTCATAGGTGTCATAAGTAATTCCCTTGATGGGAGTTACTTCTCTATTCTTAGCACCTTGTCACCACCTTTCATGGAGGAGTTATAGTCTATTCTTGGGGTTCCTTGGCCACCTTTTATGGAGGAGTTACTTACATGCTCTCCTATATGTATTATTCACTTTGGCCATCTCATGTTAATCAGATTTTGGTTTTCTCCATTTTGTCTTGTGCAATTTATCTTCTTGTATAATTTAAAATTGCTTTAGCATCTATGTGGTGTGCACTTGCTACATCTCATGTGATCACGTCTCCATTACATTTGCATTATCCAAATTTTGGCAACAACTTCGATAAGCAAGTCCACCTCAATAGTCACCATCAACACTCTTTTTTCCCAAAATTACCAAGTACCAGAGATCCATATTCAAAAGTGAAAGTGATTGAAATAACATTCACTTTTCACTTTTAACCACTAGACTTTTAGGGTTTTCACCCTGACCATCGATGGTCAAGGTGACCATTGATGACACCCTGACACACCTTGACCATCAACAGTTAGGTGGTTGAATTTTTTGATCTCACCTTGAGCATCCATCTTTAATAAAAATAAAATCAACTCACCTACCCATGGAGACTACCTTCTCCACTCACCTTGACCACCTCATCTTGTCATTGGTCCATTTTGACCCAACTAGTGCCCATTTTATGATATTTTTTTCCTGGTCCCTTTTGACCACAGTGACAACATTACCATGTTGACCACTTTTTTGAACTTATACCACCTAAAATATATCATAACCACTTGTGTCTTCTTGAGATCACTTCCTAACTTAGTACCCATGACACTTGACCTATTTATATTTCACTAGGATCACTTCCTAACTTAGTACCCATGACACTTGACCCATTTATGTTTTCATTAGGATCACTTCCTACATTGGATACCCATGGAAATATAGACATCACTAAGGATAATTGAATCTACAAGTGTACCCAAACATCATGCCTAAATTTAGTCACACAATCTACTTGTCACTTATCCTTCTGAGCAATGACCTTTATTTTTACCAACTATGACAACCTATTGTATGCATGATCTTGGCTATCACACCTTTTTGTCATACTTTGTGCACATATTTTTACCTCAAGTGCCCAACCTATCACCCACCTTCATGATGTATACCTTCATAATCACCTTCATCTACCTTATCAAACTCATACCTAATTATATTTTACCTCATCAACTCTTGGTTTGATGGGGAATGCCTCTTCCCATACTTGGGGTAATCAGACCTTCGACCAATAATCCATTTTTATTTTTAAGCTTGTTGACTTAAAGCCACATAATAAAAATGGGGAAAATTTAGACACTAAAAATATTCACACCATGATTATAAATGTCAAAATTCCCCTGGATTACCTTAGGACTCCTCAGGACCAATCTAACCCTTCGACTCCTAACCAAGCCTAACCCATGGTTAATTTGCCTTACTAACTTAACCTATCTTTTACCCAATTTCTTACTTTCACCCTTAACCATCGATGGTCAAGATGACCACCGATGGTCACCCTAACCATCAACATTCAAGGTGCACCTCCTTACCCACCAACATGTACACCACCCTCCTTAATTTTATAAAAATACCTCATCGAAATATGTGTATGATCTATTTCATGTGTGAGTTATAATTATAATTCCTATTTAACATCTTATTGTAACTCTTTTGCCTTGATTATAAGAAGAGAGGAGTATGGAGGTGAAAATCATCAATAATTATTATCAAAAGCTTATGCATCTAGAGTTCCTTTTTTTGTAGGTCAATAATCATCAATAATACAATGTTCAAGTCATCATGTCAGATATCCAACTTACCATCACTACTCTACCAAAGTGTCAAGTACTGTTACTCTACCCAAATCATTTTATACTCCACCAATGAATCAACCACTTCAATCAACCACTTGATCAACCTATAACAAGATAAGTACTTATTTTATATTATTCATTTAATTTATTTATATTTCAAAATCAACCTAGCACTAACCCATCACTTGTAATCTATCTATATGATCCCATCAATTTGAAATTTATTACCTACAACCAACACACAATAACTATTGATGGTTTTCTCAACTGCTAATGGTCTACCCAACCATCAATGGTCACCCTGACCATCAATAGTCACCTTAACTACTAAAGGTCATTTCAATAATCAATGGTCACTATGGTAGGAAATAAAAATAAGTTATTTACACCTACCTACCCTCAACCAAATCCAATTTTTTATGCCCCTTCCTATTCACAGACCCCTACTTGATTTTCTAAAATAGATCAGAGCCATTTAACACTAGTATTAAATTTATTATCACTATATTATTCATTTCTAGCCTATTTATTTAACAAACATTTCTTGTCTTTAATTTTAGTAACTATTTATTATTAATTCAAGTACATTCTATTCTATTTATAAACATAATCATTTAAAATATGTGGATTTACAGCCCTTGAGAAAGCTCTTGCTTCCAGAATCTAGCTAGTGCTAGGCAATTAACCCAGGTATCTATCTAACTAACCATTTACTTTAGTTATATTATATTTTTAGGTCATCTTCCAAAACCAAAGAGGATTTATTCATAATCATCTGATTCAACACATACACAATCAAATAGGTTTTTCAACTATACCCATATTTAGTTTCTTCTTCTTCCCTTTTAAAAATATAAGCTAAAATTCATTCAAACATTAGGTAGTCAAAATCCCAGTAGCCTATAACATGTTACTTAACCATAATTGGTCTAAGATGCTTAAAAAATACATGAAAACTAATTGTTCCTATATTTGGTTACCTTATAAGGGTGTACTAAATCAAATTAGAGTTGAAAGGGAGCCCAAAATGGAGCATGTAATTATAAATTATAATGACAAAAATGAGAAAGTGAAATTCATATGATGTGATACTGGTATTTACCCCCTAACTATAAAATATTCCTCAAATAAGGAATAACCTACCAAATCATTAAGAATTTTGAGCTTATACTTTTATGAAACACATTCAACACAAGTTTCAAGTGTAAGAATAGTTTTAACTAACCCCATATGAAAATAATATTTGGATACATATAAAATTGCATTTCCCATACACAAATAATCTCATTGAATATGAATATTTAGTTTTAGGATTGAAATTTCCCCTCAAACATACTACTAGGGAAATATTAGTTTAATGTGATTCTGAATTGGTGATAAACCAAGTGATAAAAACATTCCAATGCAAGATATAATACTTGAAGAAATAAAAACATTGAGCCTAGGATTTGATAAAATATTTTGATTCCTTCAACATCACACCCATCCATAGAGAAAAAAACCAACCTACATATAAATTAGCTTATTTTATATAAAACCTATCTCCTCTTCATAAATTAAACCTATAAATTTTTTCCATATAATGTGTCCAATGTCCCTTGGTTATTGATAATGTTGATCATTTTTTAGGTTTTCAATGATGATCAACAAATCATAGAATTCATGAAAAGCACATGGATCCTTGAGTCCCATATCATTGATGAGAAAGATGGGATAACTGATAGGATATGTAATGATAACATCATCAAGCTTAGGAAAAACCTCATCCCAAATGGGATGGTGTATTTATAAAGGACCTTTAATCAAGATGCTTACACCAAAAATCAAAGGCAACCAAAAATTGATGAAAAATACTTCATAGTAGTTGACTTTGGAAATATGGAGTACCCCCAACATGTTAATATTTGACTTAAATATTTTGACTCAAAGAGGGATAATTTAAGGACTATATTACAATAATACAAGGATGTGATTGCCTGGTCTTATTATGAGTTGAAATTTTTTGATGCCAAGATTATCCCATACACAATATCACTTAAGTACATCAAAAAAAACTTTTTGTTAGAGATAAATAATAGTAAATATTGTTTTATAACCTTGAATTTATATAGAATTACAAAAATTAATTGACACTAGAATCATATTCCCAATCACACATTTGACTTGGGTCACAAAATTAGTTCTTGTGCATAAATAAAATAGTGAAATTAAACCATGTCAATCTCATAAATTTGAATAGAGCATTAGAAAATGATAATTACTCATTTCCATCACTATTAGAGAGTTATTAATGATTTAATGGTGATGTCATGTAAATATCCAAGTGTGTGGATGATGTGCCTTGATAGTCTAAGTGATAATGACAAATTATGCAATGTGCTTGTCCAGGTATGCTTGAAGGAGGCTTAGTTGATCTTTATTTTTATCTTGGTTAGAGATGTTCAGGGATGAGTATGGTGATTTGAGCATGAGAAAAGGGTCCTATCAAAATTCAAGAATGATTTGAGTGCTTGTGTGTATGAGTGGATTTCATCTAGTTGATCATTATTTTCATCTAGACATTTTGGATCTAATGGCATAAAATTTAAGTAGGTAGTTTGCTAACATCACCATTATCATGTGTGGACGAGTAATGGGTATTTGGTCATATGGTTGTGATCACATTAATCACTAGTTTCTATTATTAAATTATCAAGTCTAGGAATAAAGCACAAAAAAATATATGCAAGTGAAAAGTTGGGCTCTCAAGCATTGTGATAGTATTTTCCCTTAGCCAAATTTTCAATGTGGCAAGAAAATTTGAGTAGGAATTTTGATGGTGGCATATCTCACACATGTGGATTTTTCAAGATAATTTGATCATATGAGGTTTTTCATCTTTGTGTCTAGTTGATATGCAAAAAAATTTAGGTCTATCACAGAAGTGTGACAAAGTCTATGCATGTGAAAATTTGGTCTTTCTAGACAGTTCTTGATATAGTTGGCTCTATAAATAGATAAATTTGAGAAGGCATTTTAATTCCATTATATCTCACATTTGTGAGGGTTCTAAGATAAAATTAACACATGGTTATGTTAGAGTATTTACAATGATGTCATTATTATGTCATGGAGGTGTCCAGGTGAGTAGATGAAGTACCTTGATAGTCTAAGTGACAATGGCAAAGTGTGTAATGTGCTTGTCCTAGTATGCTTGAAGTTGGTTGGTTAATATTTAGTTTTGTCATGGTTAGTGATGTTTAGGGATGAATATGGTGATTTTAAGTTTTTAAAGGGGTAATATAGGAGGTTTTATATACTTTTATTACTTGTGTGCATAAGTGGCTTTCATTTGATTCATCATTGTTTTCATCTAGACTTTTTGGGTCCAATGGCAAAAAATCTAAATAGGCATTTTGTTGACATCATAATTATCCTGTATAGATGAGTTAGGGGAGTTTTTCATATGTTTATGATCACAATAGTCCTTATATTATATTCAAAAATTCCTATTTAATGTACCTAAGTGTGATAAAATATATGTAAGTAAAAATTTGGGATCTTAGGTATTTTGATAATGTTTTCCCATAACCAAATTTGTAATGTG
Organism: Torreya grandis; assembly: GCA_037957365.1. Classification (NCBI taxonomy): domain Eukaryota; kingdom Viridiplantae; phylum Streptophyta; class Pinopsida; order Cupressales; family Taxaceae; genus Torreya; species Torreya grandis. The sequence continues at coordinate 1,740,810 of JARHVA010000827.1, forward strand.
GCATGAAAAGCTAAATTATCATTTTGATGATGGCATATCTTGCACATGTGGAAATTTTAGGAGAAGGTGATCATATGGGTTTAGTTAGTTTAGTTTTTTTTATTTGTGCTAACTTTTAGGTCAAGCATCGAAGCGTGATAAAAGCTATACATGTGCAAATTTGGTCCTTCTAGATAAATTTTTGACATAGTTGGCTCTATGGTAGAAAAATTTAAATTGAATTTTAATGTCATTATATCTAAGTTTGAGGGTTATAGGAGCATATTGACACATTTTTGGATTATATTATGTAAGGAGATCATATGGTCCAAATTTCAAAACATGCACTTGAGTGAAGAAAAATATATGGTGTAAAGTTGGCATTCTAGGTAGATAAGGAATGGTACCCATACTTAGTCATTTTTTCACAATGTTAAAGATCAGGACCAAATGAAGATATATTGGTGAACATGAGTTCATACATCTAGATATACATTATGTATCAAGTCAAAGAGGTTAATTATTCAATGTTTAAACTAGGTAAATACCAAGTTCCTTACAAAAGAATCAATGGAGGGTGTTTATTCTAAGATGTGAAGATGATGTGAGATGGTGACAATTGTTTGAGGTTTAATTCTAAGCAAAGATAAATATTGAGCTTATTATAAGGATCAAATATGATTGGGTGATTATATATATATATATATATATATATATATATATATATATATATATGGTGCACATTAAATTCAAGAGGTCAAAGTGGTAGTTGTTTAGCATTATTAAATACCAAGCTACGTATAGAAGATCAATGGATTGCATTGAGTCAAAGTTTCTAGATTGCACAAGATGAGGTCAACTATTAAAAGTTTAACATTTAGAAAATGAGACACTATGCATTAAATTTATAAAAATATCAATGGTGCATTATCAATATAAATATGTGAGAGCATGATATGTGAGCATATTTTCTAAAGTTTAACTGTGACTATTTGCATTTGAATATTTGAATTTACGAAGAAAAGACTAGTGTTTAGTTTTTGAGCTATATCTTTTGATCTAGGATGAATTTGACCATGTAGTTAAAATTAAAGTTATAGAGGAATATAAGATTCATATATAAATATAAATTTTAACATCTAAATATATGTATAAACAAAGACATTTAGCTCCAAATTTGACAATGTTTTTGACTATGTTCTACAAGTGACACGAGAAGGATATTTGAGCTCATTCTATTGGTATTTTGATGTCTCATGTTAAATTAGATATTGGGGAGTGTTTTATAATCCATGAGGAATGTTTATGTTCATTATGAAGGTTTTAACATTCATATACAGTATGAAAAAATCTTAATAAGTTCATTATGTATTCATTCATGATGTTCTTGTGCACCAAGTCAATGTGTAAGTTCTTTGAACATACATCGAGGTGAGTAGAGTTTACTATGATCATATGAGGATGTATAATGGGAAATAAGGTGTGGAATAATATAATTTAAAGTGGTCCAATGTTATTTTTTTGATTGATGAAGTGATAAATTAGTGAATAGGTTTCCATGAGACCTATAAGGGCTATAATGGCCTATTTGATAGGTATAGCTACTTAAGGGTGACCCATGGGTGCTATGAAATACCTATGTGGATGGTATTGATATTTATCTTGATGATATATATTATTTGAGGGTTAAGTCATGCATTTTAGCCAATGAAGATGGTGATACTCTTAAATTCTTTATATATAGTGAAATTAAAGATGATGATTTCTCGACTTGGAGAGAGACTTGGGCATGGAATTCAAATTTGAGAGTATAGTGTTGTGAATCAAAGGAAATGGTGGGTGACTTGTGGGTGAGTTGAAGAGAAAAATATATTAAGAATTACTTATATGACCTATAGGTCATAATTCTATTGGTGGAATAGTGCTCTTATTGTTTGAGTATGAGAGAAAGTGAAGAGTGATAATTATAGGTCGACCCATCATCAAGTGTTGAAGACATCAGTTTTAAGGTGGATGTGTTCATAGGTGTTATTATGGTTGTTCAACATCTAGGGGGTGCCTAATTCCTTACAAGGTGAAACTTGATAAAGGTCTAGTTATTGTGGTAGCTCCGCTAGACAAGTGTAATAACACCTTATGGGATTATAGTCTCACTAAATAAAGGATTATAGTTTCTTGATTAGTTATAATTGGTCTAAATTGGTTCTAGTTATTATATGATATTAGTTTGATTATAGGTTCTAGTGGGGTTTCTCCCCCAAGAGGGTTTCCCACATATGTCATGTGTTATGTGGTTGATCTTACATTACCTCTCTTGTTCATTGCTATGAATAATGTGTATGCTTCATGAATGCTTATGGTAATTGATTAAGAACTTGAAAGTGATTAAAATTAAATTTGGACTATTTGGGCTCACTAATTCACCCCTGTCTCAATGATTATAAATAATTGGTATCAGATCATGTCCTTTCATAAAGGCTTGATAGCTTAAAGGTGATCTAAGGTACAATATGGGTAGTCATCAATGAGGTTTCTCTAATAAGCAATCACCAATTTTTGATGGATCCAATTATGCTTTTTGAGTGCAATGATGAGGACATACATTATGTCACTAGGGTTTAATGTATGGAAATATATTGTGGATGGTTATGTTGCTCCTAATACTCCTCTATCTAGTGTTGCAAACAAGAAACTTTTGAGGATATTTCTAAGTCAATGAATGCCATCAATTGTGGTCTTATAAATAATGAGTTCACTAAGGTAATCCATTATAAATTTGATAAAGAGTTATGGGAAAAAATTCAAATCATTTATGAAGGATATTCAACTGTCAAGATTACTAAGTTATAGAATCACTGAAGTCAATTTGAAAGTCTCAAGATGAAGGAAGAAGATCATGTGACATCCTTTCTATAAAGGGTTGATGAGACTATGAACATCATCAAAGGTCTTAAAGAGAATCTTGAAGAGGCTACTATAGTCCAAAAGGTATTAAGCTCTCTATCCCTCAAGTTTGATCCAAAATTATTTTCTATAGAATAAAGTCATGATCTTACTCAATTAAAGAAGGATCAATTGCATGACACCCTTATTTCCTAAGAAATGAGAGTAAATGATGATATACCATAAAAGAAGGAAACTATGACATTGATGAGGATGAACTAATTATTTTGATTACTAGAAAATTGAACACAGGCTCAGGGAAGTATAATGGTAAACTACCCTTCAAATGTTTCAACTATGGAGAGATAGGATATTTTACTTGTAAGTGCCCTTATAAGCATGAGAATAATGTTGATGAAGAGAATGGTGAAGGCTATGATGAGAATAAGAAGACTTAAAGGAAGAAAGAATTTTGAAAGTTTAACAATAAAAAGTTATTCAAAAATAAGAAGAGTCTCAACACCAAAGAAGATTGCATCTAATTAGATGAGAATGAAGACAATGACTCAGAATATGATCATGAAGATGATGGTCTTTCTAAATATGAAGCTTAGTTCATGGATGAGGAAGGAAGTTTCTCACATCATAAGGAATCTACTTAGAGTGATTCAGATGATGATGAAGATGAGATGGACTATGAAACTACATCGATAAATTATTTTGAAGAACTAAAGATTGAGAAGAAGATCAATAAGAAGATGAAGTCTCAACTTAAGGATTATGAGGATAAATTTAGTTTTTTGAAGCAAGAATGAATGAAGACACCAAGGAGCATGAAGATATAGTCAAGCATATTAGTTGTCAATTGGAAATCCTATCTACAAGTTTGAAAGCTAAAGAAGATGAATATTCAATGTATGTTTCTAAAAATGAGTCTTTAAAATTTGAGTTAGATAAGACATATAGTATGGTGAAGACATTTATGAGATTTTAAAATAGCTCATGTGATCTAGACAATATTTTGAGTGGTAAAAAGCATGCCAGTGATAAAACTAGTCTTGGATATGAAGAAGAATAGAAGAATGTAACTTAAGACAAGATGAAGACTAATGTGAACCATGATAATAATAATTTTAAGATAAATCATTAGACAAGGAATGAAGGTTATGGCCAAATAAAGACAAATTAGATTAGATAGCCAAATGCCATGAGGTATTCAAGGTTTAATGGTTATTGTTTCACATGTAATCAATTTGGGCATAAATATAGAGAATGCAAGAGCCATGTTAGAAATGAGTTTGCATGGAACTATGATGGGGTTCATTAGTCAAAATGTGTGAATAGAGTTAAGTGATTTAAATATCTTATTAAGGGATGATTTTCAAACCACTATCCAAATTAGGTAAGGCAAGATATGTTTCTTGAAAAAGGTATAGTGTGCTTCAAGTGTCAACAGAGAGGTCACATTGCTAGATTACATAACACAAGCCATCAAGTCAAAATGAGTTCAATCAAGCTTCTAGAGTGCAAAGAATAAAGAAAGTTAACACATGGAAGATAAAGGTGACAATTTTGAGTCATGATGAGTCTATAAGTCCAATTAATTTATTTATTATGGTGGAGAAAGTTAAAAAAGTTGAAGAGAGCTAAGAGGTCTCATTGTCTACTCATGTTGAGAATGAAGAGATCAAGCTCAAAGAGAAGACCAAGATACTAGTTGATGATAGTTCTAAGATGTGTATGGATCCAAGTGAACGTCCTACTATTGTTGAGCATGTATCATTCAAATAACATCAATTATATTTGCCTAGTGATGAGGTTCCAAACTATAAGGTGGATTATTCATATGAAAAGGAATGTCATGAATCTTTTTTATCTCCATGTATTGTTAATTAAATATTAAAAGAGAATGAGAATGTTTTGGTGGTTGATCATGTTACTTATCTTAATCATAAGAAGAAGATGAACTACAAGTATTAGATGACCAAGGAGGAGAAGGAATTTGAAGGAGTTATGGGTAACCCTAGGTTTCACATTATTCTAAGAATTTGTAATGTGGGGTTTTTTTTCCTATGCTTCTTAGGATACATATTTTATTATAAAGATGCAATTTTATGTGATCAATATTACAATACTAATAATATAAGGTATTTGGTTAAGGGAGAGGAATAAAATCATGAGCTTATTCTAGATATTTATGGAGGAGCTATTGTGTAGGATCAAAATGGGTGTTTCCAAATGGCATAATGAGTTGCAATGACAAGAATTTTTTGGTGATTAGAAAGGTATGTGCACTTATTTGTGATGTGTTCTAGGTTTTATCTTGATCTAAAGGGATGTTGAAGGTAAATTGAAGATTTTTGAGTGCTCTCAATTTTTCTTAGTTTTTGGCTTAAGGGTAAGTAGTTTTAAAATCAATTATAGTAATTCAAGGATACAAAAGTTTTTAAGGCTCAAATATTGGTCTATAAGTGTTTGATGGGTGTCTCAAAATGTGCAAGAAGTTTTAGAGCTGGACTTTGACCAGAAAGAAGTTTGTTGACCTTATTTGTTTTGAATTTTTAGGGTTTTGAGCTTTACAAGAAAAGTGGTATTCTTTATGAGTTAATTTTTGAGAATTATTAATATAATAAATAGGCCAAATAGGTTATATAATATAGCTTCACATAGATCATACTATTTTTGTATTTTAAGTTATTCAAGTTTTTGTCAAGATGGAGGCCTAATTAGCTAGTAGGCTTGTGAAATAAGTATGTTTCAAAGGGTGAGCCAAGTAATGAAAATTTATGTGATTAAGGGGGAGTAAAAGAGTTCTTGAGATATGAATTTTTAGGTCTTGAATATGTGTCTACTAAAATTATTTGGCTTTACAAGTTCTAGGTAGGGCTATAAGGAGTTTAGACATGCCTAGTTTAAAGAAGAATGTTTTTTGATCAGTTTATCCAAAATATCAAAGTATGTTTGTTTCAAGGAGAGTTATTAGGTTGGTTAAAATCATGTTTCCTATTTGGTAAGTGGCATGAATTTCTATTGGTGGTCATTGTGGTAGCTTGAGAAAGAAGGTTAGTAAGCATGTGTGGTGGTTATTCATAGTGTGTGGAGATTTGAAGATGCTCAAAAGGTGATTGATAAAAAATATTAAGGGGGGTTACTCTTATATGTTTATTGGTAAGTTAAATCATATTTTAGTACTTGTGTGTGTTATTTATTCATTCGTTTTAGTTCTTGGTTGAAGAGAGTGTTGGCATGGAGCAAGAGGAAGTTGCCCAGGAAATAAGAGGTAGGCTCAAGGTAAAGGGGATTTTATATCATATTTATAAGATGGTCCTTTCCTATTTTTGGTATTTTTAGGTCATAAATATCAGATTTTTCCCACTTTGTCACTGTACCGAAGGGGGAGAAAGTTCTTGTTATGAAATTGCTTGAAAAGAGAGAAGGAAGGTGAGTTGTATATTTCTATATGATGGTTGTTGTCATAAATGACAAAGTGGAAGATTTTTTGAGAATTTATAATTATGTAATGATTATTTCATAGAGTTTTATAGGTGAGTGGATGAATTAATTTGATCGTCTAAGTGATAATGATAAAATGTGCAATGTGCTTGTCCTAGTATGCTTGAAGTCAACTTGGTTGATCTTCAGTTTTGGCATGGTTAGATATGTTTAGGGATGAAGATTATGATTTAATTTTGTGAAATGGGTCCTATAATAGGTTTTAAATTATTTGGGTACTTGTGTGCATAATTTTTTTTCATCTGGTTCATCATTGTTCTCATCTAGACATTTTGGGTCCAATGGCAGAAAATCTAAATAGGCATTTTGATGATGTCATAATTACCACATGTGGATAAGTCAAGGGGATTTGGTCATATGGTTTTGATCACATTAGTCCTTAGTTTCTATGTATAAAGTATAAATTCATTCACCTTAGCATGATAAAAGTTACATAGGTAAAAAGTTGGGCTCTCAAGAATTTTGACAGTGTTTTCCCATAACCAAATTTGCAATGTGGCAAGAAAAGCTAAGTAGGCATTTTTATGGTGGCATATATCAAACATGTGGAAGTTTCAATAGAAGGTGATCATATGGGTTTATTTATTTTTTTACCTATTTTATTTTTTATAAATTTGAGGTCAATTTCCAAAGTGCAATAAAAGTTATGCATATGCAAATTTGGTCCTTCAAAACAAGTTTTTGACATAGTTGGCTCTGTGGCAAAAAAAATTGAATGGGAATTTTAATGTCATTATATCTCACATACGTTTAAGTTTCAAGAGTATATTGAAACATGGTTGTATTATCCTATTTGAGGATATCATATGGTCCAAATTTTAGAACATGCACTTGAGTGAAGAAAAAGATATGGAGGTGCAAAGTTGGCCTTTGAGGCAGATAAGCAATGGTCCCCATACTTAGTCATTTTTGCACAATGTTAAAGATCAAGACCAAATGAAGATCTAATGGTGTGTGATATTTAAAAAATATATATCTATGGTGCACATAAAGTCAAATATATTAAATTTTTTATTCTTAAACTAGGCAAATATCAAGTTCCTTATAAAATAATCAATAGAGTGTGTTTATTCCAAGATGTTAGGATGCTGCAAGATGGTGCCAAGTGTTCAAGGTTTAATGCTGAGTATAGATAAATATTGAGCTTATTATAAGGATAAAATGTGGTTATGTGATTTTATAGATAGAGATCAATGGTGTGTATTAAATTCAAGAGGTCAAAGTGATAGTTGTTTAGCATTGTTAAAGAACAAGCTATGTACAAAATATCAATGAAGTTCATTGTGTCAAAGTTTCCATATTACATGAGATGAGGTCAAATGTTCAAAGTTTAAAATTTTGGAATTGTTTAACTATGAATTAATTTTAGAAAAATATTAATGGTACACAATAAATCTAAATATGTGAGAGAATGAGATGCGAGCATATTATCTAAAGGTTAACTATGACCATTTGTATTTGAATATTTGAATTTATGAAGGAAAGACTAGTGTCTAGTTTTTGAGCCATATCATTTGATCCAAGATGAATTTGACCATGAATTAAAAACAAAATTTATATAAGACTCTAAGTTTCATCTATAAATATAAATTTTAAGGTTTAAATGTATGTAAAGATAGATATATTGAGCTCCAAATTTGATTGTGTTAGACTTTATTCTATAAGTGACCTGAGAAGAATATTTGAGATCATTCTATTATTATTTCAATGTCTCATGTTAACTTAGCTATTAGGTAGTGTTTTATACTCCATTAGGACTATATATGAGCATTATAAAGGTTTAAACATTTTTTTATATATTAAAAAAGATTAATAAGTTGACTATGTATTTGTTCATGATGTTCCTATGCACTAAGTTAGTGTTTGAGTTGTTTGAGCATATGTAGAGGTGAGAAAATTTGATTTTGATCATTTGAGGATGTTAAATGGGACATAAGGTGTGGACCCATGTAATTAAAAGTGGTACAATATTATTTTTTAATATATGAAGTGATAAATGGGTGAATAGGTCTCCATGAGACCTATAAGGGCTACAAGGGCCTATTTGATAGGTGTAGCTACTTAAGGGTGACCCATGGGTGCTATGGACAACCTATGTGGATGGTATTGAACTATGTCTCAATGAGATAGATGGATTAATGGTTAAGGAATGCATTTTATCCAGCTAAGATGGTGATAATCTTAAATGTTATATATATAATTAAATCAAAGATGATGATTTATACACTTGGGGAGAGACTTGGGCATAAAATTTGCATTTGAGAGTATAGTGTTATGAAGAAAAGGAAAGGGTGGGTACCTTTTAGATGATTTGAAGATTATAATAGATTTATAACTCTTTGTATGACCTTTAGGTCATAATTATATTAGAATAATAGTGATCTTGTTGTTTGAGTATGAGTGAAAGTGAAGAGTGATAACTAGAGGTCCATCATCAAGTGTTGAAGACATCCATTCAAAGTTGGATGTGTTCATAGGTGTTATTGTGGTTGCTCAACATATAAGGGTGTTGCTACCTCCTTACAAGTTGAAAATTTCTAAAGGTCTAGTTATTATGGTATCTCAGTTAGACAAGTGTGGTAGCACCTTATGGGATTATAGTCTCAGTAAATAAGGGATTGTAGTTCTTTGATCAATTACAACTACTTTAAATTGGTTCTTATTATTGTAGGATAATAGTAAAATTTTAGATTCTAGTGGGTTTTCTCCCCTAAGAGGGTTTTCCACACATGTCATGTGTTATGTGATTCATCTTACATTGTCTCTCATGCTCATTGCTATGAATGGTGTGTATGATTTATGAATTATCATGGCAATTGATTAAGAACTTGAAAGTGATTAAAATTGAAGTTGGATTATTTGGTCTCACTGATTCACCCTCCCTCAATGATTGTAAATCTAACATGTTGGATTATAATATGTGAAGAGATCATATGGTCCAAATTTTAGAACATGCACTTGAGCAAAGATAAAGATATGGAGGTATACATTTGACCTTCCAAGCAGATAGCAATGGTCCCCATACTTAGTCCATTTTGCACAATGTTAAAGATCAAGACCAAATGAATATCTAATGGCTCTCAAGAATTTTTAAAATGAATATATATGGTGTGAAACAAGTCAAAGATGTAAAACTATTTATTAGTTAATAGAGATAGATATCAAGCTTCTTCTAAGATCAAATGGTGTCCAATGATCATACAATTTTGATCTAACAGTGCGTGTTGATCAAGACGGTAATAAGTGCAGTATGTTTAATCGTATAAGTACCAAAAATGCATGCAAAGGTTCCAATTTTCATGATCATATGGGTTTTAAGAAATATCTAATGGTGAATTTTATAAAATAAATACCTAACTAATCCATAAAGATTGACGGTGTGTCTTGATTCAATATTGCAAGAGTGCATGAGATGAGGTCAACATGTTCAAGGTCTAACATTTGGAATTGATAAAATATGTGTTAAATTTAAATATTAATATAATAATATTAATGGTGTGTGTTTAATCTGAGTAGTGAGGACTCAAGATGATAGTATTGTGGTCAAGGTTTAACTGTGACCATTTGCATTTGAATATTTGAATTTAACAAAGGAAAAACAAGTGTTTAGTTTTTATATTATATATTTTGATCTATGTAAAATTTGACCATGGTTTAAAAGAGAATTTGTAGAGGATTAAAAGGTACATCTATAAATATAAAATTTAAGGTCTGAATGTATGTATAGAAAAATATATTGAGATCTAAAGTTGACTGTGTTAAACTATGTTTTACAAGTAACTTGAGAAGGGTAATTGAGCTTGTTCTAATGTTGTTTTCATTTTTAATGATGGATTAGATATTAGAACATGTTTTAGAATCCATGAGGATCATATTTTTTAATTATTAAGGTTTGATCAATCATATGTTGTATGAACAAAGGTTTAGAAGTCAATTGTGTGTTTGTTCATGGTGACTGTGTACATAGAATGTTGTTTGATTGAATTTTGCTTAAGCAAAAGGGTACTATGAAGGTTATTAGAACTTAATGAGGACATATAGATCATGTGGAATGGAATTCATTTATAAATTTTTCTTGTGTTTCTTAGTTTTCTTAGAGAAGTGTCAAAGAACTGAATGGGCCTCTATAGGACCTAAACATGACTTAGGCCTATTTGAAAGAAAGTTATGGTCAAGTGTGACCCATGTTAGATTCCTTAAGGATGAATTCATGAGTTTTGGTTGATAATAAATATTATGATATTGATAATCATGATATATCTATAATTAGTAAAACTAAATGTGTTGGTTTCTAGACTTGTGAGTGAGATGAGTGCAAGGTGTATTTGAGAATTATGGAATGAAGGAGAGGTAGAGTGCCTAGTTTATGAGTTAATTAATAGAGTATATTGAGGAATATGTATATGAACTATAAGTCATATTTGTGATGCCCAAATAATTATATTCTAGTTTAAGGATATGAAAAGAGGTATGAGTGTGCATATGAGGACATTTTGAGTGAAGAAGGAGAAAGATTGTGGCATTCATATATGAGAGACCTATATGAGATAGAGAGGGAATTTGTGTAAGGGTTAGATAATTAGATATCCATCATTAGGTATTGAAGATATAAGTTCTAAAGTGGAGGTTTTTAATTCAAAGGAGGGTCTAAAGAACTTTATCTTCCTTAGGGATAGTTTCTCCTTGTGAAATAGGTGTTTCACTAAAGGCCTTTGGTTAGGAGGATATGATCAATGTTTTATGGTCTAAAGGAGTTAACCAACCTCTTGTTTGTAATTTATTATAAGATAAGTATTCCATATGTTTTAGGCTTGAGAGTGGGTTTTATTCCCCATGAGGCTTTCCCATAGGAACTATGTGTTATGTGTTTGATCTTATATATGTATTGAATGAATGAACTCTCTTGTTAATGTTTCTTGATCAAGTTGATATATGATAATTATTTGAATAGTTTGAAAGGATTATAATTGAGATTGAAATATTTGGGCTCACTGATTCACCTACTTCCTTAGTGATTTTATCTCTAAAAATCACTTGAGATGATTCATATTGTTAATGGGTCTGAAATGATGTTTTAATTAGATGGATTCATAAATAGGTCTTGGTGGAGGAAGAAGATAAAATTAAAAATAATTTTACTACTGAGTTGGGAATTTTTATTTACAAAAGAATTCCTTTTTGGTTTGATAATTCAAGTGAAACCTTTTAATGCATCATGGATGCCAAATTTCATGAGTTGATTAGTAAGATAATCATCATATACCTTGATAATTTGACTATTTTTTTTCAAAAAATAGGTTATAACATGCATACCATTTATGAAAGATTATTGACATATGCAAAAGGTATGAAATTTCCTTAAATCCAAAGAAAATCATTTTTAAAGTCATAGAAGGTAAATTAATTATCCATATGATCTCAAGGGAAGGAATATACATTTAATGAAACTTGGTTAATTCCATTTCCAAAATCCCATTTACTAATAATAAAAAATATTTAAAATCTTTCTTTAGGAAAATTAACTCTACACACAAGTTTATTTCTAGATTTATGATTATTAGACCAATAAATGTGATGTTGAAATATGATGCCAAAGTTGAATGGACACCTAAATTTGAGGTTTAATTTTAGGATATAAAGGATTCTATTTCTCAAGCCCCAATCCTAATTAGTCTATATGTCATGAAGGATTTCTTCCTATATTCATTTGTGTCTGACCATACTCTTATTATGATACTCAAACAAAATGTGGAAAAGAAATAAATCCCCATAGTGTTCATGAGAACTAACCTCAAATATGTGGATCTAGAATAATACTTGATATATAAGTAATCCTGTGATTTGATCAAGGTTGTCAAACAATTTAGATACTATATATTATGCAATAAAGTTTACATGATTGGTCTTCATCTCATTGTGATGTTGATGCTTGGATAGAATAAATTAGGTAAAATATAGGAAATTAAAGGGAAAATATACACAATTTTTATTTTTAAATAAAACCCACCAAAATAATATAAGGTTAATGTCTTATCTAGCTAATCTTAGAGGCAAATCCCATAATTGACATTATGCAAGTCAATCAAGCCTAGTTTTCAAGAAATGACTAGTATGATCATATCATACATTATTTTCTAAATGGGAATTATATCACCACATTAAGAAAAGAAAATATGGTGGATATTAGATTAAATTACACCCATTATATGATAAATAAATTAGTGTTGTATAGAATAAACTAAGTGAATCTACCTAAGGTGCACATCAAAGGAAGAAGCCCATGATATATTAAGTCATTTCCATGAGTAGATGGGAAGAAACATCCTTCTGGTAACATTAGTACCCACAATATTCTTAAATTTTGTTACTACTAGCTCACCATATTCAAATATGTGAAAAAACATGTGATGACTTTAAATTAGTGTTAGATATTCACAAATAAATATATGTACCCATCTATGCCACTTCAACTAGTAATTTAAGGCTTCATGTTCACCTAATGGGCACTAAATTTTATTGCCATCATAAATTCTAATTCATATACAAGATAAAATTTTGTGTTAACCATGATTTACTGATACATGAGATGGGTTAAGGCTATTTCCATGAAGAACTATAAAGTAATTGATGCCATCAATTTATTTGAAGATAACATTATCACCAAGTTTCGTAAGTCATTCTTGTTGATTTGTGATAATGAACTTAATTTAAATTTCTTAGAATTTGCTAAATTGGCCTATGATAGTGAAAATATGATAAAGTGATATTTTAATTACTATCCATAAGTTATTGTCAATAGTGATTCAAAAATAAAAATCTAATAAATGCAAGTAATAAGTTACCTGGTAAGAGGCTTGAGTGGAATTCCTTATTAAAGTATGCACTATGGGTCAATAAAACTAGCTTCAATAATGTGTCTAAGTGGCCCCTAATTTAGGATATATTTGGATAGGATTTAATGCACAAATAATACTCTATGTATAATAGTAAAGTCAGAAAAACAACTCAAATGGAAGACACTTGTCTTCATAACTAAAATTTGCATTAATGAACATTCATTCATTATCCCTAAGGTACATAGGAATGTAGATTATATAGTGAGGAACTAGGTTACCTAAAAAATTAACTAACTCAACTCACAATTATAAAATGACTTAAAATACATTTTTCCTTATGATCTATTATTAACCTAAGCAAGCTAATTAAATAGTGTAGGTAAAACCACACAGTGGGAAAAAGCCTACACAAGCACCCCCTTAAACATAGCTTAGATGGGTAGTTAAATTTATTCCCAACATAAAGTCTTGATGAGGTACCCAAGTATACATAAAATCCCCCCTAAAGGAGGATGTAAGATCTAATTAAACCCTAAGAAGAGCCTACAAATGAATATACTTATTCTTAGTGAAGGGTTTAATGAATATATCAATAATTTGATCCATTCTATAAATGTAGTAGAGATAAATTAATTTCTTAGGAATAAGATACCAAATGAAATGTGTGAAAATATAAATATTATTGGTCCATTTATGGAACACAAAATTCTTTCAAATCTAGATTGTGCTTTAGTTATCACAGAAGATGACTATTGGTTGTCAAAACTCAATATCAAACTTAGTGAGAATCCCTTGAAGCTAAATAGACTCAATGGAAGCATTAATAAATTTATATTTTTCCTCTATAGAATATAAATTAATATAATTATACTTCTTATTTGGCCAACAAATCAAATCTAAACCAAGATAAAAACTATAGTTTGAAGTAGACTTATAATTTTGAATATTACCAATCTAATCTAAATCTATATAACCAATCAAGTCAACATTGATGCTTATTCCATAGTGAATCTAAAAACATTGAGTAACCTAAATGTAGTGTATAATCAACTTCACTATTTTCTAGTGTATCTCATGTGTTTATTTCATAAATATAGAGACCATGCCCATTGCATATGAAATTATAGATCTAGTGTGTGTAATGTATATGTTACTACCAAAAAGTTGTCGATATGAGGTAGGATCAACCAAAGGAGATAGATAATTAGCCTCAATATTCACACAATATATAAAGAGAGTTGGAGAAGGATTAAAGTCAACCATGTTAAACCCTATAAGTAAATCAAGAACATACTTACATTGTGTAATATTGATCTTGAAGTCTGACTAAGAAATTTCAATCTTGAGGAAGTAATACAACAAGCCCAAGTTAATCATCAATAACCTATCATACAAAGTATTTTTAACTATTGGGTTGGTGGATGAATAACTCTCTATGATCAATAGGTCATCCATGTAGAGAACTAAAATCAATGGTGAATAATCTTACTATAAAATTTAGACAATAAGATCAGAATGGCATCTAGTGAACCCAACATAAATAATAAAGGATTTAATCTTGGAATACCAAGCTCAAGGAGATTATTTGAGGCCATAAATAGATTTTTTAAGTTTTCAAACTAAGGAAAAATCTTCCACAAATCCTTGTGGTTGCTCTATGTATATTTCATCTTTGAGGTCACCATGAATAAATGCACTCTGCATATCCATCTGATGAACATCATAGTGATGTGTTGTAATAATGTAAATAATGAGTTAGATTGAATTCATTTTGGAAACTAGGGTAAATGTATTGATATAGTCAATGTTAGGTCTTGAGAAAAACTATTTACTACCAAACATGTTTTAAACTTGTATATAAAACCATGTTTTATAAATTTTATTTAGTAGATCCACTTACATCGAACAAGTTTTCTTCCCTTATGAAGAGGGAATCAATCCCTAGTGTTATTTTTTTTCAAGTAATCACACTCATCTTCCATAATAGTATCTAACTCAAGATTTACTAATGCATCATGAAATGACTATGGATCAAAAGTAAATGCAACAAATACATGTGGGGATTTCAGAATTGTGAATAGGTTCACCTATTATCTAATGGATTTCCAACCCAATGGATAACACTTTGATGTGTCTATCTAGTCCAATCATAACCAAATTTTTGAGAGTTAAGAGGATATTCCTCATCTTCTAAAAAAATTTTGGGATAAAGAGAAGGTGAGTCCTCATCATTAATATCATCAAAACTAGAAGAAGAATCGAAATCATTAAGAAGCTACTCAAGTGGATCTAAATCATAAATAGTATCATAAAATCCTAATGCATCCAAGAAGAGGGAGTGTCATGCGTGGAGTCTGGAGAAACATATTCAAAGTGAACACTTCTCTTAGGATAACTCATGAGTGGTGGGATGGAGAAGCCTATATCCATTAACACCATTAGGATATCTAATGAAAATACAAGGTTAACTCCAAAATTTCAATGCCTTAATTTATTCATAGGAATTTAGGCCTTAAAAAGAGATCTGAACACTTAGAATTACTTCACTATTGTTTTTTTATTGATCCATGCTTCAAAAGGGGTGATTCCCTTTAATGATTTATAGGGAACTTGATTTTGGATATAACAAGCATACTTGGTGGAACTGGCCTAATATTGAGGTGTAATAGTCTTGGAGTGTAACATACATTTACTAATTTCTTTTAAGGACCTATTCTTGTGCTCTACAAAATCATTTTATTGAGGATTATATGGAAATTTATGTTGTATTTCAATCCCATTGAAGTGAAGAAATAGTCAAAATAATTGACATACTCATCACCATTATCGATGCACAAAATCTTGATATATTTACCTAAATATTTTTATACAAGTACTTTTAAGTCCTAAAAATGATTAAAGACCTCAAATTTATGCTTAAGAAAATACACCCAAGTATACCTCAAAAAATCATCGATAAAAATAAGTTTGTATTTAATATTGTTTAATGAAGGAGATATAAATGGACCAAAAATATAACTATGAACTATCTCCAATATATATGTATCTCTCTATGATTTGTATTTGTCATACTTATATTCAAATGATTACTAAGTATCCAACCTTGAAAAATTTTGTCATAAAAATAAACACCTAGAAAAACTAAAACCATGTCATAATGACTGATTTTCTCTAGGTAGTGATAGTTGAGATGAATAAATTAATCATGCCATAATTTACTAACCCCATATGAATGAGTGAAAAGTTTAGTAGAGTGTTGATAAGGATTAAAATGTGATAAATTTTATAATCATGACTGGTGATCTTATTTCCCCAATGTAATAATGGAGTCACTTTCTAATTCCCTAATAACCACTAAATTAGGTGTGAGCTCAATTCTCTTACCTAGACTGATGTGAGTGATATGATAAATGGATAAGATATTGGTGGATAATGAGGGAACACATAGAACATCCTAAAATGTCCCATCATTCATTTAAATATATCCTCTCCCACTAACTTTTTTAGAATTATTGTCGCCCAAAAAAATGGAATGCATAAAATAATTCTCCAAGGACAAGAAAAGGTTCTATGATTAATCTATATGGTGTGAGGTACCATAATCAATTACCCATGTGGAAGGATAGGAAACAAATATAATAAGTGGTTTGCCATTATCTTTTCCCTTTTTACTATCTTTGGACTTAGAAGACTCCTATGCTGATGAACTCTGATTGGTTAAATCAACAACACTAATATTATGCTTTGAGAGCATCTTTATCAATCAGTTAATCTAATTCTTCATTAATTTGGTTTCATCATTCTATAATTTATTAAAATAAGTACTATTTAGTCAGTATTTATTAGGTTTCCCTTATGAAGAGGAAGACTTTTTTAATGCTTTGGACATAGCATCAAATTATGACCCTTTCCTTTTTTTTAGTCCTTATTATGTTTCTTCTCATTTTTAATAAAATACTTATTTTTATCATGACTCATAAATAAGGCATGTTATTTAGTTGAATTTAGTCTAACCATATGAATAAGATTGTCTTTCTCCTAAGTTAAGTCATCAACTAATTCATTCAAATATGACATGGTCTATGTAGCTCCAAAAGCATGCTTGGTGGTATTAAAGATAGAAATGAAGGCAAAGTAGTCAGATCCCAATTTGGAAAGGATAGAAAAAATCAATTGATCATTTTTTTTTTAATGACACAATTTTAACTGTAACCCAAGTGATTTAAACTTTGTGAAGAAGTCTTATATAGTATCAAAGTTTCTTGGGCTCAAACTGATAAATCATGACTTCTCATTATGTTCTACTTCTTAAAGAGTTTTTACAATGTGTTCTGAAATTCACTAGGATTAGTTACAGATTTAATATGAAAGAGTAGGTCATGAGACATAGATATGCATAGTAGACCTAGGCTTCGTCACTTTTGTTAAACCACTTCACCTTCTCTACATCAAGTTCCTATTATTTTTATATACCAATCATGATTTATTTTAATCCTTTTCTCTTCAAGAGGATTTGAACTTTGACTTTCCACTCATGATAGTTGAATGGTGTCAGAAGTGAAACTTGACTCTAATCCATAGTGTTAGAAAGAAGTATGTGTTGAGCTAATTATGTCAAAATAATAGGATGTTTAACCCACCTAAATATATATAGGTTCAATTTTATAAGGCATCAGAATATTGACAAAGTGTAGAGCTTGAAAAAAATGCACTTTTAAAATAATGGTGCCTCAAAAGGATATCAACTGAATACTATGTAAGTTTGAAGTTTCTTGATCACATAATAATTCTCCACTTTTCATAAATTTTGGGTGTGGAAAAATGTTTGGCCCATATTTATGAGGAAAAGTTAACCCCCCTTAGGTTGGTTATGACAAAGGGATAAACTCCTATATGACTAGGGGCTAAGGGATAAAAAGGGCACTCCACCCTTGATGATGTCACATATTTGATAGTTTCATGGCCATAATTGGTTGTAAATAAGTGGTATAAATTATGGTGTGATCAACAAGGATTAGAGTTTGCTTATTATACATGCATGGGTGTTGGAGTCTATGATGCATTCCTACAAGGGGATCATAGTCTACCTAGTGTGATTACATAGAGTTTGGAATCTACCTAGGCTATGTGTAGATAGGT
Organism: Torreya grandis; assembly: GCA_037957365.1. NCBI lineage: Eukaryota > Viridiplantae > Streptophyta > Pinopsida > Cupressales > Taxaceae > Torreya > Torreya grandis. Next base: position 1,759,160 of record JARHVA010000827.1, read on the forward strand.
AAAAGTTTATTTAGAGTAATTTTATGGGTGTTAAGAACCACCATAAATGTAGAAAATGTTTTTGGGTTCTACTATGTGTGAAGGTATGGGTGTTGGGTTATACTATGCATGTAGGCATGGGTGTTAGGTTCTAATGACTATACAAATAGGGCTTGTAGAGTATAACAATTATATAAGTAGGGGTAATAAATATTAATAGGTGCATGAGTAGAGGAAATTTATGATAAACCCAAAATGTCTATTTGGGGTGCAAATTCTATTTAAACTTATTGAAGGTGCTTGAAAGGATGAAAATGTCTGCTAAAGTTGAAAACCCTCAGATCTATAGATTTGGTTTGACTTCCAAAAAAACAACAAGGAACCACTTGATTTTTTAACAAACCTATAAAAACATAAAAATGGTTTTTCCTTAAATTCACCAGATGTATATATTTTATATAATTCAAAAAATAACCTTCAAACCTTTTAAAAAGGTCAAAACAAGCTATCACAAAACTATATTGTGTTTATAGCCATTCCTAAGGTTTTAACCATTCTAAATTTAATCAAATTGAAACTATTTATTTTTCATTTGGATACTCTACATGTATATATTTACATGGATTTTATACAAATCCAACCAAATATTTAAAACCAAAATGAATGAAAAAATATCGAATAAGGTAGAATGCTAGATCTCATAATAGAGGCTATGACATTCAGCTACAAGAAACAATTTTATACTATGTTAGAGTGAGCCAAAATAAAGGATTAGTTTGGATATGATCAAATTCATGAATAAAAATTGGTTTAGTAGTGAAACAATAAAAAAACTCAAATGGAAGAAAATTTTCTTCACAACCAAATGTTGTATTAATGAGCATTCATTCATTAACCAAAAATAAAAGAGGAAATTACATTATAACGAGGAGATAGGTCATCCAAAATGGTAACTAACTCAACTAATAATTAGAAAATGAATTAAATTAAATTTATCCTAATGACCTATTATTAACCAAATCAAGATAATTAGATCATATAGGTAAAACCACATAATGGGAAAAAACTTAACCTAACAACATGACCCTCACTTCATCTCCCTTTCTGATCATATATGGACAAGAACCAATATTTCCCATTACCAATATGGTTTCTTACATAACATTTCATGTCAAAATATATGGATGATGATGACATAATCCAATTTAGATTATTTTAACATTGTCTAGATTAAAGACATGCATGATGAAGATCTTTAAAGTTTCAATAGACACCAAGGCATTGTCAAAAGATGGTTTGATAAGAGATATAGAGTAAAGTATTTTAAAATATTATTATTTGTCCTATTATCAAAAAATTCACATGAAATAAATGAAAAAAATGATAATTCATCATCTTGATGTGTAGTACCATATCAAACTGCAAATATAATTGGAAATAATGCTTTCAGGCAAAAATATTTAAAAGGTCAGGATTTGACATACCCTATGAATGAATAATATTTTAAGCACTACTTATTAGCTACATCAAAAATAGTTTATAAATGACTATAAGTTATAATATAGGTTTAGTATTAGGTAGGTAGTTCTTTTTATTTACTTTATCATGTTGTTATTTAGTTGTTTCATTTTTCTAGATAGTTATTCTTTCCTATTTTCTAAAATAGTTATATTTCCTTAACTTTAGCTGAAAATAAGCATTTCAAGAAAATTATTTGGGATGGTATTATGAATATTTTGCCCAAATATATAAGTATTTTTTTTATTTTTACAAGTTAAAATTACTATTTAATGTTTAAATATTAGATAAATGGAAAAGATAGGAATTTACACCAATATGATTCATAGAATTTTGTGTTCATTTATGATTGATAAATTTTTGATATCACACTATCAAATTCTTAAATAATGTTTATGAATTACATAAGAGTCTTAATTTCACTCAAAAAATTTATTAAACTACTTGGGTGAAGGATATTAGTTTGGGAAAGATACTCTAACATTTTCTTTTGATAAATACCTTAACTCAGTGGCATTGGTTCCCAACTCCATTGGAAAAAAAAGAAAAAGGAGACTTTTAATACCAAAAGGAAATCACTAGTTTCACTTGGGAAAGAGTCATTTAGGTAACCTCCACTATAATATTTCTTTCTTGGATAGTATTTGATAAAGGTCTAGAGTTAAGCCAATGGTATCTATATTAGGGCTGATGATGCCTGGATCACAACAAAGTAATGTCCCTACCATCCCTTTTTGAAAAAAAGGAAAAATAAATTAATAAAGTACCCATAAAATATTTTTGTATATAGATAGATATTAATACCATAATTAATTTTCCAAATCCTATGATAAACTATAATTAATTCATTATACACATAAGTATGAATCTTGTTGTGATGGCAAATTAACCTAGAAAATCATATTTTTATGGTGGCATGAGATTTCCATTTAAAATATTAATGTAACTCTATATCTTAACCTAAATATCTATTTTTTAACTCCCCATTAGTGTTTTTATGCATAGGTAACCATTTTGTTGTCATCAGCATGCCCCCATTCATTCAAAATGGAGACCATTGTATTTATGTGGATATATACCTGAGAAATAAGTAAAATGTATATTTTTGGAGTTTAAACTTAGATATTTGAGCTTATTCAACTTATAAATATGTATAATTCAAGGTATTTAAAAAAGTTTTCATCTACTAGGATTCATTATGATATTTATAAATGTCATGTATATGTTTTATCATGCCATCTAACAATGTTGTAAGTATGAGTGAGAACGTATGTATGTAATTATCCTATAAGAGTTTGAGTTTGTGAAGCATCCATGTTTAAATAACATTATTCCATAGTTATTTGTGGAATTTTTAGTCCTTGCAACACTTCATATATATTTTATCATGCCATCTAATAAATTTTCAAGTATAAGTGAGTGTGTCTATATGTAATTATCCTATAAGAGTTTAAGTTTGTGAAGCATCCATGCACAAGTTGAAACATTCCATATTTATTTTGGCATTCTTATTCCCCTACACACTTCATATTCCTCATGGAATTTAAGTGTATATGTAGTATTTCATAGCTTTCCCATGGCATTTGGATGTGTTTACAACTGATCATGGCTTCTCCAAGGAAATTGGTGTCCACATCTTGGTATTACTATGTCAATGGGGCACTTAGATATCTTTGTGGATCCTATATGGAATTTACTTCACCATGAAATGTGGATCCCCACATGAATTATTTTTCCTCATAGTAATTGGTGGTCCTCATGTCACTCTAGACCTTACCTCAACACTCTATGCCACTGTAGAGAATTTAGTGGGTGACCATGACATCAATATAACTGATGATGCTTTGATAAAATCTTTATTAAAAGGCATAAAATGAAAAAGAATAGATAGTTATGGAGGCCCTAATGACACATCCTAAATAAATCATCATGTGTTCAAGTGATTCCTACATGTAGAATATTTGATTATGATCTTGTATCCCCACTCTTTATTTGTCATCTTTTGAGAACACTTATTATCATAAAATTTTTTACCATCATAGAAATAGGTAGGTAGGGCTCCCTTGATTCATATATTCATCTTTTGAATACTTTTTAGATGTTGAATTGTTGTATTTCTAACCAAAATATGTCACTAGTTAGCCTAATTCATCGATAGGCTACCTAGAGTGAAATTCCAGTAAAAGTATTGTAAGTTTCAATAATTTGAGAGAAAGTATATGAACTATGTTTATTTTTTTCCATTCCCTAGTTCTATGCTAAATAGAAATATATATAATTAATTAAATCTATATATGATTTTTTTTTAATTTGATAGTAGCTAGATTGAGCTTATGGCTATTTTGGTTATCTCATGCATATAAATCTCAATATAATCTTAATTTATGATTGAATGTTCAATTTATAAATTTATTAATATTTAATACTTTTTTAGGTTGATTTTCATAAGTTTTTTGTAAAGTTGTTTCCATTATTATTTTAGTTGTATTACTTTAATTCATATTATAACTAAATCAAGGTAGATAGTAGATCTAATGACATGTTTGACTCAACCAATTTTTTTTAACAAATGATATATTTTTAGGTGTATGACACCCTATTTTATGCCATTCCTTTTCTCTTCCCCTTTTATATTTATTGATCATATATGATCCCTTGGTGTGGTATTCATTATATATACTTCATCCTTGCTTTTGAGGTAGTTAGTTGACCCTTTGAATGATACCTCCATCTAACCACCTTGTCACATCATACCACATAATTGTAACCATTATTACACACAGTGGTAATCTAAAAAATAAAATATATGCAACTCATTCCATCAGTTAGTTTTTAGTATCCCTAAAATGAGAGGTATAATGCCTCATACATTGGTCTGTGTCTACTATGGAGTGCATATACACACATCAACATGCCTTATGACATGAGGCAAATTATTTCATGGAACATTTCAGTTCATACCACTAGATTCCCATCATATCTAAGGATCAAATAAAAATTATGTTCACAATAGTGTGGGGTTCATTTGCTTATAATATTATTCCTTTTTAACTAAAAAATACTCCAACAGTATTCCTTAGAGCTACCTTCATTTATTTTAATAATTTCATTCATGATTTCCTAAAAGTTTAAAAAATGATTGGATAGTTTTGTAATTATTTTTGGAACATCTATCTACATTATGACAAATATTGGACAAATGTTATGCACTATTGATTGATCTAAATTTGAATAAGTTATTATTATTTACACTATTATTTGTGTTGTTTGAACATGTGGTCTATAAGAAGAAGATTATGGTAGACCAAGAAAAAATCACATTAATAGTGGGGATTAAACCACCCATTAATAATTTAAAAGTATGATCATTTATGGGTCATAATAGATATTATTACAAGTTTATAAGGGGGTACACAATCGTATCAACACCATTAGAAAATAATTTACATAAGGATAATATATTTGAATGGACCTTAGAATGAAAAAATAATTTACATATTATTGAATCAAATATTGGCCACAACCCATTTATAATTTTTCTAGATTGTATTAAAATGTTACATGTTCATGTCAATGCATCTAGATCAATAATTGGAAAAGTTATCACACAACTAAGAGAAGGAGATTTAGATCATCCTATTTATTTCACAATTCATAAGTTATTTGTAGTTAAAAAAAATATACTATGATAGATAAATAAGTATTGGTGATGGTATTCACACTATATAAGTTCCAATATTATGTTTTGGCTACTCCCTTCGAGCTGTCATGCCCAAAAATTGACACAATAGAAACATACAAAAAATGTGCCTTTTTTTTAGAATGTATAATGCACATTATAAATAGATGAAATACACATCAAATATATAAAATATGGAACATTATTCATAATGTGTCTAAAGAAACTTAAATTTCCAAATGACATATATCTCATTGTGAAAGTAGTCACATAGTCACTACATAACCATGCTAGACCCACTTACTCTAATTAGCCTACTAGCTTTAAACAAGTCCAAAAATATCTAAGATATCCTAATGATATATATGTCCCCAATCCTAAAAATGACATTCAATTAATGTGAGGTGGGTTTGAACAAACCCTATCTCAAACTACACCATCTATCTCTTTGTGGTGCACAAAGGCATCTCTGAGTGAATCAAGTTAATCACAAAGCTTAGTTTTCACTTAAGTCATAACCAAAAATAAATTTTTGAATTAAATAAAATTCAAGGAAAATGACAAAATAAATATTTTATAGTTCCCATAAGACCTGAAAATGGGTTTAAAATATCCCAAATAAGCCCCTTAAAGATGAAGCACTCCATCTAAATCATTGGATTGATTCAACCTCAACCATCATATCTAGTCAAAGGTGAGAAATAAAAAGAGATCATTATGGATGTAAATAATGGATTTATATTAGAAATTAAGTCAAAAATTTAGATCTTGGAATATAGGTATGAAGTGTTGGAGGATGACTTATCCATAGTCATCCCTCCTTTCCTTAGCTTTGAAGGACTGCCATTAATGAAGTCTCCAAGTTTTTCATCCATTTTAATTTTTTTTTTTTTAAAAATTTGCTTCAATACATGTACACATAGTTTTTTTAATAGTTACCCACATTTATATAATGTTTTTATGAGGTCCCAGCCTCTTATAGTTTTTAAAATGGTCTTGGGTACTTCAAGTTCTTCCACAACCATTAATGGTCACTAACAAGGTTAAAGGAAAAAATATTAGTTTTAGGTTTTAATTTTTCCTCATATTTAAGGGGTAAAAAATAGTAGGGGTCCTATTTTGGGTCAACCCACTTTGGGGATTCAAGGAACCCATGGTATCCAACAAGGCCTAAAAAGGTCTCCCTAGGCCAAAAATAACATAAAGTGAAAACTATAAAGTTTTAAGTCATGAAAAAACTTTCATATAGAAGGGGAATAAAGCTAAGGAGGGCCCCTTTTTTTTATCCCACCTTTGAGCCACTATTCCTCAAAAATTATGATTACAAAACAAGTCTAATAGGTTGAAAAATTGGTCAAATAACACACCTCTATGAGAATGGGGTCATTTCTAGATAAATTCATCTTTTTAAGATTCAAAACTTACTTTGTGATTAAGATCACAAAAATATATTGGGGGTCCATTAAGGGTCATCCCACCTTCAGGTCATCATGTCTCTTAGACATCAAAATAAAAATATATGTCCATATTTAATTATTTTTGGTTTTGAATTTAAAATGTATAGGGTATAAACCTTATAAAAATTTAGGTTTCAAAGTTTATTAAAATCATGGTTTAAAATTAAATGGAAAAAATGAAAATGATTTTTAATTAAACCACAAAAATGTGGTTTAAGTGGGTTATAGTTGAAATTGTTGACCACCCCTAGTGGGATATGGTGGGATCACCAAATGACTTAAGTCATGTGGTTCCCACCCCTAAATTTCCAAGCCAAGCCAAGTCCACAACTTTATAACTCAACATGAAATCTACTATAACCTTATAGGACTTCCCACATACTAAAATATCACATGGGTGAATATTAAATAAATAGAATCTACCCTAAAATAAGGGTGAAGTGCCCTTCCTAATGGCATGTGCTTTATTAAAGTTGCCCTACAGAGAGAGTTTTAAAAAATTCATTCTATAAAAACTAGGAGACCACAAATTATGAAACTAATTATGTTGGGTCAAAAGTTATACCAATTTTATTATAATATTATTTGGGGCACCTAATTACCTCATTTTTCATGCCTAAAAATTAAATGAATTAGGGTTATTTTACAAAGGAAATGAACCATTATTAGTGGATGAAGCTTAAAAATTCATAACTTTAAAATGGTAATACTTAAAAATATTTTATAAATTGATATGGGATCCTAAGAAATCATACTTTATAATAAATTTTATTTATGAAAAAATAGGTGAGTTTAAAATTTTGTAAACTTTATATGATGTATGTATCCTTCTTTATCTTCGCAACAAACTAAGAATTTCATAATTTCAAGAAATAAGACACTTTTATTTTAAATAAATTGTAAAATTTATATAGATATAAATGTAAAATAGATAGTATAAAATTTTAATTTTAACATAAAATAGTCATTTCCATTACTTTTATAGTTCAATGCACTTAATGGTAAGAGCATGCAAGTGGTAGAGTTCATCACACTATTTCCAATGACTTATTATAATTTTTTTCCAATATGTATATGTTTTTTAACTAAAATAAATATAATAACATGGCTCTAAAATTTCCAAGATAATTTTCTTTATAAATAAATATAAAGTGTTAAACAAAATAGTCTTCACAAGGACTCCACACCCAACTGCAAGGCCAACCAAATGAGGGCTCACCTTTCATAAATTTTCCATCATTATGAGGTTACCATAGGCACCCTTGAGCCTAATAATCCTATCTCTAAGCATTATCACAACATTTTTCAAGGTGGAAAATTTGGTAAGGGGAGGTTTAGATGGTAACAATACTAGACAATGAACACTCATTAGGAAATACATCTAAGAGGCTATAAGTTCAACTACACAAAGAGGTTTACATTCCTCAAACCAACATATAAAGAATTAAAAACACCATTTTAATGAAAAATAATACAAAGAATCCATACATATGTCCAATACAAATAAGTATAATGATTGAGAATAAGAATGTGGGGATTTCCTCATCCTTTTTGTACCATATCTACCATACCAAATAACACTTAGGATCACATGGGGATTTTTTTATCACTTAAAATTAACACTATGTATAAATAAAACATATAGGAGGGCATGTGATTTAACTCCACTACCACTTCCACTAATATGAGTACAAAAATCATGTAAAATCACATAAATTTTAGCATCGTAGCTATTCCATTTTAAGACAATAAAATGGCATAAAAAGTAGCCAAGAGTTTTTGTAGGGATATTACATCTACAATCCTAAGTGAAAATTAAAATCACATGGTGGTAATTGACATAACCATATAATACAAATAGATAAATAGGGTAAGCCAAATGGTCTTACACCTCTTGAAAATTAGAAATAAAATAAGGTAGACAGATAATTTTAATAAAATACAAAAATAATGCAAATAGGGAATGGAAGCCTACCTTTTTTCCTTATTGAATCCAATTAAGAATAATTCTAAAAATATTTGTAAATGAGATTACTAATCTCATCGTTATATAATATCTTCCTCCTCTTTATCCTTCTCTTCTCCACTCTAATTTTAAAAATTTCTAAAATGAGCAAAAATCCTCAAGTAAAGTGTTACTTCCTTATATAGGCTCAAATATATTCTACACAAGCCAATGTAAAGGTGATATTTATCCCTTCCCATCCCTTTTCTCATGGTAAAAAGTCTTCCCTCTCCATTACTCTACATACTAGCCCATATGGGAAAGCAATTAAGTCCATACCTCATAAATAAACCCACTATCCCATACCATAAATGGCATATAGGCTACCTCAAAATTCCTTTAAAGCTCATATAAATACTCTCAAACTTCTTGTTCATTTTTACATCAAATATTGGTCCCTAGAAAAATTTCACACTCAAAAAGAGGAATTTTTTGCAAAGTTAGCTGAATACTTCTTGCAAGAATTTTCATGATGGTTAGGTGGGTTTAAGATTAATGATGCATGAGCCCTTGTAATTTTACTACCTTGAATGAGTTTTATAGACATTTTTAAAGTCATGGATTGTATTAGGTATATTAGATAACTCCTAAATATTAAAAATGTGTCTTAATGTCTTGTTTAAGTCTTGGTTAACCTTATTAGGTCTCACTCAATACTTAAAAGCATTCTAATTGAGGATAATGAAATCCCTTGTCAAAAGTCTAATTATGTCATATCAAGGTTATAAACATATAAAAAGGGTCATAAAAGGTTATTTTAAATGGGTTATAATTTTTCAATTTATCATTGATGTCATATGGATTGAGCCTATCATTGATGTCAAAAGGAGTGTGAGGCATGGTGATCCAATAGAATGTCTTATGATGCATGATGAGGTTAGGTGATGATGACATGGATGTGTATGATCTTAAAAGTGTAAAATATAGTGATAAGAGAATAAAATAAAGGTATTGATTCAATCTCATGACTCTTATAATGAGATAAAAGGGTAAGTCCTTTATTGGTGGTCTTATCATAGACCTTGTCCTAAGACCTCAGGTGGCATGATGAGGCATCATGATCATGTTTGGAGTATTATGAGTTTTTGTAATATTTTTATAAGTATTTATGACATGGGAATGATGTTTCTAGATTATTATAAGAATATTTAAAGGTGTATTCAAGGTTTAAGTGTGATTGGTAGTTATAGGTCTAGTGTGCAAGGGGACCTAATGAGGCCTTGTAAGGTAGCAAGTTGCGTTTGAAAGGTACCTCTTTCTCAAAAAATAATTGATATAGGTTTAAAAGTTTTTTTCAAGAGAGATAATTAATTTTAAAATTTTGAGTCAAAGTAAAAATCATGAAAAGTGTATCATTAGGTCTCTTGAGTGCTAAAAGGAAGAGTTGCAGACTCGAGAAGGACTTTCTCATGTTCATTGGCATGTGTAAAATTTTCATGGTGTAATAATTATTTTAGGAGAGATGGGTAAGGGTCATTAGTAATATATCCAAGAATTAGTTTGGAATTTGAGGGGAAATATTGTATTAACAATCATTAATGCCATAAATGGTCTAAAACCCTCTCAAAACCCTTAGTATGCCCTAATGGTGAAAATATTGTTGTAAATTGATTAAAATGAATTTATAGGGATATTTTGATAATTTTAGGTTTTATACTACTCCATGAATCATCTCTAATTTATAGTGGTATGTCAATATAGTAAGTGAAACTATAGAAAACCTCTTATTTCTTAGAAATTTGATATAACAGGAAGGGTTGACCAGGTCAAAGAATGCAAATCAATAGAGGTTGAAGATTAAGAATATTTTTTGTTGTTCATGGTGTTATTTTAAAAATTTATATATTTTTTTAACTATTTTGGTCACTCATGTTGACCTATCACTAAATTGGGCTAATGGTGAAACTGATGAGAAAAAATAGTCAAAGCGAGAATGCATTTAGGGATTGGTTATAGAAGATTAGAAATGGATAAAATTTATTATGTTTTTTATTCAATACATATTAATATTTCTCACATTGATTATATTCCTTGGATTTCATTGAAAATGTTGAAGATGGTGTTCACAAAATGGCCTATCTAGAGAAGTTGAGATAGTGAAGGAGTAGGGTTCAAATCTTGGTCTATATATTCATCATTTTCCATCACACATCCATATCACTATGATTTTATATGTTGTAAATATTTATAAGGATTATATAAATTAATTATATGTTCATGTAAGTGATTCTATAGGTCCTCTAGGTCATGTTCACCATGATTGGTTCTTAAGATATATTGACTATTCAAGGCATGCAAGTTAGAGTAAAGAGTTTGAGACTATTTAACATGATTAATTTGATATAATACACTTAAATTTTTTATTTTATATGTATATCACATATTAATTATTTATAAAATATGTAATATCACTTTAATGAGTTGTAATGTGAAAGCCAAATTGGCTTATCTGGTTGTGTATGCATTGTGAAAGAGAGAGTTAAGAAATTAGTCTATAAGACCAATGTTTGATCAAAAAATAAATAATATATATATTGTATAATGTTATATATATCACATATGATCTATTAATATTAATTATAATTTTTTAAAGTTTCATTACAAGATCTAAATATAACACTTATCATGATTGTATTGATAGACTTGTTGGCAATTCTGTGTAGTTATCTTGCATAGGTGAGTTTGAGGTGATTTGGATATAGTTGAAGAATCCATTTCCTATGAATATGTTAAATATTTTCATGAGAATTATTTTATATTCATATTTTCTCCCTATTCAAGTGTGGAGAAATAATTGTTTATGACTTTGTTTTCTAGCATTCAGAAAATTTTGAGTGAGTATATGAAAGTTATTAGTTTAAGGTCTTATGTACTATTTGGTGTGTAAAATAGACTTAGAGATGACCATAAGGTCAACGAATATATATTAATATTAATATTTTTATTTATTTATTTGGAATATTTGGTCATATGCTTCAGATATTCAAGGTAGACTTTTTCTATGTGTCAAGGGATAATGGAGAGTAGGCTTAATGGCAGGGTTCAAGGAGTGATTTGAAATAATAGGTGGTATGGATCTAAGTGGATGTTATAAATTTTATATTATAGGAATTTTTTATGTTTTTTATGTGTTATTATATTATCAATAGTTTCCAAAGGGTTATAATGGTAATGTGTGGTTGAGACAGACCTAATTGCATTAGGTCTCATTTAGGCCTAAAAATGGTTTTGGTCCTTATAAGTAATAAAAAATATATGTGATTATTTTTTAAATTATTAAATGTGTGTTATGACCTATTCCAATGGTGATCCACATGTGAAAATATCTTTTGCCAACAAAGATGGGTTAGAGCAAGTGATTTGTAAAAATACAAGGCATAATAGGCCTATTTGAGATCGTTAAGTGTTATGAGAATATAAGTGATGAGAAGAGATATTTTAGGAGTAAATGTAGGTAATTTATAATATAAAAGTAAATCATATGATTATTAATTAACATATATTATAATTTAAGCATGTAGATGATGAGGTCAATTGACCTAATGAGCCTCGTAAGAAGCATATTAAGTAAGTGAGCCTAGAAGGCTATTTTCAGAGGGGTAAAAGGTTGAGAAGTTCATGGAATATTAATAAACCATAAATAAACATCATGGGTATATTATAAGTGTATAAAATGTATTTTAATATAGATAATTAATATGAAGAACTGAAGAAGAGGTCATCATCCGTTGGTTGAGTAATAAGGTGTCTTGAGGTGATCAATCTTATCTTGGGTGAGTTGGTACTTAGTCAAAAGGGATTTGAATCTGGCTTGTAGGTTGGATCTTACATAACTATAATTGAATTTTATAGGTTTTTTCTAAGTCACTTAGGGGTTTGGATCCTCCTTGCAAGTTAGAGCTTGATAAAGACTAGTTGAGTGGTTGCTTGACTAGGTAGGGGTTGGATCTTGTTATGGGGTTGGTGCCTTAATAAATGTTGATCCATTACTTATAGGATATTATTCCAAGTGGTTTTTAATTGGGTTTTGTCCCACATGATGGTTTTACACATATCTCTTGTGTTCACGTGTTATGTTCTTGCTTTATGATCATATGAATGGTTGATTATGCATTATTATATCTCTTGATTAGTATTAATGTTTGATTCATGTTAAGTGGAAATAAATGATTATTTTAGGACACTAATTCACCCCCCCCCCCCCCATCTTAATGGTTTTGACTCTAATAAATAATGTATCAAAAATTAATTTGAAGTTATAAAAGGTCAAAATGTCATATTTGAACCCATTTAAGTCATTTTCAGAGAGTAAGCCTTCTTAATGTCTCATAAAAGGTCATGTAATGTTGGAAAATAATACATAATCCCCTCTAATCAATAAAAACAAGTCAAAAAGGCATTGATTATAGTTAATTCCCTCCATTTTTATTTTTAGAGGATTTCATACCTTTTTAACATGGGAGAGTGCACTTAACCATTTCATCTAATCATGGTTATGGAGATTTCATGGATTCAAAGATGTTTTTTAGGTTCCCTCAATGCAAAGGATATCCATTCATGGATAAAAATGATAGGTTTTATGAAAGGATCAAAGAGAAAAAAAATCCATGAGTTTATAATTGAAGAGAGTTGTAAGTTTTGATCAAGAAGGCACATGATTATAGAGGTTTTTTGAATTTTCATTCATGAAAAAGAGACTCAGTAACCTTATTCAAATATTTACCAGGTGTATCAACTTGAAGATATTCATGAAAATATAGGGTTTTATGAGGATTTTTCAAGAATTATAGAGATTTATGGTCTTATTAAAGCATAAAATTGGGTTACATTAGGTATATTACATCATTACCATTCTCTCATAGTTATTCAAGGAGGAAAACTATGCTCTAAAACCTCAAAATAGCCAAGATTGACCTTCAATCTCCTTCACAAGCACCTGCATGCTATTTTATAGGACATTCCATATTAATTGAGGAATTTAATGTGCATATATAGCCATTTGAGAGTGAGGATGAGGTCATAGAGAGTCCATTCTAGGTTTTTGAAAGAAAAAATACTCAAACAGGGCTATGAATAAATTTTAAGAGGTCAAAATAACCTATGGATGAATTCAATAGAGGCATGATTTAAAAATTAATATTTTTTATCCTATGGTATGACATAAAATATCAATTTTAGGAGGTAAATATATATACCTATCATCATCTCAAGTAAAATAACTTGATTCATGATGCTAAATGGCCAAAAACACCATAGGCAATCTTAAACACTTTTAAAACCCTAAAGCCTATGAACTTTTCTCTTGGTGTTTTGAGCTTGCTTCAGTGAAATATATGGGGAAAAAAGTTTTTAGAGTAATTTAAATATCCCTTCATAGATATCTAAGTATGTTTTTGGTCATAAGGATCACTACTAGTGTTTCAATGAGTTTTAGTCTTGGAGAGACCTATACAGGCTTGCAAGCTAGAAATGGAGATTCAATCTATTTTTTGAGATGTTTATCTTGATAATGGGGGCCTAAATAAATACCAACTATATTTATATTTCACCCAAGGCCATACCAACATATATTTAGGCTAATATAACCATTAAAAAATTTTCAATTCAAGGTTCAAGACCATGAGACCCTGAGTTATAGGTTTGCAAAAGGGTGAAAGTTTTTTAACATGTTTGTAGGTGCCTCAAAATTAAGTGAAGTGTTAAAAAATTTAGAGTTACATCATTTTATTTCTCATGGTATCCAATAAATTTTTAGGTACATCAAGACCATGATATCTAATTCAAGGTTGTAGGAGGTTCTAAACCTGAAAAGTAGCCTACAGGTCTACACATCAAAAGTGAGTGATAATGTGTTTTTAAGTGTTAATATCTTGAGTGAAAATTCCTCCTTAAATACAATATACTCTTATTTCATTCAAAATTATTTGGATAGGGGTGAAATTCCATAAGATACTACATTTCAAGGTTTTCAATAGGTGTTTCAAAATTGAAGTGATATAGGTCTGCAGCCAAGAAAGGGTCTTCAAAGTGTTCATTTATCAATGAGGAAACCATTAAGAAATCTTGGAAATACTTATCTTAATTTTATTTTCTTCTAATCAATTTCTAGTCTCGTGGGAGGCATCTTTAGGATTTAATGGTGTTTTAAGTGTGAGAGAAGAAATAGAGGCTTGCATACTAAGAATGTGAAGTTTTTAATGTATTAATGGGATGTTCCTCATGAATATGTGATTAAATCAATATAAACAAATAGTCTCTATATTCAAGGCCATCATAACATGGGTATAGACCTATTAAAGTCTAAGTTTTAAGGTTTGAATAGATTTTAAGTAGATAAAGACACACATACCTACAAATACAAAGAGAGTAATCCTAATATGTTTGAAGTGTCTCTCACTTAAGTGAAAGGAAACATAATTCTCGTACCTTTCCTTATATTTCATGCTTTTTCCAAACATGTTACAATCCATGAGGTCCATGATCAAAAGTGTTTCAATGAGCTTTAGACTTGATTAAGGAGCTGTAGAGACCTATAACCAAAGTTAGGATTTTTAGTGCATATTGAACTATTTTATCCTAAAAACAATATCTAAATCAAATAACATAATCCCAAGATCATCTAGATAGGTTTAAGGCATGAAAAATCATTTTCAATCATTTTAGTGAGGTATCAAGCTAAAAATGATCCTTACATGTCTAAAATAAAAAGTGAATGCTTAAATATGATGAGATAGTCTAAGAGAGTCTATTAAAAACTTTTGAAAACAATTTTCTTGATGATTAGAGGATGGGTAAGGTTGCATTACTAGTCTTTTTCATATTTCGTGAAGCTCTTGATTGATTATAGTTAAAACCTAAGCCTACAAGTATAATTTTATAAGTTTCAAACTTATAACAAAGTTCCACAGGACTTCTTGGTGGATACAATAAGAGGCAAAGAAGGTTTTAAATATGAAAAATATAGTTTCAAGACATGATAATCACATGTAGTCCAAATTTCCATAGGGTTTGAACTTGATAAGGACATATACATGCATGAAACAAAAAGTAAGGTTTCAATGTGTTTTGAATCTCTAATTTGGAGTAAACCTACACAATGTCCACAAATGAAGGGAAATAGAGGATTCCATTAGTATAATATTAAGCATAATCTAAGAGTCCCAAGGGATATTATAAGTTTAATGATATCAAAGTTGTAGATAGATTTGTTAAGCTTAGTGATCTTGTTGGGTGAGGCAATGAGATAAAGACATGGTTGTGGATTGATAAGAACTTACAGGACTAAGATCAAGATTTTTAGAATCTTGGAGTCACATAATAAGTATACACACATGGAGAGAAATATATTATATTGTTGACAAATACACAAGTGAGGGAATAAACCCTCAAGACCTTGTACATGAACTTTAGGCCTACAACCATTCCTAACACTTCAAGCATAAAGGGATAAATTTATTTAAATCTATCTATGAAAGAGTTACAAGTAGAAGTTATAGTAATTCTAAACCAAAGATGACATTACAGGTCTAAAACATCTTGTAAGGAGCTCCAAGACACGTTCCAACTTTGAGACCAATTTCATAAGTGAATATGATCAAGAGATCCTCTAGCAGGTCTATAGGAAGAATTCTTAGTTTCTTATGATGTGAGGTTATTTGAATGTTATTTTAGAAATTTTATAATCATAAACATAAAATGTGGCTCATATAAAAATTTATATCAAGTATTGATATTTTAACATTAAGGCCATAGGCCTATAAGCTTCTTGACACACCTCATGATATCTAAAATTGTAGGGCTACTTGAAGAAGATTTAAAGTTATAAACTTAAAAAAGGATCCCTTGGATAATCATAATGGAAATGGTTTCCAAAGCATTCCAACAAGTGTTTTTATTGAAAATAAGTTTTACAATGTATTTAGGGAGACTTTGCACATAGTTTGGTATAAGAAAAGATAAGGTTCATAAGGTTGTGGGTTGCAGTGATAAGCAAATTATCAATGTTGATGGACTATCATTCAGGCCCAAGCTATGTCCATTCAAGGTTTCAAATCAAGTTCAAAGGTTTTCATGACCTCAAGGGCTCCTTAAAAAGTTCCTAAATAATCTATTGGAGATATACAAGATAAATAAACATTTTCATGACTTCTGTAGGCATGATAGTGGTGTAAAATACAAGCAAGGCTAGTGAGATTATAAGATTATAGACTTGAGAAGTCATGAGAAAGGTGCATATTAACTCTTTTTGGAGTCATGATAGACATAAATGACCCTCTAAAACCTTGAAAAACCTCTTGAAAATAACCAATATTCCTTAAAAACCTTCATGGAATCCAAGATCACAAAGAAATTCAAGAGGAAAGCTATAAGAGTTATAGATTATTCTTGGAATGATGAATGAAGCTCATAATAAAGGTTTGCATCGAAGAAAAGAAGGAAAAATGAAGTCAGATATTGAGAATGAAAGTTTCAAGAGTCTCAAATATTATCATGAATAACTAAGATGCACATCAACTCTTATACCTCCCTTAAAGATCACTATGTGTGTTATAAGGTGATTTTATTTTGATCATGCTCATGGGGCTTGCCAAACATGACCATGGTTAAGGTTGAGTGTCATTAAATCCATAATGGAGATATAAAGCATTGAAAAAAAGACTTTATGGAAATTTAACTACTCCATTAAGTGCTCACAAAGGAAATTCAACAATAAAAAATAAAAATGGGCATATGAGGCTTAATTATAAGTCAATAATGCAATAAACTTTAACATGTAGGAGTGAAGAGAGAGGTGAGTTGGAGTAATCAATACATGATTTTTTAAAGTGGTGTATCACTATAGGATCATTTAATTATCTCAATCACTCAAAAAGATAAAAATAACAAGTAATTAATCCTTATCCTTTATTCTTATGCCAATTTCCATGAGAATATCATCAATGTGGCAGGCTAGTACATTGAGGCCTAGTGGCCTTATTTCCTACTTGACTTATCTCTTGAATAGATTGTATAATATCATAAAAACTAAATTTATGTATCTTATTGGTGATTTATCTTATCATTTTATTTTAAATTGGGCTGGAAATTCCTCACTTAGTATCCCTCATCTTGGGTATGATAAGACTCTACTCATTTGAGGACTTTTAATGTTAGCTCAAGCCTTTAACTATCAATAAAGTAATGAATTTGCCTATATTTACTTATTATTTCACTATGTATTATATAAATTAAATTTCATATTGTGGTATTTAGTCTCTTTTACTTAGTTTGAGGTTAATTATAGCTGAAAATTAGTCTATTTGACTCATTTATAAGGAAATTATAGAAAACTCAACCCTTATACAGGTTGATTATTCTATTATACCTATGATATAACATGTTTTTTAGAGTTTGAGACTGATATAAGTATTTTATTTTTATTTTATAATATGTGGATGAGACCTCAAATCTTGGTACATCACCCCATTTTTAGTTTTTGTTCAATATCTTCTCCCTTTGCATGATGAAAGACATAGTTGTAGCTTAGATTATGCATTGTTATTATATGTTAAGAGAGATGTAAACTGATATTAAATTAGGATAATCATGGTTTGAGAATGATATGGAATTATCTAGATATTTAACTCTACTATAGGTCACCCATAACCAATGGGTATTTCCAATGTGTCACTTGAAGCAAGTCTCAAGACCTGGTAGGGTGCACATCAAGCTGACAATAGTTTTTGACATGCTTGGTAGGACTAATTATATATAAATGGTAGGATTTAAATAAGGATATTGTTTTTTCCTTATTAATTTTAAATAAAATTGAATACATTTTTTAAGGAACCTAACAACTCTAAACATTCTTAGTTTCATATCAACTTCATACTTTCATGCTTAAGGAGATAAGGTTTTCAATAAGAGGTACCAACTTTGAATTTATTGAGATATCATTCACGCTTATGAAAAAGAGAAATATAACATAAAAATATATTAAAATGAGAGAGAGGTTCTAGGAAATATTATTTAAGAGTATAGTCAACACATCCATTTGGTAGATTTCCAAGGCTAATAGGGAGGCTCAATCAACATCATCACATGGTAGCCCAAAGGAATCAAATCTTTATTGAATTTGATAGAGGTGTCCTATTGGATATATATAAATATGATGAAATAATAGTTGTAACCTTGAATATCATCCCATATTTCACTATTGATAACTCCACAACTCCCATTGAACACATTCAAGATGTTACAAACATTTGTTCAGTTCACCATGTCACCTAAGACAATGTAGTTGTGAGGATTCTAGATTCATTATTGAAGGGGAGAGTTATATTATGGTATAAAGGTCTAAAAATGGGTAAAATACATAATTGGGATGAGTTGGGAGAGAATTTTTGTCAGTAATTTGAAGTTAAGAGTGACCACCTTTCACTCATGGAACATCTAGCCACCATCAAAAGAATCCCACATGAGTATATGGTGGATTTCAATTTTAGATTTTAGAAAACATGGGATATAATCCCATAGATAGTAAAAAGTACCCCTAACACTACTTTATTATATTATTTGAGGTCATTAAATAGTCATACAATAATGATGATTCAGTCCATGAGTATTACAACCCTTCATGATGCCTATGATATTGCCATTAGGGTTGATAATTACCTCATATATGATGAAAAAATTATTCCATGGACACCCTTGACATTTTTTATAGAATTTACACCCTATACAAATTTTTTAAAGCCTACAATTATACCTATATAACCTACTCTAGCACATATCCTAGCTATAAACGTCTCACAAGTTTATCTTATTTCCCCTCATAATGAACTTAATGAAGGTCAGTCACTTTTATAGAGATTTGGAAATGAATTGGTTATTTTGAAGAGGAAACAAGTAAAAAATACCAAAACATATAATCCTTATAACCAACCATTCCAACCTTAAATAAATCCATACCAAATAAATATGCAAGCTCAAAGTCAATTTATTCATGTTAGGCCTTACTAGAGTCACAATCCTAATGCTATTATCACCTTAAAAGCTATTGTTATTGTATAAAACAACCTAGTGAAACAATATTAATGGTTTTATCCTTGTATTTAGACCCATAATTAGACTACCTATCCTAATGGAGTTATAAATTAGGCTTTAATGCTCTAAAGCATGGCATCTTAAGGGTAGCCTAATGAATCGACTCTACAAGTTGAGGGAGGACATGAACTTGCTCAATCACAAGGTGAGTCCACTTTGGTAAATTGGAAAGAAAGTGAATTTTTTTCTATAAAATATGAGTCTTCAAACAAAAGTGTCACCCCTAGACCATACAACACAAGGATTAAAATAAGAGCAATAGAGGAAGGATTAACTTCCTCAATTGGTCAAGTTACATCTACACATGATTCTCAAGAGGATACTAAAGGGAAAATAATTGTTGATCTAACAAAATAAAAAGGAAGGATAGCTATCAAAATCAAACTCTAATCCCAATCAGTCCACATCAGAGAGAGGAGGTTACTATTCTCAAAAAACTAGTCTATGACAAGTGAAGTTTAGTCTAAGGACTAGCCCTAAACAAATCAAGTGTTAGTTAAAACTAATACTACTAAGGTATAACCACCTATTAATAGTTATCATTTCAATATCATTGATTAGATTAATAATAAAAGTGTTAACATTTCCATGTGGAAGACTCTATCCATCCTAGGATAAAATAATTTGTCATAGGAATCCTTGCCTAACCTTTGTATATCAATTAGACTAGCAACAAAGGTGAAATGAGTCCTTAATAATGCACCTTAGCTTAAGGAATAACCTAAAAGTGTAAGTTAAAACCCCCTAATTTCTACCTTTATCTAATCATAGGTGATTTCTTTGTACATAAATATATGATTGATTGAGGGGCAAGTAGTTTAGTGATGCCTAAGCAAGTGGTTAATAAACTAGGATTGAAATATGAAACTAAAACTAGGGGAGTGTTGCAATTGGATTTTACAAAAATCAAGATATTTAGTGTGATTATGTGCTTTAGTCTCATTTTGAATTATTATCTAAGTGTCTCTATTGTCCAAGACATATTAGTCATTGACTTGTCCCCATATTTTTCTTTATTCTTATCATGTGAATTCACTACTACGACAGATGGATACCTATATTTTTATTTGTATCACATTTTTTTTAGAACAAGGTATGGCACTAGGGTAACCATAAAGTTTTAACCAATTTATAACTATCACATAGAACCATATATGCCTAATATTTCCAATGTTAATTGCAACATTCTTGATCAAGAAGAGTATGTCCTAGATCATGAACTCACTGCACCTCTTGAAGGCATTCTTGATATTTTACTTGATGAGTGGGAAAATAGACATCATGAGCATGACCCTTACAATTTTATTGAATAAAATGGTTTATTCACCTACCTTTTGTATGAGGAAGTTGATATTCATCATGGGGATGTTACACCAGTAAAAAGGTTCTCAACTATTCTTTTGATGATTGAGCAAAGGGTTATTATGAGCTTGAACCACATGATTATGTGAAATATGTAGGTTTAACCTCCTATTATGTCCATGAATATGAATTTATGTTACTAAATCTTTTAGAGTCTTATGAAGACCTTAATCAAACTTTATAGTTTTACTTTAACCTTATTAAGGAGTTTGAGACTATTAATGGGAAGGAAATTATAAGAGAGTAGAATGAGAATTGATGTACTTATGGTAGTTATAAATCATCTTGAAATAGTCAAATGCATCATATAATAATAAGAACAACATGGTGAATTTTTAGGAAATGTGAACTCTTCTTCTAAAAACTAGTCATGGATGCAGGAGATTTGTGATGGTTAGATAGTGGAACTAGATACCAATAGGCTACCAAAAGAGTTGGTGGCTATGGAAAACATGTTTCATTTAAGTGATAAGCTCAAATAAGAGGACATATCCCATATAATATTATAATACCTCAAATAGATCTTAATGAGACTTGGTAACAGTACTATGATATCCTTGAAGAATGTTAAGCTCTTATTGAACCAAATAAACTTGAGAAGTGGTGTGAAGATACCAATGGATTTTAGTAGTCATATCTCAACCTGATAGACCCCAAAACAACATATAAGATTAATGTTAGCATGTTAAACCAATGATAAGTCATGTTACCCAAATTAAATAATTGTAAATTATGTAAGGTTAGTGATCAAATAGGCAAAGAATGGGATGATAATCATAGCCAAGGAACCAATCTTAGGATCTAGTATGTCAAGTGTTCATCATACAATATCAATCTTCACTCACCCCTATCAACTAGTCATGATATTGTTGCATGTGATAAAAATATATTTTAGAATATTTTTCTTTGATCAAGGTTGAGTGAGTCCATTTAAGACATTGTACATAGGTGGTTAGAAATTTATCATTCTTCCAAGTGCTGGTTTTACATTATTTTTAGTAATCTAGTTATTTTTTACTTTCCCCCTAAGTGTTTTTACACATGTATAGTGGTTCTCATTTCTTTAATTCTATATTGGAGGTAATTTTGATCTTCTCAAAGTTAGTCTAATAGAATGATATCTTTAGATTAAGTTCTTTCTTGATTCCATGCCCAATGGATTTGATAAGGTTCTCAATTATTCTTTTGATGATTGAGCAAAGGGTTATTATGAGCTTGAACCACATGATTATGTGAAATATGTAGGTTTCAGCTCCTATTATGTCCATGAATATTAATCTATGTTACTAAATATTTTAGAGTCTCATGAAGACCTTGATCAAACTTTATAGTTATACTTTAACCTTATTAAGAGTTTGAGACTGTTAATGGGAAGGAAATTATAAGAGAGTAGAATGAGAATTGATGTAATTATGGTAGTTAGAAATCATCTTGAAATAGTCAAAGGCATCATATAATAATAAGAACAACATGGTGAATTTTTAGGAAATGTGAACTCTTCTTCTAAAAACTAGTCATGGATGCAGGAGATTTGTGATGGTTAGATAGTGGAACTAGATACCAATAGGCTACCAAAAGAGTTGGTGGCTATGGAAAACATGTTTCATTTAAGTGATAAGCTCAAATAAGAGGACATATCCCATATAATATTATAATACCTCAAATAGATCTTAATGAGACTTGGTAACAGTACTATGATATCCTTGAAGAATGTTAAGCTCTTATTGAACCAAATAAACTTGAGAAGTGGTGTGAAGATACCAATGGATTTTAGTAGTCATATCTCAACCTGATAGACCCCAAAACAATATATAAGATTAATTTTAGCATGTTAAACCAATGAGAAGTCATGTTACCCAAATTAAATAATTGTAAATTATGTAAGGTTAGTGATCAAATAGGCAAGGAATGGGATGATAATCATAGCCAAGGAACCAATCTTAGGATCTAGTATGTCAAGTGTTCATCATACAATATCAATCTTCACTCACCCCTATCAACTAGTCATGATATTATTGCATGTGATAAAAATATATTTTAGAATATTTTTCTTTGATCAAGTTTGAGTGAGTCCATTTAAGACATTGTACATAGTCGCTTAGAAATTTATCATTCTTCCAAGTGCTGGTTTTACATTATTTTTAGTAATCTAGTTATTTTTTACTTTCCCCCTAAGTGTTGTTACACATGTATAGTGGTTCTCATTTATTTAATTCTATTTTGGAGGTAATTTTTATCTTCTCAAAGTTAGTCTAATAGAATGATATCTTTAGATTAAATTCTTTCTTGATTCCATGCCCAATGGATTTGATAAGGTTCTCAATTATTCTTTTGATGATTGAGCAAAGCGTTATTATGAGCTTGAACCACATGATTATGTGAAATATGTAGGTTTAACCTCCTATTATGTCCATGAATATGAATTTATGTTACTAAATCTTTTAGGGTCTCATGAAGACCTTGATCAAACTTTATAGTTATACTTTAACCTTATTAAGGAGTTTGAGACTATTAATGGGAAGGAAATTATAAGAGAGTAGAATGAGAATTGATGTACTTATGGTAGTTAGAAATCATCTTGAAATAGTCAAAGGCATCATATAATAATAATAATAATAACAACATGGTGAATTTTTAGGAAATGTGAACTCTTCTTCTAAAAACTAGTCATGGATGCAGGAGATTTGTGATGGTTAGATAGTGGAACTAGATACCAATAGGCTACCAAAAGAGTTGGTGGCTATGGAAAACATGTTTAATTTAAGTGATAAGCTCAAATAAGAGCACATATCCCATATAATATTATAATACCTCAAATAGATCTTAATGAGACTTGGTAACAGTACTATGACATCCTTGAAGAATGTTAAGCTCTTATTGAACCAAATAAACTTGAGAAGTGGTGTGAAGATACCAATGGATTTTAGTAGTCATATCTCAACTTGATAGACCCCAAAAAACATATAAGATTAATTTTAGCTTGTTAAACCAATGATAGGTCATGTTACCCAAATTAAATAATTGTAAATTATGTAAGGTTAGTGATCAAATAGGCAAAGAATGGGATGATAATCATAGCCAAGGAACCAATCTTAGGATCTAGTATGTCAAGTGTTCATCATACAATATCAATCTTCACTCAACCCTATCAACTAGTCATGATATTATTGCATGTGATAAAAATATATTTTAGAATATTTTTCTTTGATCAAGGTTGAGTGAGTCCATTTAAGACATTGTACATAGTCGGTTAGAAATTTATCATTCTTCCAAGTACTGTTTTTACATTATTTTTAGTAATCTAGTTATTTTTTACTTTCCCCCTAAGTGTTGTTACACATGTATAGTGGTTCTCATTTCTTTAATTCTATTTTGGAGGTAATTTTGATCTTCTCAAAGTTAGTCTAATAGAATGATATCTTTAGATTAAGTTCTTTCTTGATTCCATGCCCAATGGATTTGATACGATAATTAGTCTAATTTTTTAGATAGGGAAACACCCCTAGTAGGTCACCAAAATGTTGGCTATTCCAAAAACCCTTGGTCTCTAGAACACTTGCATAGTCAAAAAGGGGATTTTTTTAAAAATTTGGTTAAATACTTCTCCTTGAAATCATTTTAATGATGGTTAGGTGGGTTTAAGATCATGTATGCTTGACTTCTTATACTTTTTGTGCTTTGAATGAGTTTTAAAATCATTTTCAAAGTCATTGATTGCATTAGGCCTATTATAGGACTCCTCAATGTGAAAAATTTATCTTAAGGTCTTGTCTAAGTCTTGGTTAACCTTGTTAGGTCTCACTCCAGGCCTAGAGAATTCCAATCAAGGATAATGAAATCCATAGTCAAAATTCTAATTGTGTCATCTCAAGGTTATAAACATACAAAATGGGTCCTAAAAGATGATTTTCAATGGCTAAGAAGGTCTCAAAAGTGAATTTGAAGGTATAAAAGGTCAAAATGTCATATTTAAAACCATTTAAGTAATTTTTGGAGAATAAGCCTTCTTAATGTCTCGTACAATGTCATATGGTGTTGGAAACACCTCCATAACCCCCTATAATCTATACAAATAAGTTAAAAGGGCATTGATTATAGTTATTTCCCTCCATTTTGATTTTTAGTGGCTTTCATATATTTTGAACATGGGAGAGTGCACTTAACCATCTCTAAACCATTTCATACAACTAAGGTTATGGATATTTCATGGATTCAAAGATGTTTTTCAAGTTCTGTCAATGTAAAGGAGATCCATTCATGGATAAACATAATAGGTTTCAGGCAATGATCAAAGAGTAACAAGCTTCCATAAGGTTATAGTCCAATAAGGTTGTAAGTTTTGATCAAAAGGTCACATGATTACATAGGTTTTGTGAAGGTTCATACATTAAAAATAGATTTAATAACCTTATTAAAACATTTAATAGGTTTATCAACCTCCTTAGTGGTTTCTATAGGTAGAAAGAGGTGACAAAGCCTCCAAACTTGAAGATTTTCATGAAAATATAGGGTTTTATGAGGCCTATTCAAGAATTGTAAAGGTGTACAATATTGTTAAGGAATAAATTAGGGTCACATGAGGTATTTTATGTTATTACCATTCTCTCACAATTATTCAAGGAGGAAAACTATGATCTCAAACCTCAAAAAAGCTAAAACTAACCTCCAATCTCCTTCGCATGCATCTATAAGATATTTTATAGGACGTGCCATCTTCATTGAAGAAATTCATGTTCCTATACAGACATTATAAATGGATTATGAAGTCATAGAGAGTCAATTAAATGTTTTTGGAAAAAAAAACTAAACTCAAACAAAGCTATGAATAATTGTTAAGAGGTTAAAATAGCTTGTGGATGAACTCAATAGAGGCACAATTTAAGTCTTAATCTTGTTTCTCATATTGCATGGTAGAGAATGGATATTGGATGAAGTATTATATATATTCTTTAGCTTGAGATGGTATTATATATATATATATATATATATATATATAATACCATCTCAAGCTAAAGAACCTAATTTAAGATCATATAATCATTCTAAATGGATAAAAACACCGCAAGCAATCTTAAACCCTCTTAAAACCTTAAAACTCTTGAAATTGTATTATGGTGTTTTGACCTTGTTTAAATGAAATATACAAGACAAAAAAATTTAGGATTAAATTAAATATCCCTTGGGAACTATCTAGGTAAGTTTTAGGCCATAAGGATCATGACTAGGGTTTAAATGAGTTTCAGTCTTAGAGAGACATAAGATTGCAACCTAGAAATGGAGCCTCAATACATTTGTTGAGATTTTTATATTAATAGGTCCCCCTAAATAAAGCTAAAGTATCTTCCTTTTTCACCCAAGACCATCATAATATAGATGTTATCCCAAATAACCATTTCAAAGTTTTCATTTAGGGCTCAAGATCATGAGACAATGAGTTGTAGGTCTATAGAAAGGTGCAAGGTTTTAAACATGTTTGGAGGTGCCTCCCACTTGAACAAAGGGTTACACAAGTAAGAGATAATTATTTTTATTTCTCATGCTCTCAAATCAAGTTTTAGGTACATCAAGACCATGAGATCTAATTTAGGGTTTTAAGAAGTTCTAAACCTGAGAAACAACTTACAAGTCTGGACATCAAAAGTTAGTTGCAATGTGTTTTCAGGTGTTTTTATCTTGAGCTATAATTCCTCCTATAATCCAATAGACTCCCATTTCATTAAAAAAACATTTGGATAGGGGTTCAATTCCATAAGAGCCCACATTACAAGGTTTTCAAGAGATGTTTTAAAATTAAAGGAAGACCTATAGGTCTACAACCATGAAAGGGCATTCAAGGTGTTAATTTATCAATTAAGAAACCATTAATAAATCATATCAAAACTTATCTTAATAATATTACCTTCCAATCAAGGTATAGTCTCATGGGATAAATCCTTAGGCTTCAATGGTGTTTCAAGCTTGGAAGAAGACATATAGTCTTGTATACTAAGAATATGAAGTTTTAAATGCATTAGTGGGATTTTCCTCATAATATGGGATTTAATAAATACAAAAAAATCTTCCTTATATTCAAGGCCATTAATACATGGATACATACCTACAAAATTAAAAGTTATAGGGTTTTGAATAGGTTTAAAATGAAAAAAGACACATAGGCACGTAAATACAAAGAGTGGAATCTTAATATGTTTGAACTATATCTCACTTGAGTGAAAGTATGTAAAATATTCCATTACCTTTTATTTAAATCTCATGATTTATCTAGGAAAGTTACAATCCATGAGGGCCATGATCAAGAGTGTTTCATTGAGCTTTAGGATTGATTAAGGATCTCTATAGGCCTACAACAAAAATTAGGGTGTTTAGTGAATTTTAAAGTATTTTCTCCTAAAAAAGGGTCTTATGAAAGCCAAACAACCCCAAGATAATATAGATAGGTTGAAATTCATAAAAATCCATTTTTTATCATGTTTGGTGAGGTCTCAAGCTTAAAAATGATCCCTACAGGTTTGTAATAAAAGGGTAATGCTTCAATATAATGATATAGTCTAAGAGATTCTATTGAAATATTTTGAAAAGATTTTTCATGATTAGTTAAGGGTGGGAAAGGTTGTATTCATAGTCCTTTTCATATTCCATGAAAGTTCTTGATTGACCATAATGAAAACCTAAGCTTAAAATTATAGTTTTAGAAGTTGAAATATTATGACAAGCTTCCAAACAACTTCTTGGTGGATATAAGAAGAGTAAAATACTTTTTTAAACTTGAAAAACATGGTTTTAATCCATTATAATCATGGTCAATCCATATATCCATAGGGTTTGAACTTGAGAACATAAACATGCATGTAACAAAGAGTAAGGTTTTAATATGTTTTGAAGATCCAATCTTGAGTAAACCTACACAATATCCATAAATGATGTAAAGGATATGATTTCATTAATATATAATAATAATAATATAAGATTCCCAATGGATATTTCAAGTTTAATTATAAAAAAGTTATAACCAGTTTGGTTAAGCTTAGTTATCTTATTGGGTGAGGCAATGAGACAAAAACATGGCTATGGTTTGACAAGAACTTGTAGGCCTAGAATCAAGATTATTAAAAGGTTTAAATAACCTCATAAGTATACACATAATGGGATAAAAGGATTATATTTTTTATAAATATACAATTGAAGGTATCAATGCTTAATACCTTCTACATGAACTTTAGGCCTACAATCATTCCCAACACTTCAATCATAAAGAAATGAGTTTATTCAAAGCTATCTATGAAATAATTAGAGTAAGAAGTTACATTATTTCTAAACTAAAGATGAAATTATATTTATTTATACTCATTTAAAGAGTTCCAATACACATTCTAGATTTGAGACCAAGTTCATAAGTGAATATGATCAAGAGACCATCTAACCAATTTGTAAGCAAAATTCTCAGTTTCTTATGATGTGATGTTATTTGAGAAAGTTTATAGTCATAAAAATTAAAGTAAACTCATATATTAGTCTATATAAAGGTTTAAGATTGTAAAACCAAGGCCATAGGCCTACAATCTTCTTTACAGATCTCATGATAGCCAAAATTATAGGGTTAGTTGAAGAAGATTAAAAGTTACAAAATTCAAGAAGGATCCATTAGATAATCAAAATGGAAATGGTTTCCAAAACATTACAACAAGTGTGTTGATTGATATTAGGGTTTTAAATGTCTTTAAGGAGACTCTAACAATAGTTTGGAATAATAAAAGATAGGGTTAGTAAGGTTTATGGGTTGCAGTGATAAGCAAATTATCAATGTTGATGGACTATCATTCAGGCCCAAGCTATGGATACTAAATGTTTTAGAATAAGGTATAGGGTTATTATGACCTTAATGGATCCTAAAAACATTCCTAAATATTATCTTGAATATATACAAGATAAACTAATGTTTCCATGACTTTTGTAGGCATGGTAATAGTATAATTTGCATGCAAGACTAGTGAGATTATAATATTATTAGCTTGAGAAGTCATGAGGAAGGTGCATAGTGACTCTTATGGGAGTCATGATAGTCTTAAATGGACATATAAAACCTTGAAAAACCTCTTACAATCACCCAATATTCATGTAAACCTTCATAGTGGCTAAGGTGAAAAATCAAGTTAGGAGGAAATCTACAAGAGTTGTAGACTATTATTGGAATGATGATTGAAGATAGTAAGAAAGGTTTACAGAGAAGACAAGAAGGAAAAATGGATTTTTAAAAGTTTAGTAATGTATGTTTCAATCCTCTAAAAGAGTCTCATGAATAACTATGATCTACTCAACTATTTTATCTCCCTTAAATATTATTATGTGTGTTACAATGTGATTTCATTTTGATCATGCTCATGGTGCTTGCCAAACATGATAATGGTTGAGGTTTAAGGTCATTAAATCCATGATGGACACCTAAATAATTAAAAAATTTATATTATGGAAATGTAAATATTACATGGAGTTTTCATCAAGGAAAGTAAATCTCAAGGCTAAAATAGGTGTAGGAGTCTTATTTCTAAGTCAACCATGCAATAGACTTTGACATGTAGGAGTGAAGAGAGAGCTAAGTTAGAGTAATCTATGAAATACTTGTTGAAGTGAATCATCCATATAAGATCATATCCACCATCTCAAACACTAAACAAGACAAAAATATCAAACAATTGATCCTTCTCCTTCATTCTTATGCTAATTTTAATGAGATGATTATCAATGTGGTAGGTTAGTGTATTGAGGAAGGCCTAATGGCCTTATTTTCTACTTGTGTTCTCTCTTTAATAAGTTATATCATATTTTAACATCTACATAAATTAATTTTAGTTGTGATTTATCTTTTTATTTTCTTATAAATTGGGTTGGAAATGCCTTACGTGTTATCCCTCCTCCTAGGTATGATAAGACTCTACTCATTTGAGGACTTGTAATGTTCGCTCAAGCCTTTAATTATCAATAAAGAACTGAAATTTCCTCTCTTTCTTGTTATTTCATATGAATTACATAAATTCCATTGCATATTGTGTACTCTAGTCCCTTTTTCTTATTTTGAGGTCAATTGTAGAGACATTAGTCTTTTTTGGCTCATTTTTAAGGAAATTATAGATAACTCAACCCTTATACAGGTTGATTATTCTATTGTACCTATGATATAAAATGTTTTTTAGAGTGTGTATCTAATACTAGTCCTTTATATGTTGTTATTGTGCTATTAGAGTAGGTGGAAGAAACCTCAAATCTTGGTGCATCAAACCATTTTCAATTTCAAATCAATCTCCTCTCCCTTTGAATATGAAAGGCATAGTTGTAGCTTAGATTAGGAATTTTTATTGTAGGTTAGAGAGATGTAACCTAATATTATATTATGTAGATCATGTTTTGAGAAGTGTTTAGAATTTTCTATAGATTTATCCCTAATATAGTTCACCCACAACTTTGGGGTATTTCCACTATGTCACTTGAAGTAGGTTTCAGGACCTGGTAGGGTGAACTTCAATATGACAACACTTATTATTGGTCCAAAGACATAAAATTAAACATAAAATATCCAAGATATATTTTATTTTATAATGTAAATTTGGGTCTAACAATACATCTGAGTTTTGAGTCAAATAGATCCACTTAAGTGGCTTAAAAATTACTTTATAAATGGAATAAATCTTAAAAATAACCCCTAAGGTTAGGAATGAAAGATATAAATAGTATTCAAAGGGGGGTGAATAATTTTTAATGGGTTAAGGACATATACACTTATAACTAGGTCCACAATGATACAAGGAGTGGTTTGGCTTATGATAGGATCAAATATACATGTCACCACTCTACCCATGATTTGATCATGCTTAGTGTTATATTAGTTCCCTCATTATCCTCTCCTATAACCTACACAACATTAAACACATAAAATTCCCTAACCTAAATAACCGAAACTTCAAAATATAGATAATATAAGTGATCTTAATCCACATGACATATCCAAGGCATAACAATCAATGTTAATAACTCATATAAATCATACAAACATAAGAATAATTCAAATACATGCTTAATAATAATATCTCTAATGGTAGATAATCAATATGCATCATAATAAACTACTAAATAGAATAAGTAAATTGATATCATAATGCATATAAAAATATATAATATAAGCATATACATGCTCTTGTGTAAATAAAAACATAACATCTCATAATATATAGAATCTTTGTCTCAATATCAAGAACTAAATAACATCTCATGTCTGAACAACATAAAAAACACATCACCATAGGACGTGTGTTTAACACATGTCTAAAGGTGAACACTTTAAACATAAGGGTGTCACATCCCCCTTCTCTTATACAAACTCCCTCCTAGAAGTCACTAAAGGTCAAAAGTATAGTTTATATGATCTTAAAATAATCACTTGGAATCATTATACCTCCACTCAATGGTCTATATAAGTTAAAGATCATATATTTATAATAACAAATCATGGAGTGCAATGAGATACACTAAAATATATAAAAACACAACATAACCCATATCCATCACTATATAATTTAAATGGAATCATATGCTAATATTTAACATAACAAACAAGGCTAAGGATCAAACTATCCTTACAACCTCTAAAGAAGGAAAAAGTAGGATGATGTCTCCTGACTTGTGTGAAAAGTTACACAATAAATCATAAGCTTATCTCATTTTCGAAAGCTAAAATACACTTTTTATCTACTACTAACATACTTTATTAAGGTGAAAGGTATACCAAAGGCTCATAAAAAGTAAACACGTAGATAATCTACCAATCCAATCAAGGAGAAAAAAATCAAATCAAATAAACAACCAATATCAAAACACAAAGGAGAATAAAATTAATGTTAATCAACATAATATAATATATAGAATAATAAAGGTGAAAATGGATAAACAACCCAAATTTATCCAAAATTTAATATAATAAATAAAAGTAGGATCTACAATAATCAATAAAATTTTGAAAAAAAAATGGCTAAATAACCTTGAAATCTGTAGCAAGGAAGCCATAAAAATATGATTATAATAAAATTATAAATAAAAATTAATAACCAAAATAAATTAAAGGTTCACCACATAACATGGTAAAATTTTAAAATTTCAAATGCAATAATATTGAATAGTGTGGCTTTGGAAGTCCACAAGCGGGGAGTAGGGAGCTAACATGTCAACAACTAGAAACATAAGTATTCATACCCTCATGTGGCATGAAGAATACATCACAACTCCAAGTTTCCATGACCTTCACATACTTACCTCATTTTAAGTGTTAAATATCACAACTTGTTTCCCTAAACAAGAGGAAAGGATCACACCACATGGAGGTGTCAATCCACCTCATCTATACAAATTTTCTAGCCAACACAAAGTAGAAGATACCATCCTACAAAGTCTAAGGAATGCAACTGAAACAAAACTAAAGAAACAAGTAATATATCAAAAGGGACATTTAATTAATATAATAAAATATATAACCCATTTAAAGGACTTACAATTATGTCACTTTATGGTAAGAGAGTGTCAACCCATCTTAATTATATTTAAGTGTTTAAAAAATAAAACCTCTTCCCAAACCAAGGGAATGTATGGAATACCAATCCATGAGAAAAATACTAACACAAAGGAAGTAACTAAAAAAATAGTACACTCCTCTAATATATGGAAAATACTCATCACTCATATGTGTTGATAATCCTTAATATATTTTTTGATATCCCCTCCCCTATAATTGACATCAACAAGTCAAAAAACCTATCTAACTAGTGAAAAATTGCTTAGATGAGAAACATCACATGATTTCACAACAGCCACAACATAAGGCACAAGTCCTTTAGTGACTTTGATTACCAAAAAAAAGGTTGAACTATCACCAAGGATGTTTTGTCTGAGATGATTGAGAAGGTTATAAGAACCTCTTGTTCATGAAATAATGAAATATGCTAGGTACACACCTACCCAACATGATAAACAATAATCACTCTCAAGACACTCGATTAAAAAATCCATAAACAAATCTATAAGGTATAGGTTATCCTAAGGAGACACACTTCTACCATAAAGCTCTAACTTAGAAAGGGTCCTAAAAACATCATCCCAGCTTCTAAGACTCATGTGTCATATCCATTATAGTGCCTTGGAACTTATTTCCTCTAGGTCAAATCTAAAATTATATTCTCATGAAATTATAGGAAACTCTTACAACAATATATGACAACCTTGAAAATAAGGAAAAAAGCTTCATATAAGGATTTAATGTAAAAATTTCACTCCTATATGATTAATAAAAATACACCATGATAGAATGCATACTCTTATATAATTGTTTTTATAGAATTAAAGATGTGCAACACATGAAGTACTCATAAGAAAATAATCAAGGATAAACAAAACTTCACAATCCAAATAAGAGTGTGGTATGGTTATGAAAATGAGGAATTGCATGCCTCGACACAAGCATACAATATGATACTATATGCATCTAGATCCTACGTATGTTTTCATAAAATGTACTATCGATAATGATGTAATAGCCAAAATAAAAAGAGAAGGGCCATCTCAAATAGCTAAAACCCATACAATTATGAATATCATAATTGATGCTAAACTATATTCCCTAGGAAAATATCATATAATCTAACAATTCAAGGTATACTCTTATAATGAGTATGTTTAACAAAGAGGAGGTTAACCCACTTAGGGTTACCACTACCTATAGATTTGAAAGAGAATTATCTTACTTCAATGCTATCAACACTCATAGGAAACCCACCAAATTGGGTGCTATAGACACCTAAAATGGCCACCAATGGCTTTATACTAGACTTTAGATTGATTCTTACCAACCTTTGCAAATTGATCCTAAGAATCACTAAACATGTTAAATTTGGCTTCATAACATTAAATTTGTCCTATAAACCCATTAAATGTGGAAAATGCACATATAAATTAATTTAAATATTGTAAAATTCTAAAATTCCTAAACATAATTAATTAAAATGCAAAACCTAATCAAATGCCTAATTGAATTAACCATGAGCAATTAATGAATTATCAAAAAAGGAAATTCAAAAATCAAAGAATATCCTAAGAATTCATAATTACCTTTTTTTGAGTTGTCAAATATCCTAAATATCTCAACATTCCTATTCATTTCTAATCATGAAAATTTGACACCTTTTAACTCTAATAGAGTTAATTAACTCACTAAGATTAGGTTTGAACCCATTCCAAAATCTAACTACACTCTAACTCACCTTGAGTTGGGGTTAGTTTCTAAACCTATAAATACAAGCCTAAAACTCTTCATTTATGAGAGCTTGAGAATAGTAAATTTATAATGCTAGTTTTAGAGAAATATTACAAGACAATATTTTTATAATGCTAAAATCACAAACCCATCCATCAAGCTACATCAAGCAAGAATAAGCCAACCATGGTGCCAAGGAGAGAAGGAGCCACATAACTCCATTTTATAGAGACTCTTTGAGAACAAGATGTGCAAGCCAAATGAACACATCATTTAGAGAATTAAATGAAGGTAAGTAATTTATAGTTATTTATATTTTAACTGAGCTTTGTCATTTGTTGTTTATTCACTAAGTTCCCCCCATGATCTAGGCAAGTAAATGTTATGCATGTTAGTGTATTTTTATTCAAGTTTTCTTACTTATTATAATACATGATTTAACCACCCTTATTGGATTAATTGATCACAAATGGAACACTCGATGGGACATAAAGCATCTCATGTAGCAAAGAGACCAAGATGCAACTCCAAACTTTTCAAATGAATGCTTGAATATCATCAAAATTAGAGTTTTGTCTTTGTTTTTTTTATATTTTTGTTTTTTGTGTTCACTCAAATTTACATAGAGACTGACATTGATTTCATATAATAATAAATATTGGTCATTTATAATCAATGTTGATCATTATGTATATCCCCAAAACTAACCTCAATTAATATGCAAAACAACAAGCTAATAGACCATCTTTTAGAGCTTTATTTGGGGTCATTCAGACTCCATTTTTTATGTTTTTTTAAGCCATGTATTTTATCCTAAATTTTTAAAATATGCTATTATTTTACCTTAAATTTGCATAAGTGTTTCAAAAAATATTTAAATAGGATTTTGAATCTTTTTAAAGTTTCTAATTATTATTTCTTGGTTTCATTGAATTGTGTTTTCTTTGTCTAATCATCCTATTCCAGGATTTGTTGAGTTTTTGTGCTAACATTTAGATAAATAACATTTTTTAATTATGTCTTTTTGTCTTTGGGTTCATAGGCAATTGATAATGGTCCTATCAACTGGTATCAGTTATTACCAACCAACATTATTTTATGATAACTGACATTGGTCATAGGTGACCGATATCGGTCACTATGTTTTTAGAAAAACAAAGAATTGAGAGACATGTTTTAAATGGTTGTTTTCTCACCTTCAAATGTGATTCAAATTAGGAAGAAATTCTCTAAATTTTTTAGGGCCAAGGTGTGAATTAAGCACTAATTTTCAAGTTTAAATGGTTTTTAACACTTCATTTTGGTGTTTAAAATGAATTAGGCTAAATCTTAAACATTTGGGTTTAAGTACATAAAATGAACCTAAGTGATTTATGTTGAAGATATTTTGTGAATTTTTTTGCATGTTTTGCACTTGAGCCAAGGGGCCAAGTAACTTCATTTGAATGTGTTTTAATCCTTCTCACTTCATCTTTTGGTGTTTAAAAAAGAACATAATTTATTTTCTATGTCTTAGATGTTTTCAAAGTTTTTGTAAGTTTAAACTAATGCCAATGGGGCCATAAAAATTCATAACATATTTCATTTTTGGTGCTTTAAAATGAACTTTAAAATCACTTAGTTCATGCTTTGAAAATGATCATTTTATGCCATGTTTATTTGGACTTGTTTTTTTGTTTGAGTAAAATGAATATCATGTGTATGATCACCCCCCATCCCCTATAGGGAACTTGGGGGACCAAAATCACCTTTTCATTACATTTTTGCCTAGTCTAAGGAATAGAAAGAATGTTATCTAGGTTCTCCCCAAAACTTACATGGTTTGGGTGATCTGAAAAATAACCCTAAATTCTTTCTACTTAGTTTTATTTTCATGTAATTTAACTTGTAAAGGGGAGGCCATTACCTCTTTATGAGTTATTTATGGAAGTATTGACTCAGGGATTCATCTCTCGATAGTGTTTCAACCCTTATCCATGGTGGGGTATAAATATTAGGGTAAACATATTATAAGAGACATAGGGTTGAACAACTAATCTCTCCTTTCATAACAAAGGCTAGAGTCAGGTTTGGTTAACTAGAGGATTCCACTAAGTAGTCCATAGATGGAATCAATATGTAAATGAATAAACCTTTTCATAGTAAGTTAACTGGTATGAATTCAATTAACATGATTATTCTCTTATGTTAGACACACTAGGGATCAATCTAGACATTTCAAAACTATAGTTTTAGTCAACCCCACTTGCCATACCTTGTAATTTTAGGGCATAAGATGATTTACTTAGTTGTATTTTGTAAATTATTCCTTTTATTGATTGGTATTTGAGTCTAAATTTTTGTTTTTTTATGCCATTTCATATCGATTTTTATTTATACACCACTTTTCTATTTGAGGAGGCATTATGATGGTCATTTTGTCACACACCTTTGACTTAATTTTTTTTGCCAAAATTATTTGTGTGTATCTTGATTGAAATAGGTAACATTATGTTTCCTAATTCATTTCAAGATTTTGAACATTTTTGGAGTCTTTGAAACAAACCATTGTTTACATCTTTAGATAGTGATAATGTTGTTACACTACTCAATTTGTTTCAAGACTTGTTTCCCTTGTACCTTATGCCATTTTATGGAACCAATTTCATGCGTGCCATTTGAATCTTTGTATTATGTCATTATGCCATCCCTTTTTACATAGTTTGTTATTTCTTTGAAGATGTTTAGTTTCTTAAGTTGAGTTTTTAATTAAGTTTGCCAAGTTTAAATTAAAAAATTGATTGATTTATATTTAAGCCTTACTTAATTTGGGCTTAGATATAGATATTTCTCTTTTTGGTTGTGAAACTTAGGTTAATTCATTACCCAACTTTGAAAACTATTACTTGGATATTTTCCTAGTGCTATTATGCCATTAAATTTTGTCTAGATTGTTTGTTCAAAAGGAGCCTAGTTTTCATCATGGTTTGTGCCTTTATTTATGGAAAATAATCTCTCCATGTGCCTTTTGCTTTGTGACTTATGCCAATTGACCAATTTTATGTTTAATTCTATATGTTAAGTTTATGCCAATTGACCAATTTTATGTTAAGTTTTTTAGATTAACATCTCACCTTTGTTTTAAGTCTAGAATTTGATGCCACATTTGGCCAAAAGTCCTATCACATGCCTTTTTTTAAATTCTAGATTTTGATGTTGTATTTAACCAAAAGTCCTAGCACATACCTTGTTTGAGCCTATATTTTGACACCGTATTTGGCCAAAAGACCTAACAACTTTTATTTTTCCTAGAT
The DNA here is from genome assembly GCA_037957365.1 of Torreya grandis. Taxonomy (NCBI): domain Eukaryota; kingdom Viridiplantae; phylum Streptophyta; class Pinopsida; order Cupressales; family Taxaceae; genus Torreya; species Torreya grandis. Next base: position 1,796,826 of record JARHVA010000827.1, read on the forward strand.
TAGGATTTTTTGGAATACTTTATCCCTAGAGTTTGGTATGTCAATTTTTATTCAACCACTGGACCTTTTGTGTGTAAGACATTTAGAGTTATACATTTGAGGTTATATTTTTTCATACCAAGTTTTAACACAAACCATTTTGGAGATACAACTTCCCTACACCAAGTTAGACCAAGTTTGAACCATTTTTTTTGTTAGACATCATTTTCAGAGTTTGAATAACTCCACACCTTTTTGTGGATCATTGATTATTGATGTAGACATGTATAACCACACTTATGGTGGAGTTACGTATAATTAAAGTTATGATACAATGGTCACACAAAATGAATATATGTTTAAGACCCCTATTGGGATAATGTTATTTGTGAGATAGATCTATATCTTCCTTACAACCCTCAATCTAGGGAACAATGCTAAGATATTCAAGATCCTTTTTATGATAGAATAGTCATGAAAATTGACCATAATAATTTTATTTATGGTGAACAAGTGGTTTGTGATATGTATTATTATCCTCCCTATAATAGTTAATATGGGAAACAAAGTCAAGATCCACCAAATGACTTTGTTCAAGACCCATACTAGGATAATATTATTTGTGAGATGGATCCATAACCTCCTTGTAATACTAAATATAGGAAACAAAATTACTTTGTTTGAGACCCTTACTGGGATGATATTTTTTTTGAAATGGATCCATACCCTCATTTCAATACTCAATCTATGGAACAAATCCAAGATCCTCAAGCTTCAGATTCAATGATCAATTCTTTCATCTAGTTGATGTATTATACTCTCCCTTATGTGACCACCCATTCTTCCACCTATATCATTAACCCTCCTTTGGATTGTGTGAGAAACCAAGATCCAAAACATCCAAAGAATAACATCACTATGTTATGACCTCACCCTTTGGATTATAAAAGTAGCCAAGATCCATGATGCCCCTTCATTATCCAATCGATACCATCCTTAACCCTCCATATTGTGCAAGCTACCAAGATCAATAATGTCCAAGGATAACCATTTCTATACCAAGACCTCATCATTTGGCTTGTGTGAGCAACCAGGATCCATGATGCCCTACCCTTATCCTTTTAGGACCTTGTCCTTTAGCTTGTGTGAGAAACCAATCTCCATAATGTCATACCATTTCTATATCAGGACCTTATACTTTATCTTATGAAAGTAACAAAGCTCCATAATTCCCTACCATTTTTATACTAAGACCTCATCCTTTGGCTTATGTGAGCAAACAAACTCGATGATGCCCTATCATTACCTTTACATGACCTTATCCTTTAGCTTGTGTGATCAACTAAGCTCCATGATGCCCTACCATTACCATTCTAGGACCTCATACTTTGGATTTTTCAAGCAACCAATCTCCACAATGCCCTACCATTTCCATACCAAGACCTCATCCTTTGGATTATGTGAGTAACTAAGATCCACAATGGCATACCATTTCTATATTAGGACCTCATCTTTTTGATTATGAGTAACTAAGATCCAAAATTCCCTACCATTTCTATGTTAGTACCTCACTTTTTGGCTTGTGTAATCAACCAAGCTCTACAATGCCCTATCATTACCCTTCCAAGACCTCATCCTTTAGCTTGTGTGAGTAACCAAGCTCCATGATGCCCTACCATTACCATTCTAAGACATCATCATTTGGCTTATGTAAGTAATTATAATCCATAAAAACCTATCATTATCCAAACTTTATCCATTCTTTATCCATTTATAACCATTATCCACTTTATCAAACCCCTACCAATCATCCATCCCCAACTGAGCCAATTAGTACCTATCCAATTGAGCTAATCATTTAAGGACCAAGATGTATTAAAAACTAGTATTTTATAATTGATTACAAACCAAAGCTAAGAAAATGAACTAATCCATGATGTTTTTATTAAACCAACCATTTGTGATAAGTCAACCTATGATGAATCACCTCTTGTTACTATACCTATTATCAAAGAGTCTCACCCTGATGAGCCAATATTTTCTAAGTCACTTCTTAATGATTATAACCACCTTTGGGAAAATAATTACCTCAACAATATGCCTATTTTTCAAGATCCTTCCTCTAACAATCTAGTTTCTAAGGAGTTGTCTTTTAACCTTTTTCTAATTTTGAAGAGTATCACTTTGAAAAAATAGTCTCTATGGAGCCAATTATGCCATCACAGGTTGTTGCTTATCTCATACTAAACATTCAATAAAACATCATTGTAGGAGTATCCACACTAAATGAAGAATAAACATTGAATTTAAGTTATATTGTTTAACTAACATCATATTTATCATCAAAAGTAAAATCAATGTCAGTCTCAACATCAAATTCAAAGTCCATTGAGTTAGAATCAAATTCATATTCATAATATGTTTTTGGTTATTACAACATTGGTTACACATGCCTCATATATAAATTTGAATATATTTTTATTCCTTCTATAGTTTTTTAGGATGATTACTTCAGATTTGACACAAGTTCTCCTAGTATCTTCTATAAGTATTATGTTGCCTCTTTCCATTCCATTACCATTCCACATACCATTAACATCACCCAAAATAGCCATTATATTGGCATTCCACCTCCCATAAGTATTGATTGGGACCAATAGAATCATACCTTATTGGATTACATCCATGGAAACATATCAATTATAGAATATTAGGGAGGCTAAGACCAAGGCCATGCAAAAGAAGAATAATCTCCTAGTGAAACCTTTTTGAAGGTGCTAGGGGATAATCAAAGTTCAAACTCATCATATTATAGTGAAACCTTTTATAAGGTACTAAAAGATAATCAAAGTCAAAAGTTAACATTCCTTAGTGAAACCTTCTTGAAGGTGCTATTAGACAATCAAGACGAATTCATTAGTGAAAACCTATTTGAGGTGCCAATAACTAAGCACAAAAGTTATTCACTGCTTGATGAAGACATTATTCAAGATCAAATCAATATAGATTCCAATATACAACCTAATCAAATGGTATTTATTCTCAAGCCTAAACAAAAAAATATATAGTGGTCTTATCAAAATAATATTTATTTGGCCTCACTACATCTAAAGTTATGTGAAATCGAGAATTAGTAGCATTGTGTGTGCCTGAAAACCCCAACTTCATTTTTTTCCCAACCATTATGCATTCCATTACCATCCACCATTCCATTTCCAAATTAGACATATCATCCATTTTTTATTTGTAATTACCATCCTTGGCAACACTTTCCTTAATAGAGGCTATAAAGATACCTTATCTCAATGTTTGAAAGAAACTAAATCAATGACCAATAAAGATCACAAAAACATCATTTACATCCAAATATATAATTAGTTCTTGATAGAAAAACTATTAATAAGAGGTGTGGGCTAGCAATTTACATGTTTTATTATTCTAGTGGTATCATTTGTTGATTAGGATGTGCATCTCTAAATTAGTAGGAACACCAAAAACGTTTACCCAGGCCAAAAACACATTAGGGTAAATTTAGATTTAAAATGGGCCTTATAAGAAATCCTAAAAAAATAATTTATTTTTATTTTATAAATTATTTAAATAAAAAAATCACTTAACTACATGGGTTAAGTGGGACCACATATTTACTCATAAGAAGATTTCTTCACTATACTTTATAGATTTCTTAGATAGTCCTTGAGATTTTTTATCTCTCAAAAGTCAAACTCAATCTTAAGTTTCTAAAAATTAAACATTTTATTTTTTTATGTTAGAAAATGATTATATATTTCAAACTCACATTTAATTATTATAATTTGTGTTTCTAAATAAATTTAACATTCAAGAGTTTTCCTTGTAAATAATATTTATTAAAAATATCTTTATAAATAATATTTATATTTAATATTCACATAATAATATTTTATATCTGTTATTCAAATAATAATATTTATTGCCCTTATAAATAATATTTATAGCCATTATTTATATAAATAATAATTTTTGTTGATATGCAAATAAATAGTAATATTTATATTCATTATCGCTTACAACTCTACCTATCTAGTTTGATATTTTATCATTTATATTCATGTTATATGCTTACAATGCTACCTATCCAGTTTGTGTGTATATAATTATGAAACTCTTGATAGACAAGGGTTATTGTTGTTAGAATTATTTATGGTAATCTCCATCAACATTTGTGTTTGTTATAGCTACCTCACAATGGATTTTGTTCTTAAATATGATGAAGTTGAAATCATTCTTCTTATATCATAGGCCCCCTATTAAAAAAAATTATTTTATGATGGATAAGTATTTATTTAACGTGCTAATATATACTATTAATAGCCCTAATTTTATAAATGTTTCATTCACTTTACAGTATGAAGGAGAAAATAAGAGGATGGAAAGGGGATAAGTATTTGGGATACTCTTTCACACACTCTAGGTTATAATTATAACATCATCCTCACATTACTCATCACTAATTATGGTTTATCTAACATGGCTATGATTTTATAGGCAAAGTTGTTAATGGTAGTAATGGTAATCATTTTCAATGATCAATACCATCGTTATAGGGTTTTAAATAGAGAGTTGTATTATATAAAAATATCATAGATATTCAAGGATATTGATAGCATTGAATATTTATTTTGGATAAAGTTTGAGAATAATAGTAGTGTATATATAAGTAATAATTTATTGATGAATATTGAATAGTAGATGAGATCATTTATCAAGAAGATACTAAGCTACTTGCATTATGTAAACATTAATATTTGATTCCTCAAATAATAAAAAACATTTTAGGAGGACGTCAAACATTTAGTTGATTTGGGAGTAGACTCCTATAGATTTTCCATTGCCTAGCCTCGCATCTTCCCAAATACATAATATTTATATGACACTAAATGATCTTATTTTTAGATAATTTGTGAATAATGGTCACCATTTTAGTTTAAGTAGAGGGTAGATGGATTGTAAATAAAAAAGGAATAACTTATTAAAACAATCTCATCAATGAGCTTCTCAAAAATGGTATGTATATTGAGAAATGTTATATTTGTTATTAAATACTCAATGCTCAACACCATGGTTTTAAATGTGATGATATGGAAGCATGTACTTCTTTGAAATATAATTATATGATATTCTAAATTGGTACTGCAAGCTATATGTCTGTGAGAGTTAGTCCCTGATACAAAGACCATTCAAAACATTTAAATTATGTGACCATGTTATCAAATATGTGATTATTCCAGGATTGAGAAAAACATACTCCCATTTTGAATGCTCTTAAAAAGGAGAATTATGATGTGGCTATGAAAATGGAGCAACATAGATGTAGCATGAGGCATGCCATGTATGCCAAAACAAGTAAAGATGAACATTTTAATGTAGAGATAGAACCACCCCATACCCTAAAAATAATAGAAAGAAAGAGAAATGCACATCAAGATCAAAGATACATTATTGTAATATATATCACTATTATATGTATATTGAGAAATGTTATATTTATTATTAAATACTCAATGCTCAACACCATGGTTTTAAATGTGATAATATAGAATAATGTCCCTCTTCATAATATAATTTCACAGTATTCTTAATTGGTACTACAAGCTATATGTCTATGAGAGTTGGTCCCTGATATAGACATCATTCAAAACATTTAAATTATGTGACCATGTTGTCAAATATGTGATTATTCTAGGATCAAGAAAAACATATTCCTATTTCAAATACTCTTAAAAAGGAGAATTATGGTGTGGCTATGAAAATGGAGCAACATAGATGTGGCATGAGGCATGTCATATATGCCAAAAAAAATAAAGATGAACACTTGATTGTAGAGATAAAACCACCCCATACCTTAAAAGATATAGAAAGAAAGAGAAATTCCCATCAAGATCAAAGATACATTATTGCAATATATATCACTATTATAAGTACAAACTTATGTGATATGATTCATTACCAAAATTTTACCATTTATTCCTCATTGTCCATTATAGTCTCTTTATAAACACTATAGAAAGATACTCCATAGAGGATAATGTCATACATAATTTTTGGGTCCCATGAATTTTTATGTTTATTTATTTTCTAAAATTCATTCCTTTCATCAATGATATCATAAAAAGAAGTCTTAGTTATTGAAAATTTCAATTTCAATCTAAATTTGAAAACTTAGTTATTATGCTCATGTGTAACATAACATTATGTTTCTTGTTTATATAAAGATTTATTGGTGCCATTTATAATTAAATCACATCCTAACATGAATTGGACAACTCATTTCATGAGGAATTTGTAATAGATTCCCTAGGTATTAAGGAATTAATAAATTAACATGAAACTAAAATTAAAACATTATAGCATTTAGAACTAAAATCACCAAAGCATATCATATACCCATGATAATAAATAAATAAGATGCATATGAGACATTATATTTGAAATAATTCACATGGATAAAAGTCAATTTGTGAAAAATTAAAAGGAAATATAATAAGAGATATAAATTATAGTGGAAATATTTCATAGCAATAAAAATTTTAATATATTTAAACTATGATTTTCATTATAATATTTTTAAATTAAAAAAATAAACTTTTTAAATTAAAACTATTTTATATAATTTATAATAGTTTTTTTAAATTCCAATGTAATGTGTAAGGAAGATCCTCTCTAGATCATATGGATTCTAAGATATTTTTAATAAATGTAAATAGAAAATATAAATTTAATGTCCAATTTCTTTTTCTAGAAAAAATACAAAATATTTACACTTTACAAAAAAAAGATAAGAGATGGAATCAAATAAATAGGGTCAATATTAACTAAAGTGGGTTAATTTAAATTTTAGTAAGTTATATATATATATATATATATATATATATGTATATATATATATATGTATATATATGTATATATGTATATATATGTATATATATATATATATATATATGTGTGTGTATATATATATATATATATATATATATATATATATATATATATATATATATATATATATATTAGATAAAGTCACCCCAGGGGATGATGTCATCTTTTAAATGATTTAGATTGTTTCCATATGTCATTATTCATATTTTGGGGATTTTCTTAAGAAGACCATTTTACATTTAAATTTCCCCTAATTGTACCATACCATTACCATCAGCTAAAACCATACCCATACCCAAGCCAAAAACATATATCATGCCATTTTCATTTACCATTTTCATTTTGCTGACCCTTTTGCCATGATTACCCTACCATTTACCCTCACCTTATCACTTGGGGGGAACCCTCTTACCTTTCTATCCACTTTGTCATTCTACCATACCATTATACAATTCCATTCCTATCATACCAAAGCCTATTTTTAGCCATCCTATCCAACTTATTTTTATCTTGGTTCCTTTGGTTCTTCCCATACCTTGTGTGAGGGGATCCCGGTCTAGTTTTAAGAATTTTCCAATTCTATGATTAAATGATAGTATATAAAAGTAGTGTGATAGTTTATCTAAAAAATATATATTTCATTCATGTTTACCTTTGAATGGTGCTATTTGATTATAACTACATTTGGTCAAATCAATAGTCTACCTTGTGTTGCTAATTATAACCACATATGGGTAAATTAGTATAATAGACCTTGCCATTATTTCCTAATTATAAATACCTATGGGAAAATTAGGAACAAAAATTTTACCATGCATTATTGTATCACCTTTCCCTTAATATTCTCATTTGCCTATCCATTTACCATATTTAAGAACTTTTTATTACTTGGTCAAGTTTCTCCCTGCCTTTTATGTAGATGGAGCCACTATGACTTGAGGTCATTTTGGGACTATGTAGGCTAAGCTTAGGTCACATTGAGATTAATTTAGTCCCCCTTTTCCATATGTTATGACTATTTTATGAGCAACCTAACCCAATTCTCTCATCATTTTACTATTTAGACCATTTAGTATCTTGTAATTCCCAATCAGGTTGAGATGCTTAGAAAATTCCAAAAATATTCCTAAAATTTTAAAATCCAAAAATATTTATCCTATTTAAGCCTAGTTAGTCATCCTAAATCTACCCTACTGGGTCAAAACCATTGTCAAGATGTTTTATTTTGCTTTTGCTTTTAGGCTTTTATTGTGTTTGTTTGTTTGATTTATATGTTGTTTATTTGTTCACTTGCCTATTTGTTTACTTTTGGTATTGTTGTCTTGACTCAGTTTACATGAATTCATTGGGTGATTCCTTGTGTATTATTCTTTATTCCATACATATTCATACATTAATATTATCATCATGGTTTTTATCATTGATGTATTATTTTCAATTATTTATTGGATTAGGAGTCAATCCTTATGCATATTTTGGAAAAGTTCTCATAGTGTTATATCATGAGGCATATTGTCACATGTTACAACAAAAATCAGATTAAGAAGTCTTATAAGCAATAGAGTCATATAAATTTCTCCTTTTTACCCTTGATAAACTCCTCCCACCCTCCTTGAACAAATCAATCCATTAACCATTCTATTTATATCAATGTTAATAAGGATGGGTATCTCCACATTGGTAGGTACAATTGAATCATTCACATTGATCAATTCTTATTCTTCTATTCATCTCTTTCATCACTTTATGCATCTTCATATGACTAGTTGTTTGTGGATTATTCAGTCATTAGACCATTACATCTACATTTGCTCCCATTCATTTAAATCTTTGAAATAGGTTATATTCTTGATTTATGTTTACCAATCTTCCCAACTAGGGCACAATCAAACATCATTATTTAATCATGGTCATCTTAGTGATTAAAATAGCTTGTGGTTAAATCATTATTTTTAATCTCATCATCCCTAATTGGGGTATATGTCATTACCACTTATTATAACCACCTTTGGGAAAATTGATGTCATATCCTTTGTTACTAATTATAACCACCTTTGGGTAAATATGTACTTTTCTAATCAATACATGCAAGAATTTCTTCATTTGGATTAATCTCACCCATGGATTAATTCCACCTTTCTTATTACTTCTTTTTTAGGGATGATCCATCAAACATATGATGGTCACTCCCTCGATGGGGCATCATTATAGGCTTCCCAAACACTTTGGAGCTTTTTCTTTAATTATCATCTTGTTCTAGGCATACAAGGCTTTTTATCATTATTCGAGAAGACATTGTTGTATTAAAGGTTTTCAACATCTTCCCAAATAGAGGCAAACAATAGATGCCTAAAATTGGACACTAATGGATTTATACTATACTTTAAACTGATTCTTACCAACCTTTGAAAATTGAGCCTAAGAATCACTAAACATTTTAAATTTGGCTTAATAACATGAAATTTGGCCTATAAAACCATTAAGTGGTGAAAATGCACACATCAATTAATTCAAATCTTTAAAAATGCTAAAATGCCTAAATAAAATTAATTAACATTAAAAACTTAATCAAATGCCTAATTTAATTAACCATAAGAAATTAATGAATTATAAAAAAAGGAAATTAAAAAATCAAAGAATATCTTAGGAATTCATAATTACATTTTTGTGAGTTGTAATATATCCTAATATATATCAACATGCCTATTCATTTCAATCATGACCATTTGACACCTTTTAAATCTACTAGGGTTAATTAACTCACTAAGGTTAGGTTTTAACCCATTCCAAGCTCTAACTACACTCTAACTCAACTAGAGTTGGGGTTAGTTTTGAAATCTATAAATACAAGCCTAGACATCTTCATTGATGAGAGCTTGAGCATAGTAAAGTTATAATGCTAGTTTTGGAGAAAGATTACATGAAAATAGTGTTATAATACCAAAATCACAAGCCAAGCCATAAAGCTACATCAAGCAAACATAAGCCAAAAAATGGTGCCAAGGAGAGAAGGAGCCACACAAATCCATTTTCTAAAGACTTATTGAGAATAAATTGAGTAAGCCAAATGAACACATCATTTGGAGAATTAAAATAAGGTAGGAAATGTGTAAGTTCTTTGCATTTTAGTTGAGTTTTATCATTTATTGTTTGTTTACAAATCTCCCCCCTATGATCTACACAATCAAGTGTTATGCATGTTAGTGTGTTTTTATTTAAGTTTTATTACTTTATATAACACATGATCTAACCAACCTTATTAGATTCCTTGATCATAGGTGCCACCACTATAGAATCAAAAAAATTACATGAGTAATTTATCTCCCTACTATCACAAAATTTAACCTATCATGGATAAATCAATCCATTAATGATGATTTAAAAATAGTAAGGTAAAATTTAACATTAATATAAATGAGGAAAACCAAATTACATTACTCTCAAGGTCCTTATCAACAATCATCTATGAATCATTGTTCATTCAACACAAGGGTGTTCTCTAAAACTATATTCTAAAGAATGAGGTCATAACCTTAAAGTCATTGTTGACCACATGGATATGAACCTCTAAACTCTATCTAAATACCTTACATACCAAGTAAACATGTACTATAGATAATAGTATTAATCTAACCCAATAATCACTTTAACTAAGTCGATGACCACATCTACTTGGTGCTAAGATACCACAAAGGCCTACATGTTTATTTTCAATTAGCATCGATGTCAAATTATAATATATAGTCTCTCCAAAGTGTGGATAAATTGAGGTATATCTCAATATTAAAAGGAGAAAAGGCCATTCACCACAAGAATAGGTGAAAATAAAGTAACCCACATAAGGTTCCTTATTAAGGCCATCCATGTGGTATCACTAGTGTCATGCCCATACATTTTTTATCATAAAAATAGACAAACCATAATTACATCTCATGAAACTAGACCATAAATTCAATAAAATTCACATTTAAAACATTATATAAAGAAGTTCCATCTAATTTAAATTTTGTGGACAATAGGCATATGCCATAGGTTATGAAGTAAAAATCTCAATTTTTTCAATCAAAAATATAAATAATTTATTCACTAACCTATGCATAGGTCATTATGTTATGACATTTATATGGATGTCAAAAATAACCTTAAACATTGATAATATGGTAAGGCTCCACATGGCCATTGGGGCATGTTTCTTGTCCACACTAGGCTTTCTTTGAGCCCAAGAGGCAACTTATTTCCACTTGTCATTTCCCTAACAATCTAGAGATTCTTAACTACATCACACATTCATAATGAGATGTGATTAATATTATCTTTAATAGGTTAGAAATATTATAACATGTGGAAAAATATCAATAATCCAATTTCCCAACATTGACTATACAATGGGACATACTAACATCACCCCCAAGTTAGTGGGATGGTGACATGTGGATGGCTTTTAAAAATCTACTTGCCTAGTAGAGTTTGTAAAATAAACAATTATAACATCACTCCTAAGTTATTTGGATGATGCCACATGGATGGTGTATAGAAAATATTTTCAAACTTTTATCGATCACAGACACTTTGTATCTTACAGGAACCCATCGAGTCTTAATATCTTTGAGTGCATGCCTTAAGGGGTGTACTGGAAAAGGGGTGGGTAGACCATTGGTGATTCATAATATTGTTTTAATTTTTTCCAATTTTAATATACATAATTTTCTCTTAAAACCATTTACCATAATCTTATTATTCTCAGTTGTACCCATTTCATTCATTTTTCACATCATTTTCCTCCTTATTCTTACCTTGACCCCCTTTCACTAGTTGACTGTACTAGGTCAACCCTATATAGTTTTTAGCCTCTAATTATTGTATAGGGTCGACAAGGTTGACCCTATACTATTTAGGAATATTTTTCACTTGGAGTTTCATTATCCCTTCAACTGACCTAGCTCAAGAACTAGTGATTTACCCCTTAAAAACACACAAGGTCGATTGGATCGACCCTATACAACTAACATTTTCAAAAGGATTTAGGATAAGATCTATATATATATATATATATATATATATATATATGTTCATTTATAACCATTGGAGAATAGAGAAATGAAGAATAATAAGTGAAAATGAACATCTACTTATTGACCATTCTACTTGAGGAATAAATCTTAGGGTTCCATAATTTATTTGGAGATATGGATCTTGTCTTGTGGATAAGTATTTTAGATGAATAGATAAGTTATGTATCCTAGAGATGATTTGTCTTTTTTATCCTTACATACCATAAAAATATCTTATGAAGTACCTTGGCCAAGGGAGAGATTAAGGGTCGATAGGTTCATCCTCAAGGTAAGTATTCCTAACTTTATTTCTCTTTTGTAAGATTAGATATATAATGTAGGTATGATTCTTTCCCATGCATTAGGATTCTATATACATTGATGTGAGTATATTTATTATATGCATGTTTAGTTTAGTTTGTTTTTTTACTAACCCCCACTTTTTGCCACAAGTTTTGGTGTGAATTAGATTAGATTTACTTTCTTGTTTATTATAATAGAGTGAACATTAAACTTAAGACTATCTTTGGGTTATTACGTGATTATGTTAGACTATAGGCGTTGGAACCATTCCTAGCATGGTGTATTATGACAAACGATCCCCTAATCAAGTCTAGTGTATCCCCATATTGGTCATTATCCCACTTAAAAAATGTATTCCAAATCATAAGTATAGGTATTCTCTATCTTCTCTGAGCTAGGATTGATTTATAAACATGATGCATTTTTGATTGCATACATTCTGGTGAACCTTATGTAAACTGACCCTTATAGTATTTTTTCACCTTATTTCATTATTTCATTATTTAATCATTATTTTTATCATATATTTGTCATACTGGATCAACTCTATTGATCCAAATTTAATTTCTATGCATAGGATTTTAGGTACAAGATACTAGATCAACCCTGTTGACCCAATACATGTTTTTAACTTTCTAGACATCCAATCTAGACTACTAGGTTGACCTTGTACATTCTAAGCACTCAGAAGTAGGTTTTTACAACTCTTAATTGACCCAGTTAACCTAGTTAGTAGAATTTACAAGCATATATCAAGGTTCTTGAATAAAAATCTTCATTTTATACATCTTTGATACACCAAGGTTCCTTTCTATCTCTTTATTTATAGTCTTTCCTTTTATAGTTTGTAGTCTTTAAAACTATCCTTACATAGCTAATTGGATCGACCCCATCAACCCATTTTTTTGTTTTGTGTGTTGTCTAGATAACTAGGCCAAATTTTCTAACCTTATTCAATTTTAGACATTACTTCTATAGGATAAGATCAACCTTGTCGACCCTATTTTATATTTTGTGCATACACTATTGACATATCAACATTGTGCCTTATTTCAAAGTTGGAATTAACCCTATATTTTAGTAATTAGTTCACACATTATTTTCTTGTTGATTTCATGCTTATAATAGATCACATAGTTCAATTAGATGATTTTTAATTAATCGTTATAGTGAATGAGGCCAACCTACTTGGATATCATCACCAAGGAGGAAGCCAACTTGATGTTCAAGTATAAAGTGTGGTTAATGGTATATTCTAGCTAAAAACCCTACACCTTATCACTATGGTGTGTTAAGTGAGGGGTAGGCCCCAATACCAAGCCTATATCATTACAATTATAGATCCCTTTTAACCCAAACTACCAGAAACCATCCTTAAATTGATTTATAGATCCCTTTTTACAGCCAACTTCTCATCACATTTAAAATCATATCTTAATAATCTAATAAACATTCAAGTTGACCAATTAGTTAAATATTTACTTTCCAAGTTGATTGCTTTTTCTTTAACCAATTGTATTTTGTATTATAAACACTTGCATTAGCCAACATTGGTGTAAGGTTTTGTGTTGTGTGCTTTAATTAGATTGGCTAACATTGATCCAATTGATTGTTTATTTCCCTTTATTTATTTATTTATTTTTAAATTACTTTAAAAAAGTTATCTTGTTTCAAATTCATAATTTTTTATAGGCTTCCTAATTTTCCCTATCTATTGTACTGGGATGACCCAATTGACCCTATACATTTTTCTAGCCTTGGTTCACTATACTAGATCAACCCAATTAACCTTATATTATTTACAGACCCTATTTTCTCTTTTTCTAGCCTTTATTTAATATGATGGATCAACTTAGTTAACCTTGTACTATTTATAGACCATATTTTTATGCTAGGTTGACCCAATCAACCGTGTACTATTTCTATCATTTACTATTTCTTTGATTTCTCATCTCTCTTTCTTTCTCTTCATCATGAACTTTTTGCTTGATGATAATACTTAATTACACTTAATAGACATCATGAATTTTACCAACCCTCATAGGGTCTCCCATAGATAGAGTAGGGATCCTCTATTAGATGCTAGTAATTTTCATCTTACCACTTGAATAATGAACTATGGGACCCCTCCTAATACCTCTTTGTAATGTAATCCACTCTTCTCATTATAATACCAAATTAAATTAGAGTATACCACTGAAATGCTCTTATTTATCTATGAATTTCCTCCATTGAGGAAAATATCCTTCTTCCATTTACAATATTATGATTAGTGGTCAAGTTAAAGAGCCTCATTCACCTACTCCTACATTATCAATTAGATTTTGGGGTACCACTTTCTTTGATTCTCAGCCTCTTCCTTTGATTATGACCCCTTCTCTTATCATAACCTATTATTCTCTAACTTATTCCACTTCCATGCCTAGTATATCCACTAACATGGTAGGTTATACATCTAGTGGGCCTCTCATAAGATCCACTATCCTTAATCCTTCTACTAGTGAATCATCTACTACTCAAGTAATCATGTTATTAGTGCTTCTTCTTCTCAATCATTCACTAGTCCATCTTTTGCTACACAAGCAATTTTTTCCATGAGTACCTCACATTCTCATAGTTACTATCAAGCTCCTATCAACACCAATAGTGGTACCCAAATAACTGATACCACCTATAATTCTTCTAATAATTCTAATCAGACACATTAACTATTGTAAAAAATACTCAATCAAATGAATACCTTTCAAGCTCATAACACAAATCAAATGATGAGAATGCAGAATCACCTTCTTCATCTTCAATCTCATCCTCAACCAATGGTTTAGGGCACACATAAATATAATGTTCCCCCTCCTCCTCTTTGATATTCTCAAGGCAATCTCATTCTTCAACCTCCTTTGATCAACAAAACCATTAAGCATCTCCAAAATTAACCTCTCACTACTCAAATTGTTAACATTGATATAGGAGGTATCACACCTACAATTTATTATAATGTATCAACCAATCCCACCCTTCATCTTAAAACATTTGGAAATCTTTATAAGGATTGGGTCAAATTGAACACCTTTTCCGCTACCAAACTATTAGACAAAACTCACATAGGTGATGCCTTGGATTAGTACAACCAACTTAGAACTCATTCCATTATAAGTTTTGAGGATTTAGTGAATGATTTAGTTCAATTATTCTCAATTAGTGATCTTCTTGAAAACACTTTGTCCCGCTTCATAAATTGTAAACAACTCAAAAATGAAACTGCTCAAGCCTTTGTTAAAAGGTAGAAAACTCTGTCAAATAAATGTGAACATAACATGGTTGATGATAATTTTTTCCATCTCTTTACCAATGCCCTTTTTCCTAAAATTTAATATCAAGTCTACACTCTCTCTCCACGCACATTGGAAGAGGATATTGATCAAGCTAAATGACACGATTTCCTTGTGCATCAATTTGAACCACCCCAACATTTTGTGGGTCCTTGTATCTTTCTTAAGAAAATAAATATAAATCTTACTAATGATGGTTTTATAAATTCTTATGACACCATTCATATTGTTCAAGCTATCATTCCTACCCCTTCTAAAAAATATACCAATCCTCACTTATCTTTGCCAAACAACATTAATGTTCATAAACCTCTATCCTTAGTTAAATTAATTAAACATATACCTAGGCCTCTTCCATGAGAACTTGACCCTACCCATGATACAAAATACTAGTATGATCCTAACAAGTTTTGTTGGTTTCATGATAATTGGGGTCATTCTCATGAGACCTATAGAAAACTTTGTAATTTAGCTATGAAATTTCTTTTGAGTCTTAATTTTGATCAATATTCTATCATTTTAAAGAATCACAAAGATTATGAAATTATTTTTAAAGACTATAAATCACATGACAAAACTCAATCCTTGAACCAATCCAATGCTCATTTGGCTATCTACAAAGACCCTCTACCTAATCATCAATCTATCCAAGATAATCAAGACAAAGCCACCCCTTCCACCAATAATTTAAAAAGACTTGTTGAACCCACTTCCAAAGATAATGTGGTTAACATGACTAATATGTGAAGGGTGGTTAATTTTATCTATTCCTAACCTATCTACACTTCTCCTTCATTTAGAATATATCATGTTATCCAAGATTATTCTCCAACTCATTTAAATGAGTTGGGGCAAGATAAACTTATTACTTTTGATGATCCAATTTCTGATTCTCCCTTAGGTAACACTTCATTTTTTATTTCTACAATTCTTTTATCATCTTCTAACACTAATGATACTCAAATTTACACTAAAATTTCTTTTACCAATTCTCAAAATCAACTTGAACTAGCTAATTCATCATCACAACATAATTTACAACTTTATTATAAACCTTCTTAGTCTTACCAACATAAATTCCAATGCACTTTAGCTCCTCCTTCTGAGGACCTCCTTAATAATTATGCACCTATATATAACAATATTCTTATGGGTTATGATGATTGGGATCCCATCATGGAACTCATCTCTCATCTTATATCTATTCCTTAAGCTTATAAGGGCTTATACACATCATATAAACCTTCTTATGAAACTATTAGTTGAGATGAATGTCCCTCATCCTACCCTAGTAGGATGGGAGGTAGCCTTATCTAGATCTAAGCATAGTATATTACAATAATGTGAAGAGATGTCTATCAATGTTGATGAAATTATGGACACTTATATTTCCTCAAAATTTCCTTTAGCTTTTATGATTCTTGATAAGATTATGCTTCATGCAGATGATCCTGCCTTATTCATTAGTGTTTAAATAGGTGATATCTAAGTTAAGCATGCATTGATTGATGAGGGTTATTTCACCTAGATTACCTCTCTCAACTTCATTAAAACCCTTGGTTATTTATAATACAATCTCAAGTCTACACACAACACTTTCCAAGGATATGATAGAAGGTAAATGCCTCCTATAGGTTGTATGTGGCTTCTCATTACCATCCCACTTGTCACCATTCATGTGAAGGTGATGATATTTGACTTCCCCTTTATTATAACATATTGCTAGGTAGGATATGGATTCAATGTATGAGAGCTATTGCATTAAATTCCTTCATAACGGACCCATTTATAATATTTAGGGTGACACTAACCCTTACAATTTTGAAAAATTCCAAGAATGTGGTGTCTTCAAGATTCCTACTCTTGAACCTTTACCCAAAGTTACATTTTGTGAGTCTCAACATCTCGATTTTCACATTAATACAACTCAAGGTTATAATGGACATCCTAAACTCATTGGGAACATTCATCCTAACTTCTTAGATTATAATGATGATAAGCCCAATGAGAATAACCTAAAGATTAAAACTTTAGATCTCTTGCCTCACCTCATCTCATAGTTTCCTACTTCCTTATAGACTTATTCTTGCAAGCCTCCTTGTGATGATATTCCCATAGTCTTGACCAAGACTCAAAATTCTAGTCACCACACTTCCTCAGATGACAAGGTCATCCCTACTTGTGTCATTAATCTTCACACACTAGATTATGATGATCATTATTCTTTAGATGATCCATTCTTAGATGGTCTTATATAATCCCATGATGTTGAGATTGTTCATTATCATTCTTATTTACTTGAGTATTTTCACACATATTCATGTCTTCCTTTATTTATAGTTCTTAATTTTTGTATTTTTACTTTTTATCATATGGTAGAGATGGGGCCAATACCTCTAGTTTTTTAGGATCTTCATATGATTATTCTCATGGATCATGATATGACTAGGCCTTACCATTTTACTAGGTACCCTGATCACCATAGTTAGTTTACTCCTAAGATTAGTGTGACCCTCATTAGACCTTATTTATATACCACTCCTCCCTTAGTAGAGCCCTTATCAGAGCCCATTCCCACTCTCACTATAGTCGAGTTCATTCTTGTTCTTGATATAGTTGAGCCTATTCCTTCTCCTTCTCTTACTATGTTTGCCCTTACTTCTCATCCCATTGATCCTTTTATTGATCCTAGTTCAATTCTTCCTCCATCACTACCTTCCCTTGGTGATGGTTTGTTTCCCTTGCCTTAGATGGCTCTATTTCCCACTAAATGGGTTGATGAGTCCCCACTAGCTTATTCTACACCTATTACATCTCATGTGAGTGTTTCTCCTAAAGTCACTCACAAGTGTATTTATTGATTCCATGGGATAGCTAATAATTTTTATACCCATTGCCATAAGTTGAGACAATATATTGATACTTTACATCCTTCCTCTCCTTCCTTAGACAAATCCATGCTTCTTTAGAAGCTTCTACCTAAGTATGGTGAGGTATATTATTTGTGGCACTAATGTGGCACCCATCACACCAATCATTATCATATCCTTAAATAACACCTTAAAAACCACCTTATAGTTATTTCAAACCTTCTTTTATTCCTCCCATAGGTCATTCTTGTAAGGAGGCTTTTTATTCTTCTCTCATTACTCTACCTCCAGTGGTTCCATCCCCTCTTGTGGTACCTTCATCACCTTTTTTGCCTCCACACATGATTACTTCACCTATGGACCTTCTCTCACCTATGGATCCTTATCCACCCATGATTCTCTCACCCATAGATCCATCTCCACTAATGATTCTTACATCTCCTATAGAGCCCACTCCCATGCATTATCTATAGCATCCCTTGTCTAATTTCCCTCCTCAACATGATCCATTGATTATTCTTACTTTTTCTATTGAGGATATTAGAAGATAAGTCTTTTCCCAATTTTTATTGGAGATTGATGAGACCTTAGCAACAATTCATATCTAACTTCACAAAGATTTATCTAATCTCTTAGATAATGTGTGTGGTTAGATTTATCAGTATTTATGAGCATATTCATGGTGTTTTTTCATTTACATTTTGATTATACGTGTTCTCTAATTTTATTTTTATCTATCTATTATATCATTTGACATTGTGTCAAATTCATATTTTTCTTATATGGTGATTCTTTACCTTTTGTACTATATCTTGCTTATATTGCCATTTATATTTACATATGATTGCCTTTATTTATCATTTTTTTCTCTTTATTTCTAGAGTTTTTCTCAAAAATCTCTTATTGTGTATTTATAATTGTTTGATCTCTTGTCTCTATTTTTCACAAATAATTGTCATTGTGACTTGGTTATGCAAACCCTATTCCCTTTGGTCCTTATTTCATTTTACCATGTGATTAATTAGAAAACAAATAATATAATTATAATTTCCTTTGACCAATACACCTTTGGATCTCCTTTTCTCCTTCTTCCTTTTTCCATAAACTAAGCATATACATGGTTGAGACTTGAGATCACATACTAGTTCATTGTTAAGTATAAGTGTCCTAGTTAGTCTTTGTCTTTGGTTACTTAGGTTCTTTTAGCCTTAGCCTAAATATAATTCATGTGTATCACTATATATCTAATTATTGTTCATTAAAAATATGTATGGAGGAGGAATATTAAAAATACATAAAAATTTAAAAGCCAAATCATTTAAAAAAAGGTAATGATACAAAAGGCTAAAATATTCTTCAAAGTCAAATGACACTAAAATACATGATTCAAATCACATCTCCTTTTTAAATTAAAATATCTAACTCTAAATTTAGTCTCAAAATATGCTGAGGCCCTTTGGAGTGCAATATACTAGTAGATTATAAAAGGAAAATAAAAAAATCTTTTAGTGTTATCTACTTTTTCACGTAAGTACCCAATCTTCACAGCAGACTGATGGATCTGTAAGGGGTCCTAAAGAATTGGGAACATGTCATGGGAAGGTAAGTCCATTTTAATTTTACTTTCACTAATATACCTTCATTATTTGATCTTAGTAGCATTCTTATATGCCGATAAAGTTTTATATCTATAGAAAACATGTTTCCTTTGTACATTGATTGTCACTAGTCACTTAGTGTCTTCTCATGTCCTTACTATGCCTCTTACCTCGTAAGGTATTCTCATAAGATGCCTAAGTCTCAATTTTTCATTCCCTATATCCCTCATGTTTCCTCTTGAGAAATATTGCTTTATCTAATAATCACTCCCTTTGTATTTGATTTTTTGAGTTGCTTGTAAGATTGTGGATAGGACCCGATGTTCATCATAAATTACCACCTTTTTCCTTCCTATTACCCATATCATTTATTACCTAAATTTTCCTATTTATTCTACCCTAGTGGTGTTTTCTTTGTGATTTATAGTGTAAGACCATATATAAGACTTGGCCTTCTTCACAAATGTTTCCAATAATACAAGTCACAAACAAAATCACATGTGTCAAATATAAGATAAGATGTGATTGATTATGAAGTTACACAACATTAACATGCTTCCCATATTGATTTAGTGTGTTGTATGATTACTTCATTTCTCATTCACTTTTATCTTCTTATTTTTTGAGTGCATGTAATAATACAACCATTTCTTGAATTTTTCATACTTCCCAGCTTGAATTAGTAAGATAAATTTAAGACCAATATTTTACTAATTTTTTTTCTCTTATACTTCTCAATGTGATTTAATATAAATTGATTGATTTAATTATTTTTTTTATACCATTTGTGCCATTTTACATACCTTTCATTTTATTACATTGTTTTCATACTTCCCAATGCAATTTAATATGATGTTACTTGTTTTAGTTTAGTACAAAAATATTTCACTTTGGTTTAAGAACAAACTCCTTTTTACCATCTTGTTTACCCTCTCTTGGTTATTTATACTTAGTCATTTTCTTATTTTTACACATTTCCCAACTTGAAATAGTGTGTAGTACATTTTTGATTGATTATATTTTACCAAGTCCTTTTTGCCTATTTATTTTTAACCATGCATGTGTTCTATATAACACTAGAAAAGAAAACACATCTCATATATTTCCTATAACATATACAATAACAACTAAATACATTTTATATAAATAAATATATCCAAAGCATCCAAAATCAAAACCATGTTAACAACAACATACACAATCAAAATCAATATGCCAAAATGATCCATCACACACACACACACACACACACACACACACACACACACACACACACACACACACACACACACACACACACACACACACACACACACACACACACACACACACACACACACACACACACACACACACACACACACACAAACACACACACGCGCGCGCGCACAAGCACACACGCACACACACGCGCGCGCGCGCACAAGCGTACACGCACACACACACACATCACAAGTTTTTGATACAATAAGTACAACTAATACAACAAGTATAACCAAATACAATGCTCTAGCTCTATGACTAGGCTTTATCCTATTTATCTCATGGCCTAGCCACATTGCCTATTGAGGCCTCAATATGACTTCCCCAAATAATACATTATAAAGAGGTCATTAAATATCTTATTATATCTACCTATCCCTCTATATGTGCCACCCATGCCTATACATTACCAACTGGGCTAAGGTCACCACATGTGTCACTCTCTCTTGCTCTTGCACCTATGTTATATGGGTCAGTGTCACTATATGTGCCTATGTCATCTACATCACTATATCATAATGCAAACTAACTTCTCTATTAGGGCTTATCATGCCCATATGTCACCTACACCCATCTCTATTGATGGTTGCATCTTCTCTCTCTATGCTCGTATCCACCTTACTACCTCCCCTGCTAATCTAAACTAGCTTCCCTAAGCTGGGGTAGATGGTACACTAGGGTCCTCTAATGCATTAGGGTCACATGGTTATAGAGTCTCATTCAGGATGTCATGGATTGATCCCCTCATAAGGGACCCCCATATCTTCTCCTCATCCTCAACCATGCTTATAAAATAACACCTAGATAGATATTAAATCACTGTTATATCTCATAATATCTATCTATCTCTCATATCTATTTCAAAATAAAAACTTAAGAAATAACTTAATCATATTTTTTACCTATTTATGTCTCAACCAATATGGTCTTTCCACCTGCACAACCACCTAGAAAGTCTCTCCATCCACACAACCTCCTAGTACCTTCTCTATAGGTTGCCTATTCAAGTTAAATCTAGATGTCATGGCTCACATCTGACTTAGCCTATACCTGAGTGTCCTCTTTATAATCCATCTCTCTTCTAGCTCACCTATTAAGTTGTTAAGGATGGTAATACTCTTCACTCTCTCATGTTCCTCCTACCTTAGTCAACATTATGTCCTTAATAGTCACTGCTCATCTTTTTGTAGAGCTAGTGATGGTATCTCTAGTGTCATTTCCTTTATATCCCTCTCCTCCTACTCTACTCCCTATCATGATCACCCAGTCCATGCCCACTCATTATGTGGTCTAAACATTGACCTCATCACTAGTAGACCTATTCCCCTCTTCCCTTGTCATTCTATCACATGTTGATCCCACCACTCAAGCATTAATATAGGTGCCACTAGATGAGGTAAACATGTCTATTATAGTAATCATGCCACCATATGTGGCTCTCTCCACTAGATGTAATGTTTGACCACCTTTATCCTTGTTATAGTTGGTGTAAATGTGTACCAACTTGGCCATGTAGTCATTATGTGCCCATATGGTTGACACACTATGTTTTCATATCTCATCATTTTTAACATTGGCGCATGGGGCATGGCCTATGCTACATGGTCCTCTCTCCATCTATGCACTTGAGGTGACCTATCATCAATTACATGGGGTAATCCATCTGGCTAATACATAGGAAACCTTTCATATATCCAAGCCATTAGTAATATGATTGATCCTATCAAATTCTACCCTCTAACCAATACCTCATACATATCATGTCTGAGTTAGACCTATATGACTGAACCAAGATCATATAGTACTCCCTCCTCTAGGATCATCCTACTCAAAGCTACCATGAATTATGGTACCTTTACCTGGTAGATTTCCATCTAACTTGTGACATATCACTTTTTATGTCATAAGCCCTATCATATATTTTCATATATCTAGAATCTATGATTCATAAACATCAAACATAATAACTCTCCAACCCACCAATATCATCTATGAGCTTATAGTCCACATGTCTAAGGCACTCCTCTCTACCATGTTGTTTGGTATACCTATAGTCACTAGTGCTCATGTTACTGGTAGCACTAGGATGACATGCACATACTCTATAATGATATCTACCTCTACCACACCCCCATCAACCTCCCATCTAAAGTTATTAGTCAGCCATTCCTATCATCCCAAGAACATGGCTAGTAAATCAATACTCAAGGTAATCTTGCACATATCAACTATCCCTCCTAAGACTACAAATACCAATTTAGCTCTATCTCCTATCATTAGATGTTTTAGTAGATCTAATAACCATGATGTATCTACTAATCACTATAATCTAGGTCATCCCTGTAACAAAAAATAACAAAAGATGTATTAGATCCTCCATGTCATGTATAATCAAAATACATTCTTTTTACAATTTCAATAAAAAATAATCCTAAATTGATTTCATTCATTTTTACCTATTTTTATCATAGTACTTGGCCATTTCAGGCCATTCTAGCCTTCTTTCAGCCTTTTAAATGCATTTCCATACCATTCTGGTTCTTTAGTCAGCCTAATTTGACAAAAAAATCCCTATTTTTGACTTGGTTGACTTAAAAATCTAAGTCAACCTTCTTCTTGTCCCCTCCTTAGTACTGAATTATCATTCTAGACTTTCCAGATCAATTGGCAAAACTATACTAGGTCAACAATTTATAAAACATATAGGGTCGACACATACCTACTAGGTCAATAAAGTAGATTTTGCCCATTTTAAGCCTACTGGGTTGACCTGGCTACCCCAGTTATTTTTCATTACTAACCCCTTACATTTTCCTAAAAAATTATGAAAGGGGATCAAGGCTCTTAGAATAAGGAGGATAAAGCATGACAAATGACTATAATGGGTAAAATGAAGAAGAATAAGCTTAGGGTAAATGGTTTAAAGAGATAAGTGTGTATATGGCAAGTGGAAAAAGGGACAATAATATTATGAAGCACTAATGGTCTACCCACCCCTTTCTTGGTGTACCCCTTAAGGCATGCACTCAAAGAGATTGAGACCCGATGGGTTCTTGCAATATATAAAGTGTCAGTATTTGATAAAAGATTGAAAATATTATGTGTATACATATACCCCACTCAAAGCTCATCATGTGTCACATAAGTGCAACACATGATATTACTTCAGGAAATAGAACATGATAACACATAATGTTGATGCTAAGTAAAGTTTAGTAAGCAACAAATAAAATAAATGAAATGATATAATTGAAAAACACATACCTTTACTTACCTTAGTGATATAGATAAATAAGTAGACTAAAAGAGATGTGAAGGCATCCAATGTGAAAAACACTAGGTGAACCTATAATTTTTAGTGCAAAAAATAGCCAGAAATTATTTTTTTTAGAAAATAGGCATATGATAGTGGAAAATATTTACTACATCATCATGAATCCAACATATTTTTATGGTTTTAAAAATGGATGAGTAGAAACAAATAGATAGGCAAAATATGGATTTTTTAAGAAAATATTTAAAGAAGTTGAATTTTGAAAAGTGTTTTTAAAAAGGGGAAAGAGAAGTCATTTGGTTATTTTGACTTGTGAAAGAGAGGAAAAAAGAGCTCTAGAGACCAAACAAGCTAGGATGGTGAGGAGATGATAGGCTAGATGAAAAGAGGCTCTGGGAGTGGCATTATGTGTACTATAGGTATGCAACTATGAATCTTAAGCTAGTTTTTTAGTATTTTTTTGAATTAAGTGTATTTTTAGAAAAATGTAATTTTTAGCATTTCTAGATGTCAAAATGAAGCAAAATTAAATTATATAAGTAGGAAAAACTAATTAAGAAAATGGGTTTAAAGTAATTAGGAAAAAGACTACAAAAAATACTTTTTAAGGAAAATGCAAGGGGTCAATAGTAAAAAACAATTGGGTCAACTTAGTCAACCTGGTAGGTTGAAAATAGACAAAATCCACACTATCGACCTAGTAGGTATGTGTTGACCTTATACATTTTTTATACTATCGACCTAGTATAGTTTACCAACTGATCTAAAAAGTCTAGAATGATAATACAGTACTAGGGAGGGGAAAATAAGAAGGTTGATTTAGATTTTTAAGTCAATTAGGCCAAAAATAGGGAAATTTTGGTCAAACTAGGTTAACCAAAGAACTAGCATGGTACGAAAATGCATGTAAAAGGCCAAAAGAAGGGTAAAATGGCCCAAAAAGACTAAGAAAGAGAAAAAAGGATTTAATAGGCTAAAAATAGGTAAAAATGAATGAATTAAAGCAATTTAGTAGTTTTATTAAAATTTTAAAAAGAATATATTTTGACTATACATGACATGGAGGATCTAATACATCTTTTATTATTTCTTATTTTCAAGGACAACCCAGGTTTTAAAGATTGGTAGACATGTCTTGGCTACCAAATCCACTAGAGCATCTAACCATAGGTGATAGATCTAGGCTAATAGTTGTAGGACTAGGAGGGATAGTTGACATGTGTAGGATTCCCCTGAGTGCAGATCTATTAGTCATGTTCTTGGGATACTAGGAATGATTGAATAACACCTTTAGATGGGAGGTGGATAGGGATGTGGTAAAGGTAGCTATCACTTTGGATTATGTGAATTTCATCTTAGGGATATCGATAGTAGGATCACTAATGACTATAGTCATATCAAAAAAATTAGAGGAGAGGAGAGCCTTAGGTAAGTGGGCCATAGGATCAGAGATGATATTAGCAGGGAGGAGAGTTAGCATGTTTGATGTATATGCATCATATATTATAGATATATGGAAATTTATAGTATAAATTTTAATTAGTGAGTGTTATGTTATAAGTTAGATGGAAAGGTACCAATATTAATGGTAGCTTTGAGTAGGATAATCTTAAAGGAGGGCATACTATATAATCTCAACTACATTATCTAGGTCCAACTTATACATGATTTGTATGAGGTGATATTTAGAGGGCAAAAGTTGATAAGACCAATCATATTATTGATGGCTTGGATATATGAGAGGTTTATCATGTATTGGCTAGCTAGTTTTCCCCATATGATCAATGATAGGTCACCTCAAGTGTGGAGATGGAGAGAGGACTAGGTAGCATGGGTCATGCCCCACATGCCAGTATTGTAGATGGTGAGACATTCAAACATATTATGGTAGACATATGGGAACACAGTGACTATATGGCTAAGTTGCTACATAATTTCACTAGATATAGTAAATACATAGGTGGTTGGACACTATACTTAGTGGATAGATCCACATCTAGTGGCATGGGTGTTAGGACAGATGGGATTAACTTATTTAGTGGTATTGATATTGATGCTTAAGTAGTGGGCTCAGAATGTGAGATAGATATGAGGGAAAAGTGGATGAGGGATACTAGTGATGAGGTTAATGCTCAAACCATGTCATGAGTGATCATAGATTGGATGAGCACAATATGGATTAGAGTAAGAAGAGAGGGGTGTAAAAGTAGTGGCATCAGAGATACCACCACTAGCTTTGAAATAAGATGAGAAATGACCATTGAGGACATGATGTTGATAGATGCAAGAGGATCAAGAGAGAATGGATACTATAACCATCCATAATGACCCATCAAGTGAGAAAAAAGAGATCTAGATTATAGAGAGGCCACTCAGGCATAGGCTGAGGTGGACATGAGCCATGAAAGTTGGATTTGAGCTAAGGAGGTGACCTATAAATGAGGTGCTAAGAGGCTATATAGATGGAGAGACTATGTTAAGTGGTCACATGGATGGAGAGACCATAATGGCCAAGACATAGATAGGTAATAAAGATGATTAAATTATTGTTTAATTTTTTATTTTGAAATAGAGACTAGAGATAAATAGATATTGTGAGATATAATAGTGATCTAATATCTATCTAGGTATGATTTCTTAGGCATATCTAAGGATTAGGAGGAGATATGGGGTTCCTTATGAGGGTATCACTTCATGACATTCTGGATGAGACTCTATAGCCATATGACCCTACTATATTAGAGGACCCTAGTGTACCATCTACCCCAACTCAAGTGAGCTGGTTCAGATTAGTAAGGGAGGTAGTGAGGTAGATACAAGAATATATAGAAAGGATGCAACCACCAATAGAGATGGGTATAAGAGAGATATAATAATGGTAGGCCTTGGTAGAGGAGAGATCTATGCATTTATCTATAGTGACATAGATGACATAGGCACATATAGTGACATAGACCTAGTTGGCATAGACACAAGCGTAGGTTGTGAACCTAAAAGAATAGGAAGAGGGACTAAGATCTCAAATGGCCTCCTTATAGTGTACTAGTTGGAGGAATCAAACTGAGGCCTTGATAGGTAGTGTGGCTAGGCCATATATAGATAGGATGGGGCCCAACCATAGAGTTGGAAAAATTATATATGGTTGTATTTGTTGTATCAAAAATCATGAGATGTATATATATGATGTATCATTTTGGTATATTGATGTTGATTGTGTATGTTATTGTTATTATGGTTGTGTTTATAGATGCTTTGGATATATTTCTTTCTAGCATATGTATTTATCTATTTTGTTTATATGCTATAGGAAATATATGAGATGTGGCTTCTTTTCTAGCATTATGTAGAACACATGCATGGTTAAAAAGAAATAGGAAAAAGGCTTGATAAAATATAATCAATCAAAAATGTACTACACACTATTTCAAGTTGGGAAATGTGTAGTAATAAAAAATGAATATGTATAAAGAACCAAGGGATGGTAAAACAAGATGGTAAAATGGAATTTTCTCTTAAACCAAAGTGAAATATTTTTGCACCGAATTAAAACAAGTAAAATCATACTAAATCACATTGAGAAGTATGAAAATAATGTAATAAAATGGAAGGTATGTAAAATGGAAAAAATGGTATAAAAATATTAATTAAGTCAATAAATTATAATAAATCACATTGGGAAGTATAAGAGAAAAACAAAATTGGCAAAAAATTGGTCTTAAATTTATCACACTAAGTCAAGTTGGGAAGTATGAAAATTTCAAGAAGTGGTTCTATACTTACATACACTCAGAAAATAAGAAGATAAAATCAAAAGAGAAATATATTAAGCATAAAACACACTAAATCAAGCTAGAAATCATGTCAATGATGTGTAATTTCATAATCAATCACATCTTATCTCATATTTGACACATGTAATTTTTTTTGTGACTTGTATTATTGGAAAATTTTGTGAATAATGTTGGGTCCTATCTATGGTATTAACCTAAAACTCAAAAAGAGAACACCACTAGGATGAAAAATTAGGATAGTTAGTAACAAAGGATGTGGGTTGTAAGAAGGAAAAAGGTGGCAATTTTTGAGGAATATCGAGTCCTATCCATAGTCTTATAATGTAACTCACAAATGAAATCCCAAGGGGAGTGATCAGTCGATAAAATAATATTTCTCAAGTGGAAATATGATGGATATATGGAATGAAAA
Organism: Torreya grandis; assembly: GCA_037957365.1. NCBI lineage: Eukaryota > Viridiplantae > Streptophyta > Pinopsida > Cupressales > Taxaceae > Torreya > Torreya grandis. The sequence goes on from JARHVA010000827.1 coordinate 1,825,614, forward strand.
AAGGAGTGTAAAAAGAAATACTTAGACATCTTATGAGAAGACCTTAGGAGATAAGAGGCATGCTAAGGATATAAGGAGACACTAAGTGACTAATGATCATCAATGTACAAAGGAAACCTATTTTCTATAGACACAAATATTTATAGGTAGATAAAAATGATAATAAGATCAACTCATAAAGGTATATTGGTGCAAGAAAAGGTAAAATGGATCTACCTTCCCATAACATGTTCCCCTTTCTTCAAGACCCCTTACAGAGCCCTTGGTCTACTATGAATATTGGGTACTTTCATGAGAAAGTAGGTAGCATTAAAATATTTTTTTATTCTCCTCTTCTAATCTATTAGCCTACTACACCCTAAAGGACCTTAGTTCTACCATGAGGCCAAGTGTAGAGTTTTATCTTTGACTAAAATAAGGAGATGTGCTTTGAATCATGTCTTTAGTGTGATTTGAATTTTAAGAATATTTTTACCTTTTATATCATTGATTTTTGTAAAGTGATTTGGATTTTAAATTTTTATGGATTTTAAATATTCCTCCTCCATATGGATTTGTAATTACCAATCATGAGAGATTTAGTGATATACATGAATGAGATTTTGGCTAAGGCTAAAGGAAGTTAAGTAACCAAAGACAAAGATTTACTAGGACACTTAGGCTTAACAATGAACTAGCATGTGATATCAAATATCAAATGTGTATATGCTTAGTTTATGAAAAAGGAATAAGCAAAAATGGAGATCCAAAGTTGGATCAGTGAAAGTAAAGTATAATGAGATTTATTGTTTTCTAACTAATCACATGGTAATAGGAGACAATGACCAAAGGTAATAGGGTTTGTATAACCAAGTCACAATGAGAATTATATATGAAAAATAGAGATAAGAAAGCAAACAATCATGAAGACATAAGAATAGAGTTTTGAGAAAAACTCAATAAATAAAGAAGAAGAAATGTCTAATAAATATAATCATATGCAAAGATAAATTACAATATAAGCAAGATATAGTACAAAAGGTAAAAAATCATCATGTAAGATAAATATTATTTTGACATAGCATCAAATGATATAATAGATAGATAGATAGAAATAAAATTGGAGAACACATCCAATTAGAATGTAAATGTAAAATAACCATGCATGTGTTCATAAGTACTAATAAATTTTCCCACACATTATCTAAGACATCAAATAAATCTCTATGAAGTTGGATATAAACTATTAATAATGTCTCATCAATCTTCACTAAAAACTAGGAAAATACTTCTCTTCTAATCTCCTCAACTAAAAAAGTAGGAATTCTTGATAGATCATGCTGATGAAAATTAACCACGAGATTATCAAGATAATAAATGAGAGTGGGATCAATGGAAGATGTAAGAATCATTGGTGGAGAAGGATCCATGGGTGAGAGACTCATGGGTGGAGAAGGATCCACAAGTGAGGGAACTTCTATAGGTGAAGGAATCATAGGCAAAGGCATAAAAAGTGATGAAGGGACCACAGGAGGAGATGGAACCATTGGATGTGGAGCTATGGGATAAGAAGGAAGAGCCTTCTTGTGAGAACAATCTGTGAGAGAAATAGAAGATGGTCCAAGAATATATACAAGGTGATCTTTAAGGTGTTATTGAAGGATGCAATAATGACCAGTGTGATGGGTGCCACATTAGTGCCACATATAATACACCTCACCATAATTAGGTATATATTCAAGTAGAAGTTTTAGGGGAGGTATATATTTGTCTAAGGAGATATAAGAAGGATGTAAAGTATCAGTATACTATCACAACTTATGACAATTGGTAGCAGACTAATTATATATTCCATGAAATCAATATATATGCTTGTGAGTGGTCTTAGGAAAAATATTCACATAAGGAGGTATAATAGGAGTGAAAGAATCCAAAGAGGACTCATAAAAACATTTGGTGGTAAATGAAGCCATATTAGGTAAAGGAATTAAATTGTCACCAAGAGAAGGTGGTGATGGAGGAGGAACGGATCTAGGCTCAATGGAAGGAGCAATGAGATGAGAATCATGGGTAAGATCAACACAAATAAGATTAGAAATAGACTCAACTATAAGAGGAGAAAGAAGAGGCTCAAATATAGTGGGATTATGAATGGGCTCTGATAAGGGCTCTACTAAGGGAGGAACATGATCTATATAAGGTCTAAGGAGGGTTAAACTAATCTTAGAAGTAAACCAACTACGATGATTAGGTAGCAAAATGGTAAGTCTCAGTCATAGAATTATCTATGAGCATAATCCTATGAGGATCCTCAAAAATTGGATGGGTTAGTACAATCTTCACCCTATGATAGAGATAAAAAATACTAAAATTAAGAAATCTAAATGAAGTAAAATGGGAAGATACACAAAAATACTCAAGTAAAGAAGAATAATAATAGACAATCTCAACATCATGAATTTGTACAAGACCACCTAAGAATGGATCTTATAAGGAATAACCATCATCATAATCTAAGGTATGAAGATAAATGACACAAGTAAGGATGAATTTATCATCCAAATAAGTGTGATGAATATAATTTTGAGTCTTGGTTAAGACTATAGGAATATCATTTCAAGGAAGCTTATGAGAATGAGGTTGCAAAGAATCAAGAAGTTATGAGATGAGGTAAGGTGAGAGATCAATTTTTTTTAATATTTAGGTTAATATCATCATTCTCAAAATCATTTAAATCTAAGATGTTAGGAGGAATGTTCCCAATGTGTTCTAGATGTCCATTATAACCTCAGGTTGAATTAACAAGAAAATTTAGATGATGAGATTAATAGAATGGAGCATTGGGCAAAGGTTCAAGAGTAGTAATATTGAAGATACCATAGTCTTGGAATTTTTTGAACTTTTAAGGGTTACTGTCACCCTAAATCTTGTAAATGGATCCATTATGAGGGAATTTAATGCATTTTCATGTGGAAGAAGTAACAGTTCTCATACGCTTAGTCTATGGCCTACCAAGAAAGATGTTATAAGAAAGGTGAAAGTTAAAGATCATCACCTTCATGTGAATAGTGATAGATAGGATGATAATGGGAAGCCAAACACAACATAGAGGAGGAATTTTCCTTTTTTCATATCCTTGATAGGTCTTACATGTATACTTGAGATTGTATTCTAAATATTCAAGTGTTTTATGAAGTTGAGAGAAGCTATGCAGGTGTCAGAACCCTCATCAATCAATGCATGCTTAAATTGGATATTTCTTATTTGAAAACTAATGAATAAGGGAGGATCATCCACATGAATTATAATCTCATCAAGAATCATAGATTCTATGGGAAATTTTAAGGAAAGATAAGTGTCTATAGTTTCATAAATGTTGATAGATATATCTTCACATTATTGTAATATACTATCCTTAGATCTAGATAAGTTTGCCTCCCATCCTCCTAAGGGAGGGAAAGGGACATTCACCTATAATAATAGTTTCATAAGATAGTTTTTATGATGTGGAGAAGTCCTCATGAGATCAAGGAATGGAATCTAGGATGGGATATTAGTGAGTTACATGATGGGATCCAACTCATCATAACCCATAGAAGGTTGTTAGATATAAGTGCATAATGGCTAAGGAGGTCCTTAGAAAGAGGAGCTAAAGTACATTGGAATTTATGTTGGCAAGAATAATAAGGTTTAGTACAAGGTTAAAAATCATGTTGTGATGATGAAGTAGCTAGTTCAAGTTGATTTTGAGAATTGGTAAAAGAAGTGTTAGTAGAAGTTTGAGTATCATTAGTGTTAAAAGATGATGGAAGAGTGGTATAAATATAAAAGGAATTGTTATCCATGAGAGAATAAAAAATTAAATCATCAAAAGTAATAAGGTCATCTTATTCTACCTCATTTAAATTAGTTGGAGAAGAATCTTGGATAACATGATATGTTCTAGATGAAGTGTAGATAGGTTAGGAATAAATAAAAGCAACCACCCTTCACATATTAGTCATGTTAACCACATTCTATTTGTAAGTAGTTTCAATAAGACTTTCAAAATTATTGGTGGAAGGGAAAGCTTTGTCTTGACTATCCTGAATAGGTTGATGATTATGAAAATGATCTTTGTAGATAGACAAATGAGCATTATTTTGATTTAAGGTTTGAGTTTTATCATGTGATTTATAATCATTAAAAACAATTCCATAATCTTGTTGATGCTTTCAAATGATAGAATCATGATTAAAATTAGGACCAAGAATAAATTACATATCTAAATTTTTAATTTGTCTACAGGTCTCATGAGAATGACCCCAACTAGCATGAAACTAACAAAACTTGTTAGGATCATACCAAGATTTCATAGGATGGGTAGGTTCAAGATCTTGTGGAAGAGGCCTAGTTATATGCATAAGAAATTAAACTAATGATAGAGGTGTATAAACATTAATGTTGTTTGGTTAAGATAAGTGAAGATTGGTATATTATTGAGAAGTAGGAGTTGGTTCTGATGAAGGGGTAGGAATGATAGCTTGAACATTGAGAACGGTGTCATAAGAATCTATAACACCATCATTGGTAATATTGTTATTTTTTTCTTATGTAAGAGATGAGGACTCACCTAAGGTTGGGATGGATTGAATTGATGCATAAGGAAATCTTATCATTTAGCTTGGTCAATATCCTCCTCTAATATACATGGAGAGAGAGTATAGACTTGATATTGAAGTTTAGGAAAAAGGCAATTAGAAAAGAGATGGAAAAGATTATCTTCAACCATGTTATGTTCACATTTGGTTGACAAAGTTTTCCACATTTTAACAAAGGCTTCAGTAGTTTTTTTCAAGTTGTTTGAAATTTATGAAGTGAGCCAAAGTATTTTCAGGAACATCCCTAGTTTGGAATTATTGAACTAAAGCATTCACTAAATTATCCAAACTAGTAATGGAATGAGTTATAAGTTGGTTGTTCCAATTGAAGGCATCACCTATGAGAGTTTTGGCTAAGATTTTTGTAGAGGTGAAGGTATTCAATTTGACCCAATCCTTATAAATATTTACAAATGTTATAAGATGAAGGGTGGCATTGGTTGATCCATTATAAGAAATTGTAGGTGTGATACCTCCAATATTAATACTATAAATTTGAGAAGTGAGAGGTTCACTTTGGAAGTGCTTAATGGTTTGTTGACCAAAGGAGGTTGATGAATGATATTTCCTTGAGAATATCAAAGAGGAGGAGGGGGAACATTCTTGTTATGCATGCCCCAAGCCATTGGTTGAGGATGGGATTGAAGATGAAGAAGGTGGTTTTGCATTCTCATCATTTGATTTGTGTTATGAGATCGGAAGGTATTCATTTGATTGATTGCTTATAACAATATTTTATGTGTTTGATTAACAGTAGTATAAGGATTAGAGTTGGTACTATTGCCTTAGGTACCATTATTGGTATTGATAAGAGCTTGAGAGGAACTATGATAATGTGAGGTACTAGTGGCAAAATTTACCTGTGTAGAAAAAGATGAACTAGTGAATGGTTGAGAAGAAGAAGGACTAGCAACATGATTACCTTGGGTAGAAAATGATGCACTAGTAGAATTATTAAGGATAATGGATCTTATAATAGGCCCAATATATATATAACCTACCATTTTAGTGGATATACTAGGCATGGAGGTGGAAGAAGTTAGAGAATAAGAGTTCATGATATGAAAAGGGGTCATAATCAAGGGAAGAGGCTGAGAATCAAAGAAAGTGGTATCCCCAAATCTAGTTGAGAATGTAGGAGTAGGTGAATGAGGATCTTTGACTTGAGCACTAATCATAAGGTTGTAAATGGTATAAGGATCTTTTCCTTGATGTTGAGGAGATTCAAAGATAAAGAAGAGCATTTTGGGGGTATACTCTAATTTGGGTTGGTTTCTAATGAGAAGAGAGGGTTATGCTATGAAGAGGTATTAGGAGGGGTACCATAGTTCATTATGTGAGTGAAAATATGAACATTACTAACATCCAAGAGAGGAGACCTACTTTATCTATGGGATACCCTATGAGGGTTGATAACATTCATCATGTATTTTGATTGCAACTCAGTATTATCATCAAGTAGAAATTCCATGATGAAGGGAAAGAAATATAGATGAGAAATCAAGGAAATAAGAAATGATAAAAATAGTACAGGGTCAACTGGGTTGACCTAACATAAAAATAGGGTCTATAAAATAATATAAGGTTAACTAGGTCGATCTAGTATAGTAAATAGAGGTTGGAAAAAGGTACAAAGTTGAATGGGTTGACCCAATATAGAAAAGAGGGAAGACTAATAAACCTATACCATATTGTGAACTAAAACAAGATGAATTTTACAAGTAATTTAGAAAATAAATATCTGAAAGGAAATAAATAGTCAATTAGATAAACATTGGCCAATTTTATTGAAGCATGTAACACAAAACCTCACACCAATGCTGGTGAATGCAAGTTTTTATAATACAAAGTATAGTTGAGAAAAGATCAATCAATCAACTTAGAAATTAAAAAGCTAACTAATTGGTTGCCCTAAATATTAATTAGATTATTAAGATGTGATTTTAAATGTGATGGGAAGTTAGTTGTAAGCAAGGAAATATAATGGCAATCTAAGTATGGTTTCAGGTAGTTTGGGCTAAAAGGGACTATAGTGGAAATGATACATGTTTGGTATTGGAGCCCACCCCCTTAATTAACACATTGTAGTGATAATGGAACCAGGTGCTTAGATAGAATATACCATTAACCATGCATCATACTTGACCAGAGTATCAAGTTGGCTTTCCCCTTGGTGATGACATCTAAGTAGGTTATCCTTGGATAGACAAATGTTAAAATACTTGTTTATATTTTGTGATTTATTTATGTGTACATAAAATATAAGTAGTAAAACTAAATGATAAATTTAAAACCACCTAATTAAACTATGTGATCTATCCTAAGCATGCAAGAAATAAGAAAAGAAAGTATGAACTAATTAATAACATATAAGGTTAATTCCAATTTCAAAAAAATGTACAGTATTGATATAGTCAATAGTGTATGCATATAATATATAATAGGTTTGACCCTCTATTGTGGAAGCAAGGTATAAAAATGAACATGGTCAACAAATTCAACCTAGTTATCCAAACAACACACAAAACACAAGGCTGGGTCAGCAGGGTCGATCCAATTGACTATGCAAGGTAAGTTTTAAATACTACAAACTATGAAGGGAAAGATTGTAATGAAAGAGACAAAGAGATAGAAAGGAACCTTGGTGGATTATAAATGTAGATAATGAAGATTATTATTCTATAATCTTGATATGTTCTTGTAAATTATACTAATTAGGTTGATTGGGTCGATCAATCTTTAAAAAAACTTGATACTGAGTGCTGAAAATGTACAAGGTTGTTTGGGTCAACCTAGTATGTTGAAAAAAGTATGGGGTCGACTAGGTCAACCTAGTAGTTTAGACTAGAAGTTTGAAAAACTAAAAATTATACTAGGTTGACAAGGTCGATCTAGTACCTTGTACTTGAAATCCTATGCATAGAAGTTAGATACTAGTTGGATAAAGTAGATCTAGTATGGAAAACTTATGATAAAAATAATGATGAAAGAATGAAATAAATTAAATTAGATAAAAAATCCTACAAGGGCTAGTTTACATTAGGATCACCAGAATGTATTATGAAGGTGAAGCCAAAGTTAAGATAATGCTAATAAAAAAGTGGAAAAATGAAGACAATCTAACCAATGGTGGGATAGGATTCACATTAGGCTCACCATAATGTATGAAATCATAAATTAATCATGTCTATAAATCAATCCTATCTCAAAAAGATAGATCATACCTACACTTCCAATTGGGAATACATTTGTTAAGTGAGGGCATGACCAATATGGGGTTTTGATAAACTTGATTAGGGGATCAATTGTCACAATACATCATGCTAGGAAGGGTTCCAAAGCCTACTATCTAACACAATCATAAAACAACCCTAAAATATTCCTAGGTTTAATGTTCACTCTATTCTAATAAATAAGAAAGTAAAGCTAATCTAGTGCACACCAAAGATTATGGCACAAAGTGGGGGTTAGAAACAAAATAAACTAAACTAAACATGCATAGAATAAATATACTTATGTCAATGTCTATGGTATCCTAATGCATGTGAGAGAAGCACAACTACATTATCTATCTACTCTTTCAAAGGGGGAATAAAGTAGGGAATACTTACCTTTAATATGAACCCATTGACGCTCAATCTATCCCTTGGCCAAGGTGTTTCACAAGATATTTTTGTGTTATGTAAGGATACAAAAGACAAATCATCTCTAGGATACACAATCTATCTATGCATCCAAAATATTTTTTCATAAGACAATATATATACCTCCAAAAAAAGTATGGAACCATAATCTTTATTCCTCAAATAGAATGATCAATAAACAAATGTTCATTTACACTTATTCTTCTTCACTTCTCTTCTTACAAATGGTTAGAAATGAACTTGTATATATATATATATATGGATCTTTCCCTAAATCCTTCCAAATATTTTGGCTATATAGGGTCGACCCAGTCAAACCTATATATTTTTGGGAGATAAATCACTAGGTACAAAGCTAGGTTGGCCGAAGGGCTAACAAAACTCCTAATGAAAAATACCCCTAAACAATACCTAGTCAACCCTGTATAGTAATTAGAGGATGAAACCTATATAGGGTTGACCTAATGGACCTAGTACAATTAATTGGTGAAAGGGTATCAAGGTAAGAACATGGAGGATAAAGCATGACAAATGATTGGAATGGCTATAATAGAGAAGACTAAGCTTAGGGTAAATGGTTCTAGGAGACAAGTGTGTAGATGACAAGTGGAAAAAGGGACAAAAATATTGTGAAGTACCAATGGTCTTCCCACCCCTTTCCTAGTATACCCCTTAAGGTGTGCACTAATATATATTGAGACTTGATGGCTTCCTGCAAGATACAAAGTGTCAGTAATTGATAAAAGTTTGAAAATATTGTGTATACACATGCTAAGTCAAAAAGAGATGACAAAGGTATCTTAGAAAACTAACTAATTATTATGGATTTAAGAAAGGTCTAAGTTAATGTTGTTTAGTGATATATAGTCCATTTACTTCATTGACATTTCCCTGATCCTACACACTTGATGCACACATCAAATTACTATAACTTAATAGCCTAAGTTACTAATTTAATTAATTAGAGAACTAAATCAATTATTCTTAGCCAAAATCTAAGGAATACAAGAATTCACATAGATAGATTCATATAACTTTATACGCATGCCATTTCAAGAAAGCTAGTTTATGAGCAATGATCCATCATCATTTAAGTTAATATATATCATAGACATAATCATATTCATGATTCAAAAATCACATAAAGGTAATTTAATAATTATACTTTATTAATTAAGAAATTAAAACATTATATATAGTAAGTCTCTCTCATGGTATCCAAAACATGATAAGTCTTCATAATAATCTTTGCATGCTTCAACTAGATGTGACTAACAAATAACTCCTAATTACAAGTCATAGTAGCCAAAATATCATAGTCCTTAGCTTTCAAATATGATCACTATGTAAAATGAAGGCCTTACATCCCCATCCCCTTATGCAAACTTTTTCCTAGAATTCATTGAAAGAGGTGAGGGTACCGAACCATCAAAGGTGAAATATATTCCTAAGTAGCTATTGATTCATCATATTTGTTTCACTAGACCTTAACCTAGTCTAGTTATCTATCTTGAAGGGCCAACATCCTATGTGTTATAATCTTGATGGGCACTAAAATCAAATCTATTTCAATATTGACTTTCAAGGCCATCCAATCCAATACATGAACAATTTAAAATACATACTGATGTAAAACTGATATATGAAATACATAATGAACACAAGATAGGTTAGGTGGTAATGTTAGTCAATAAGCTACTAGGATAATGGTATCCAAGATCTCAAATGTCCCTACAAAATAAGGTGCCTAATTTAAACCTTTTTCATAATGGATAGGGATCTTGTTGGTCTCACCCATAAGAACACATTATCACCAACATTGAAATGTTGGTTAATCATATTTGCATCAACATACTTCTTTTACTGATCCCTATTAGTCTCAAAGTACTTCTAGATCTTAACTACTTGTTTCTCCATGTATTATAACATGGTAGGGCCAATAATGATTCTATCCTCAAGTTGATCCCAACTCAGTGGGGTTATATACGCTCAAGATCATATAAATCCTAGAAAAGTGACATCTTAATTGAACTATGATAGTTATTATTTTAAGTAAATTTAACTAGATAAAAATAATTTTCCCAATGGGATTACTAGTCCATAACATACATGAAAAGCATTTATTCAAAAAATTTATTGACTCTTTTAGTTTATCTATCAATTTTTGGATGGTAGGAATTACTAAAATTGAACTACATTCCCAATGCCTTTTGAAAATAAGTCTAAAAATGTGAATTATACAACAGATATCTATCCAAAATAATATTATGGTGAATCCCATGTAATCTAGAAACATCATCCAAGAAAACTATGGCAACTAAAGTGAAACTATAGGTAGTCTTCATAGGAGATAAGTGAGCTACTTTGGTCAATGTATCCATAATGACCATAATCACACGGTGATTATATGATGAGGTAGTCAAACCTATAATGAAATCCTTAGATATATTATCCCATTTCCATTATGAAATATCATGAGGATATAAGAATACCATTATATGTTGATGCTTAGCCACAACCCTCTATAATTATAAGCAATGAGCTAAAAAATAAGAAATATCATGCCTCAAACCAACCTAATGATAGAATTACCTTAACTTGACATGCACATTCTCAACTCTAGGGTGTGCTTGATAAAGAGCTTTATAAGACTCAAAAATAAAATAGCTCATGAAATCCAACTACTAACATAACGAAGACACACCATTTATGGTGAAAAGGGCCATATGGATTAAGATAATAACCTTCAAATTTACCTTTCATAATCAAACTAGAATCTATCCTTGTAAAGGTTATTTTTTAGAAGTTGATCCAAAATATGACTTCTCAAGTTAGTTCATAAGCTCATTACTACTAACTTATGTCACCTCCTACTTAAGACATCTAGAAACACATTTAATTCCACTTGATTCATATCATTTCATAATAATACTTGCACAATAGTTCCATCTAATGCCTCTGAATTGCATTAAGATCATGTTGATTAAATAGATTCTATAAACTCAAGTGGTCTATCCTTAGAACAAAGTGATCATTGATCAGTAAGTGTCACCACCTTAGGAAATCTTGAATGATAACTATAAATTATAGATAATATATGGGATATTTCATCTCATAGTATTTGAGTTTTGGAGAATCACATGTTATAAATCTACCCTATTACATGAGTAAAAATCCTAATCCTTATTTTGATGCATCAGTGCATATGAAGAAATCCATAGTAGGATTTGGTATAGCCAAAATAGGTTAACTATTGATATTCTATTTTAGTAATTGAAAATCTTCCTCATAATTTTTTGTCCACACAAACTTATTTCCCTTATTATAAACTGAAGTGATGGGATTCATAATGCAAGAAAATTTATCCACAAAGCATCGATAGTATCCTACCAAACCCATGAAACTACAAACCTCCACAATGATTGTGGGTACTAACAAATCCATAATGGCATGAATCTTAAATGGGTATATATAAATTCCTTCTCTTGAGATGATGTGATTAATTTATTGCACTTATGACTACATAAAAGCACACTTTTCTAAGTTACCAAATTGATGGCTTTCTCTCGAAACTTGAAAGACTTATCTCAAATGGTCGTTATGTTCTTACTCATTTCATGAATATATGCAGATATCATCAATAAATATTAACACAAAATGGTTCAAGTAAGTGTAAAACACTCTATTAATAAGAGTCATGAATATTTTTAGGGAATTTATCAACCCAAATAGTAAAATTATAAATTCATAATGCCTATACTATGTTCAAAATGCCAACTTTTGATTATTAGGATCTATAATATGCAACTGATGGTATTCAAATTTCAAGACTATGTTTGAGAACACCTTATCTCCTTGAATTTGATCAAAAAATATATATTCTAGGTAAGGGATAAAGATTATTAATCATTACCTTGTTTAATTATAGGTAATAAATTCAAAATTGAAGGGATCTATCCTTATTCTTTATGAATATGACTACTAATCCACACAGGAGGCACACTAGGATGAATCAAACCCTTCTTTAAGAGTTTCTCAAGATACGTCTTGAGTTCACATAACTTAGGTGTCATTATATGATATGGAATTTTTGAGATGTGATATACCATTGGTTTTATGTTAACTTAAAAACCAATCTCTCTTAGAGGAGGCATACTTGACAATCCATCTTGTAATACAATAAGAAAATCCTAAAGAATGGGATAGTCATCTAGAGAAGAAACCTTTTTTGACTCATCCAACCTATCACTTATCATGATGTAAGATAATTAACAACCCTTATGCTCTTATTAATATTCATTATATAAATCACATGAATGGAAATGGGTATCTTGACCTATGATATCACCATAGGAGTCCTAAGGTCAAATAAACACTTGAAAACCTTGTCATGGCAATTCAACTTGGCCTTATGAGACCAAATCCAATCCATTATTAAGATAACCCCATAGGTGCCTAAGGGTATAATTTTAAAATACACTATGGTTTAAAATACACCAAGCTATATAAAATAATTTATCACTCAGGTGCTAATGAACATATAGGCCCATGTGGCCAACTCTAATATCCAAATTTCTAACTGCCTAATAACCACCAACATGTAATGGTACACAACAAAAGGGTAAATAAAGGAGTTTAATGATCTATATTAAAAAATGATATAAAAACTCCATAAATGTGGTCTTAATGACCATTTCCTAGTTTTCATCTTGGTGGTCATCCATTATTGCATAAATCCTATGTCTTCAACCCACATCCCCCAATACCTAATATAACATCGAGGTATTCTACCTATTGGTAGTTGATGGTCCAAGAGGAAAATAATGTGTATGGTGATTATAGGATATGTACATAAAAAACCTACCTCTTAACTATTATCTACCTAAGGGAGATCCAAATGATCTCTGATCAACTATTTCTATCAATCTTGATGGTTTCATTTGTGTTAGTTATTGAGTCTATGTAAGTTTAGTCTACTATCAATCTTGAGGCCTAACCTCACTTCATCCTTAGTAGTATATATCAAATAGAACTCTATTATAAGTATAAATAAAAAATTTAGTCTCTTTATACTATTGTTGATGGGGTTTATAGTTGGATTAAGTTGTTCTCCAACCTCCCTTAGGTGTAGAATACACACCTTATGATTTTGAGCCATGCTAAGATCAAATATTGCCTTAGAATTTCTCTTAGGCATCCTACTTATTTCCTATAGAATATTTGACAAAGTAGGCTTTTTATATATTTGACCAAGGTTATGGGAGCCAAAATGTGCACTACATTGACAAAATCCAAATTTAGGCCTCTAATGAACCTACTAACTTGGATGGTTTCATCAATTTAGCATTTTATATATCGGATTAAATATAGAAAATGGAAATCATATTGGGCCATTATACCACTTCCTATTATAGATCATGAAACTCATATAATTTATTCTAAACATATATATGGGATAGGAAACATTATCTAAAATGATCTTCAAACAATTTCCAAGTGAGGTAAGTAGGTGTCAAATGGAGCTTCTACTCCTCTCCTTCACACCACATCTTAGATTCATTTCAAATTAGGTAGGTTCCTAATCAAGCCTTCCCATTAATGTCACAATCATACAAGGTAAAACATCCTCTCATGATATCCAAATAAGCTTCATCTTTAAATCCTTATTGAGTACCATAAAAATTAGGATGATGTAGTCTGATGAAATCCTTTACTAAGTCTCTAGGTACATACCTAGGAGGACGGTCTGATTCTCATATATCCTGATGCTCACTATGGTAATAGAATGCACCTATATCATCATAAAAATAGTGATGTGAAAGACTTATATACCTATTTATCTAAATTAATTTCTATTCATCCTAGGAGTGTTGTGGAGAGTGCCTCTTAGCCTCATGATATGTTGTTGGTAGGCTCTCTTGTAAGACATCTCACATCTACTACATGTCAAGAGAATTTGGGGTCTTATATCAATAAGCATTGGGTGATTGGGAGGGTTATGCTCACCAAAATTACCATCATCATATGTTGGTATATATCCTCTCTTTATTCTTCACATCAATAGGCTATATGTTAGAATTCATGTAGAAACTAGAAAGCCACAAAGCATATCAAAATTAACTAGAGCTCCTGATGTAGTTGTTATCATTACAATCAATGAGAGTGGGGGGTGAATCATTTATGAAATATAATTCAATTAAATTCCCAAATATTAAATATTTTGAATACATCAACTTGATCAAGCAACATAAACATGAAATCACATACATACAAATCATACATAAGAGCATACATCACATGAACATGCCATATATGTGGGAAACCTTATTAGGGGATAAAACCCAATGAAACCTACAAGATGGAATAAAATATTATAAAAAAGGATTAAATATTTAGACCAATACTAACTGATCAAGAAACACCCATCCCTTAGTTTAGTCAGACACCAATCCCATATGGAGCTACTGCGCCTGTCTTGCTGAGAACCCATAACAACTAGACCTTTAGCAAGTTTTACCTTAGAAGGAGGAACAAACCCATAGGAAACCAAGAACCCAATAAAATACATAAAACTATCACATTTAACACCTATTTCTATTCTTAAAATAATGATGACTACCTTTGTCTATACTCTTCACCTCCAATCTCTCTCAAGCTACCTTTGGGGCTAACTTGCTCAAACTGCCTCTTCTAGGCTCATTAGGTCCAATGACCTATGTTTCCTCTTACATAAACATGATTAGATAAAAATTTATAATATTTTTCACACTCTAATGGTCTTAAATGACTTATACCTTCTCTTTCAAATGTCATCTCCTTCGCTTGAATCTACACACACACAACTTACATAATTAGTCTAATAAGACCTTGTACTTATACCACTCTCTTCCTTTAGCCCATATTGGTCAGCCAATATACGTTATATATTTGAACCACCTTTTAAATAGGTAATAATACATTTTACATGTAATAACCACACACTCCTTAGGTTGGACAATACCTCATTATCCCCAAACCACCATTAGGTCTTGGTGAGACCTAAAATAATTAGGTCTTCATACTCACATGTTACATGTGAGACTACTTGGACCATATTCATCCCTTAACAATGATTAAAACACATAAAACATATTTAAAATATTCCCTTTATCCCATAAGGTTTCATGCCACTTGGAACACCAAATCACACCTTGAACCTACTAATTAGGTCTCATTGCTCTTTAGGCTTTCATAGATGAAAAACACACTCTCAAACTTTTAAAGAAAATATTCAAACATTTCACATATACAAATAATTATATAACATGGGTGAACTATTAATGACCTATTATACACCTCCATGTGATTTAAAGACTTCAACATAGGCTCTAAGTACTCAAAACAACTCTCACAAAATGACCACTCAAACTAGTCGTATACAATCAAAATACAATCAAACTATTTTGATTATTCATATATAATTAGGGGCACATAATGACATAAAATACCTTATAATTAATATTTTATACTTAATTGAGATATTAATATTTATTTTCTTCCTTAAATCTACTCAAAACACATTCAACTCACTCCTGTAACATGGTCACTCAATCTGCTAGTGCATTCAACAAACATAATTAACTTCTAAGAAATTATTCATACTAAATATGGACTATTAAAACCTAGAAAATACATAGAGATAATATTAATTTAGTATAAAATATTTTCCAATATGTATATCATCTTGAAGCATCAGAGTATTATCAATGATAATGCAAATATCCTTCTTGGATCACTTACAGACCATGGTCAAATACATAGTCAAATTTGGAGCTAAATTCTTTGACTATAAAAACATTAAAAACTTATAAATAGTGTATATAGATTCACCTTTAAATTTATTACAATTTTTCCTTTTACATCACCTTCAAGTTAATCCTAGATCAAAATATATAACTCAAATACTACAGACTGGTTATTCCTTTGTTAATTCAAATGCCAATGGTCACTGTGTAATGAAAATATTATATACACGTGTCTTAATCCCATGTCCTCATATATATATTGATAAAATTATCTCCATAAATCTCCTTGTGATATTCATATATTTAACTCTATATCACTCACTATTGATCTTAGACATAGGCATCTGCAATTATGACACTTGGTACCCTCACGTGCCTTTTGAGTATATTGACCATCTAACTCTAATGAAATTACATAACTTGGAATCCCCACATGAATTATGAAAATCCTTTGACACATATACTAAATACACATCATTGAATCACAATCTACATGATCACATGCTCACTATTGATCTCTATCTGATAGGTTTCACACTTTTCATTAAAACTTCTACTCAAACTCTGTGATTATGACACATGTCACTAACACATTCAATATTGAATATTTGAATTTGAATTAAGCCATTAGATCCTTATCCAGTTATATTAATGTCTCTTCATTAGATCCTTGATATAATTAAATACTCACCATTATATCTCCTCTTACAAATTTGTCTAAGTATAAAAACTTAGTGAGCTCTATCTAAAAGGCCAATTTTGTACCTTAATAACCTTATTATGCTCAACCTCATGACCTAAAATTTGAACCACAAGATAAAATTTCATATGGGAATCCATCCATGTACCAAACTACTTATAAAACCTTCACACGTGTGAAATATTACATCATCAATCTGTTCACTCAACTTTATTTTTCAAGATGACTACTTGAGCTTAGACATTCATATGACTATTCTGATGAATTACGTTCACTTCCATAATCACTCTAATCAATAATAACATCCCATAGGGTCTATGAAACATAACCGTACCATTGATATCATACATAAATTTCTTAATCAAGTCAAACACTCTCCAAACCATCAATCTGATCACTTTATCATTAATGCGTTATGAATCATACTCTCTTTAACATCAATGACAACCTAACATCAATGAATATGATCAAAAATAGTAATCTAGGCTCTTATATAAAAATTTCATGCCCATATTTTCTCATATAGATAAACATGACACAACTAATTCTCATGTAATTAGACCATAAACATGAGCAAGAAATAGAATTCACCTTCAACAAATGGTATAAATAAATTCATTGAATTTACCATTGTGTAGATAATAGACATATGACATAATTTTTGAAGTAAAAATATCAATTTTTTTATTTAAAATGCTAAATAATTCATTTGCTATCCTACACCTAGATCATTATGTTATGACATTAAGACAACCATCAAAATAACCTCAGCCACTATGGATGTGGTCAAGCTCCATGTGGCTATTAAAACATGCTCCTTGGCCATGAAATTTTTTATTCAAGTTATTTGGGCCACTTCTTTCCACTTATTTTTACCTTAAAAACCTATATATCTTCTTAGCTACATCATGACTACCCAATGAGTTGTACTGACTATTATTGTAGACATACAATTCCTATCACTATCATGCTGAGATTGTTGGTCTGAACAACTTTTTACAATAATGCACAAACTAGACCATAATCATCAAAAAACTATAATTTGGTCACATACATCATGTGCACATGTCAATTTGAATCCATGTATCCCTAATTAGGCAATGCATTTTATGAAATTGTTATCTTCTCCTAATTCACTTTGAGTCAAATTGTAACCAAGATAAATGACATTTTAGACCACTGAAATACTCTAATTCATTTGTATACATCTTATGCATGTGCTAATTCATTTTTATACTACCTAAATTGGTGTATTACCTTGTATGAAATTGACACCTTCTTTTATTTCAACCTGAGTAAAATTATGACTAAGAAAATTGACATTTTCAACCATGCTAATTAAACAAGTAACCAATCTCCAATAATTGCAAAAAAAAACTAAGTAAAATCATTAATCAAATCAAATTAGATTAAGATCTTAAGTGAGAAATCCATGGAAATTTATTGAATATCTATTATCTACAATTCATAATTTAAAATATTTATGGCATGGCATCACCCATGACATCATCATAGGGAAGTCATCCAAAAGGCATTAATGTAGATAAATATCAGGATTAAGGCTACCCGTGCCTTATTAATGATCCATTCTTAGAAATATTAATTTCCATATTTATTATTTATCCCTCCAAAGTTGAATGGATTTGTGGCCCTCTAGATTGATCTTGAGATGGAGGGCCACAAATCAATTTTTTCATTTTATAAAAATTATAAATACATGGACCATAACCATAATCATTAATCTCTTTTTGGTGTAGAAAAACTATGTAAAAATATCTCTAGATAGCTTCACTCATCATCCAAATTGATCAAATCAAGATCCAAATCCATTGGTGTAAGGAAAGATGTATGGAGACATTTGTGTTACTACATTGATAAAGACTTGGAGAGCCAAATCTAGGCACAAACATGATTAATGGACCAATCTTAGAGGAGGACCACTTGGGGAAGGCATCATCCATTTTTTACTATCTAAAGCTCCCTTGAATCCATTATTACATGCCCCATTGAGGGAGTAGGCTTAACACACTATTTATTTATGCTTTATTATTTGTTTTATGTATTAAACACATGAACTAAACTATTTTCCAATCCTACTCTACATTTTGACATGCCTAGTGGGACTGCAACCTAAAATTTTCCTCTAATTACTTATTATCATATTATTTTATCAATTTTATTACTAAATTTTAATATAATTGGCTAAAATTGAAAAAAAACATTCATAGATTATGATTGTGTGTCAATGATCCCTAAAATTAGAGAAAGCATCGCTAAAGAATGGCAAGTTTGTCCATGTTATTCTAATAATCAATGAAATCATCTCTACTTTTTGATCATTGACAAAAACATCTCATCTATTGTTCTAATCTTAGACAAAAACATCTTTGCTATTTTTATCATTGACAAAAATGTCTCTATTGTTTTGATAATCAATGAATTCTTATCTATAAGTTACAAAATCATATATGTTATTCCTTAGTTTCTACATAGGTTTTTATTAATCTACAAATTTATTCTCTACTAGACATAGTCATTTTCTTGACTTTTTATGAAAGTGTTAACGCTTGATGAAATTGTTCTAGGTTCAATTTTCTACTTATTGGTGAATTTGTTTTATTTTTTGTGAAATTTTAAATATGTTTAATGAATTTGTCATAAGAGTAGTGAAATTGTTTCTAATTGAAAAAACCATCTTTGTAATTGGTGAAATCATTTGTATCTATTTTTTTGGGTTTGTTGTCTATTTTATATGTAGTTTCCAAAAATAATGAAATCATTTTGTAAAATGGTGAATTCACTTTGAGGCATAAACCTAAGACTTCAAAAATTCAAAAAAAATCTTTATTTATGAAATCTAATCAAGCACAAATAAATACTCTAATGCTTCTTTCAGGGTATTAAGCAAAAGAGGAGTCTAACACATTAACAAAGCCATTTCACATTGTCTTTTGGTGCTTTAAATTTTTTTGCAAACAAATTTATTTTTTGTAATTTAAAATTTCTAAAAAAAGGCAAAATTTTAATCACACTTAAAATGGGTGATTAAAAGTAATATTCACATTTAGAGTTAGATCTCTTAAGAGCACTTTCCATTATTATTTTTATTTGTAAAACATTGGACTGGTTTCATTTTATTAAAACTTTGTGCCTATGCCCTCCCCTTGTCCCTTTTAGGGAACTTGGGTGACCAAAAATTCATTATTTTTATTTTTTCATTGATTATACCTAAATAAATGTTGTGTATTCTCTCTCTTTATTCATAGGGACTTGGATGACCTAGACATGATCTAGTTATTTTTTCTTTTTCTTTTTGGATTGTGAGAAACTTCTCACAATTTATTTAGGTGGTATTTTACTTGGGGTTTCATCTCCCAACATTGTTCCAACACCACTTATCTAGTGGGGTATACAAAATAAATGTACTATGTATTATGACAATGGTTTAGTGGTTAACCTAAGCAACCGAAAGGGGACTCAGGTCAAGCAATAGTCTAAACATTAAAATTCACTAAGAAATACATAGTTGAAATTGTGAAAGGGACAAGACCCTTTCATAACAAGCTAGGTAGCTTGAATCCATTGATGGTACCCAAGTGTTTCTAGGCTCTTTCACACCATATAGAAAAATTCAATCAAATTATTTAGATTAATTAACTCCACTTGTCATGGATTATACCACCAATGTCAATTCACTTAGGTGTTCTAAGTTCCATGACATGTATCAGTTCTTGAGATACATAGGGGGTTTTAAATAATCTACCTACGTATGTTTTTAATTTATTGGATTAATAATTAATTACTTTCAAAAACTGATATATCAATAGAAGTTTGGTAGATATTATGCACACCTTGTGTTAGTTTAGAATATGAGATTACACTTAGGTTCCTCTTATTATTTACTTGAATTTTTAGTCTAAAATAACCATGTTACATAAATAAAATAGGTCATACAACATCTCAAACCAAATTCAAATTCCATTTTAAAGTATTCAATCTAAGGACAATTAATTTTCACTTGAGTCTTGCCTATCACTTGGGCTTGAGATTTTTAATCTTTGTGTTTGGGTCACATCACTTGGATTGAATTTTTATTTGATTTTATATCCTTACCTAAGTATGATTATTTTTCTTATATTTTACACATCATCATCTATTTTCACCATTGAGGTGTTACACATTCGTATTACCTTTTGACACTTGACTATTTTCACAACATTACATCTATCACTTGAAACAATAGACTTTATCTCACCTGATACCATTATGCTACCCATTTTATTTTCAATTTATAACTTAAGTTTTATTTAATTAAACTAAACCCTAAATTCCTAGACCATTTAATTTTATTTTATATTATGTGTAGTTACGTTGCCTATTTTCTTCTAAAAGTTTAAACTTAGGGTTTTTTTAATTAGCCTACACTATAAGTTCTTAGATCATTTGAACTTATTCTAATTTGATGATCAAGACCAACCACAATCTCATTATAATTTTATATGGTACCAACACATTTTAGACTTAGGTTTTCTTCTGTTATCCTAAACTCTAAGTCCTAATATTGTTCTACCTTCTTCTGATTTACTAATTTTGACCAATTAGGGTCAAGAAATCCAAAGTCTTCACTTATTCTCATTCTATGTGGTTACATTTTCCAAGCTGATTTTAAAATTTACAAGGATCATTTGATAATGTTTTAAAATTCTAAATTAAACCAAAGCTACATTTTAAACATTATTAAAAGACTAAATACTATTCCAAACATGCAAATATACACTCATAATGGGGTCTTTTATGGCCCTAATTATGAGGAGGAAAACTTTAATGATGGAGAAGAAAATTTGGTCATGTATGAAGAAATCCATCCCATTGTGGGATCAAACCAAGGTCAATACATTAAAAATCAAACAATTTAATACCAAGATGAGGTTCTCTTAAGATTCCAAAAATTAGGAGCTAGATTCCCTCCAAATTTTCCAAGAGAATAATTACATACCCTCATTTGAATAGAAGAAAAACCATGCAAACTAATTATTTACAAGAACAACCTCATACTCAAGTGCCCAAACTAACCATTGCTTCTTATATAAAAGGAAAGGGTCCGTTTGTGGATTCATATCAAATGGGCCATATTATTTCATCTAATATAAAATAAATTAGTCAACACTATATAGATAAACTTGTCATTGACTTAATGATTTCTTTGGCTACAAATTCATTTAACAATACCATATCTATAAAATAGAATTAATTCCTTGAACAATAGAACTAAGACCAAACTAACCCTACCCATGAGGTAAACACTTTAAATCCTCTTTAACAAGTTGTGCTAACAAATACTTTGCACCAAATTCCATTTGATACACAACACAAATTCTTCAACCATTAGGAAACCATTTCCAATGCATAACATGTACCTGATATTAATCAACAAGTCTTAGATCACCCCAAATAATAATTTTTTTAATAATCCATATCTAAAATAAGTGGTGGATAATTAATAGAACACAAAACTAAATTATTCTAATTCATAACAATAATAAGTTCTGATTACAAACCAACAATGATAATGTCTTCTTCTAAATCAACACTAGGTTCTTTAGAACTAACAAATTACCTATAGATCACAACTAAATATTCCTTAGAATAAATAACAGATGCCTATGGATCATCTACAAAACCTTTTGAATCAACACCATCATACCTATCATATGCACATTAAACCAACAATAAACACTTAACTAAGTGTAAAACATAGGACATAGGGTGCACATTCCCAATATAACCACATAGGGAGGATCCATTCCTACCCATATCAACCTTGACCAAACCTACCAGTCTATGAAAAATTAGTATAACTATATCTTTCTAACAAAAACCACATGAATTATCCAAGAGTGGAACATAATGAAGGAGGTAGTCTCAAGGCCTCAAATAGATAACCAAACTAAAAAGTAAAAGTTTGATTAGATATGCCCTTATCTTCTTAATGTGAGCATCCTTTAGGTACCCTTCCCACTTCATTTTGAGGTACCTACATTTGATAAATATAAAGGGAAGGGTGATACTAAAGAGCACATACAAGCCTTATTTTTTACATGCTAAGAGGTGTCCTATAATAGTGTGTATTTATTATGCTTATTTCCATGTATCTTGGGTGGACAAGCCTTAAAGTGGATTTTCAAATTGCCTAAAGGATCAACAATGAGTTTCAACAGTTTATCAAAAAAAATTTGATCACTTTTCTTACAACATCAAACATGAGTTGAAGTGGTTGACTTATGTAAATCCAAACATAGGTATGGAGAAAGCTTCATGGCCTATCTACAATGGTGGAGAGCACTAGCTAGTCGTTTCTAACATAATCTGCTAAATAGACAACTAGTTGATATCTTCGCATATAAACTACACACTGAGGTCACTCATACTCTGAGACTTGCTTGTGTTAACACATTTGAATAAATCATTAACAAGGGTGTATAAATTAAGAAGGCACTTATTATTAAAGGCTTGGTCAAAATCTATTCCCAAGCTTAAACATCACATCAGGCCCAAACACTTATTTATACCAATACCCCTGAGAAACCTAAGAGCTTTAACAAAAATAAGAACATGGTAGATAATTGGGTTATTAAATCATGACATGTGCAAATAGTGCAAGCACTACCTATTCAAATTATGATAATGAATCCACAACTCACACTATAAATAACTCTACCATGCAGTGGATATGATAGATGTAGGACATTTAATGACATATGGGATCTTATTGAGTCAATGTTCAATAAATTAGTTGCTTCTAACATTATTATTTAGAATGTGCCAAAACCCTTTCCTGAGAATAAACCTAAACCTAACTGGTATTATGAAGATGAATTTTTTGATTTTAACCATGTTTTTGGCCATGTAATTTATAGATACATAAAATTAAGGCACATTATTGAAAAATTGATAGATAATGGATAGATTGAGTTGGAAAATATACCTCCTAACATCAACAATAATATGGGTATCTACAAAGATCCCTTTCCGAAGCATAATGACCAAAAACAAAAGAAGAATCTAAACGAAGGCCAAGAACACAGTTAGTAGTAGAATCACAATTACAATTAGAATCAAAATTTAAGGAATAACTATAATCAAGATCATGACACCCAAACCAATCAAATCATGTATCATGTTATGACATATGATTACAATAACACAATAGGGTGTGTTATTAGTAATCACATTGATACCATTAATGTCAATCCCAGTGTGCCACCCAACATTGATGAAAATGTTGGTCCCTTTATTTTTGGATCACCACCCCCTATTTCAATCAATTGCACACCAAGTTTTAATACTTTTCTAGCACCTTTATTTCTTTAAGTTACCATTCCTAGACCTCTTCATTATTCTAATTAAAATAACTCCATCCTCACTCAAAATTATGCAATCACAACTAGATGACCATAATTTATCGTCCATGGCCCTTTAACTTCTTTTAATATTGATTATGAGTAGAACTAGACCAATCCTAAACCAAACACTATACCGAATAAGACCAAACCTAATCATCCCATTGTTGACAAGCCATATAGTCTCAATGAATAATCAAGTAAAACATATATGCATATCTCTATTTTATATCTCTTGCATAGCTTTTAAGTTGACAAGACCATACTAAATGATTTAATTAAATAATCCACTATGCTTGATGACATTAATCTTGACCAATTCCAAATTCTTGTGAGAAATTTGTCTCTAGGATAGTATCTTACCTTCGACCAACGAGATATGTCATCCCTTGGTCCCCTAAATAATAAGCCCCTATACATTAAATTTTTTATTTCCCATCATAAAATACAATGGATTATTATAGACAATGGATTTGGATTAAACATTTCATCTTTGAAAATGGTCCAAACATTAGGGTATATGATAGCAGATATGTGACCTAATACCATCACCATCAAGGCTTATAATAATGCAAAAAGAGAATCTATAGGAACCATTTATTTACCAATCATTATTGGGCCTATTACCCATGATACCATGTGCCATATTATTGATCTAAGACTACCTTATAATAGGATTATTTGTCATCCTTGGATCTATGAATTATGAGTAGTCCCTTCTACCCTACATCAATGTATCAAGTTCTTCTGTTCTAGTCTATAGGTCACTATTTATGGTGACTTACAACCATACCAATATTATAAACAAATAGAAGTTGAATACGACAACTACACCTATTTTATTATCATTAAATTGATAGGTAAGAAAGGTAGGGGGTGGTTTATGAACCTTTTGAGTCCAATTATATTAACCATAGTGACCTTGCTTCCACTTCTAATGATCCATTTATTGCTACAATGTCCACCTATTTCACTATTAAGGAGGATATATATCATATACCATATGATTTTCTTGTTGGAGAAATTTTGAAAAAAAATAATAAAAATCACTTTCTTGGGGGGTCGTATGACTTACCCAAGTGCTCCACCTTGTATAAAAATCATGAAAGCAACTACTAGATTGAATAATGGTGATGGTCATATGGCCGAGGGAAAGAAAAAAATAATGTGAATTTTTCCTATTATAAGTTTCATGACCTTACTTAGCTAAGGATAAAAATAATTAAATTTTGCTTCCTTTCAGGATTTGTATGGATAGAATGGTGCTTTTGTTGGTAGAGTAAACTAGAAAATCATTCATCAAAATGTATTGGCCACTCTTTCTTCTTTGTGCTCTTTATGATAAAAATCGATATAGCACCTAGCTATATCTTGGAAAAGTTTTTTGAAAATTTCCATGAATTCATATGACAAAATATTTTCTTTTTCTTAAATCTTCTCCCCTTCAGTGAATTTGATAAAATTTACTCCCAAGAGTCACTAGTTCAAACATGGATGGAAAATTAATTTTTAAAATGTCTAAAAATTTCTATATTTAACATGTAAATTGAAAAGATAAACTTTGAAGGAAAAACTTATTTTTAAAACTACCCAAAGAAGCAACTATATTTGCACTATTGATGGAAAACATTTATGAGTTTGCATGTAGGTTTGAAAAATAAGTTTTAATTTTCAATGGTAAATTGCATGGGAAGAATGCAATTTATAAAGTGGAAGTTTATATTAACATGGATTTAAAAATTTAATTTACATTTGCATGATTAGAGGAAGCGTGATTTTGAGTTGCACAGAAAAGGGAGATGTAAACCATTTTTGTAAATTACATGAAGTTTTAAAAATATTTTTACAAATTACATGAAAACTAAAAACATTTTTGTAATTTGCACAGGAACCATTTTTTTTAAAATTTCACAGGAACTAAAAACATTTTCACAATTTACTCGTGAACCAAACAAGATTTAACAAATTTCACTAAAATTGAAAATGAAAATGTAAATTGCACCAAAGATAAAAAATATTTTGCAAATTGGACAGAGACAATTTTTTTTACAATTTACACAACTTGTGAAAAAGGAAAGTGTGTATGTAATTCATAAAAAGTGAAATGATATTTAGAATTATAGGGAATATGAATTTTTGCATAGAGGGTCTAAACATGTTTTTAAATAGTTTGGGATAAAAAATGGAAAATTTGTAAATTTTTAATTAATCAATTTTTGAGTAATTAATTAAAATTTTTGATTTTTTCAACATTTTGACATTTTTGGGTGAAAATTAAAAAATAGCCATTTATAAAAAAATGATTTTTCCATCAATTTTTTTATCATTTAAATTTTTTTTGATAATAGATGGGTTCACCTAGTATTCTAAACTAAAAGGAAGAGAAAAAATATTTTTTTTTGGTTTTAAAGGATGTCACATTATCCATTGGGTAATGGACTCTTCAATATCAACTTTGATGGATTTAAAAAATATTCAAATTTATTATATTTGAGAAAGGGATGGGTCCGCATGACATTACAAATATTTCACATGTCAAAGATAATATATGTGAGGGTTAGGTACTTAGTCTAATAGGTGATTTCACATATCCAAAAGGATAGTGTATCTGAGGGTATTTTTAGTTATGTGTTTTTACATAAACTAAAATGTGAAGAGAGAAGTTTTTTTTCTTATGATTGTATATCCTAATCAGACCAATTGATATCCAGTTTGACCATCTCAATCATATGAGAAATGAACACATGATCAGGCTAGATCTTCCATTTTCTCAAAAACTTACATGCCCTGATCAAACCATCTAACATTAAATTATCCCATCTCAATAGTATGAGAAATGAACTTGAATTTTTAGGCTAAATTATCTTGTTCACTTGAAGATATTTATGAAAAACCTATTCCTTCTGTCACTCTTTTAAAACTTGTGATCACCCATGACATTCCTAAATAGAGATCATGAAAAAAAATTGTGAAGTAAATGAAAACTAAATCACAAAGAAGGATGATAAATATACATATTGTTTCCTTAATTAAAAAATAATGTGCACACCAAAAAAGAGAGTAGGGAAGAAACACATCCAAAATTATATTTACATATGTACAAAAGAGGACTACCCGGTTCTTACTATAAATAGTGTTTAAAATAAAGCCCATTGAAAGGTAATGTTAGATGAGTTCCATCATGATATTCAAAGTAAAAAGTCTTGTTATAGTAAAAGTGTCTGATCTTGAATGGCCCAACCAAAGTGAATCAAACTTCCCATGACTCCCTTTTGGTTCTCTATGACTATCCTAAAGTAGAACCAGGTCTCCTAATTGGAATTATATTTTCTTATCCTTTTTTTCAAAGATAAATTTCACATGAACCTAATTTTGTATGATCTTATCAACTACCTGTATCATTTTTTATTCTAGTTGCTATATACAGAAGATTCTCTTATCCAATGAACTTTCAAAATTCAAATTTTCAACTACTTTAGACAATTTTAGGTTAGGTAATTCAAGAGTTATATTAATCGTATCATATATTACATATAATAATTAGAATAGAGACATAAAAATAGCCTTTTTGGAAGTTATATGATCTATCCAAAGAGCATCATATTCTTTTTTGTGCCAATTGTTTTTATTCTTGTATACTACCTTGTGCATGATTGTAAGCATATTTTTGTTGCTTGATTTAGCCTAACCATTAACTTGAAAATGATTATTTAATAAATGAGATAGATAAATGCCATATATGTAGTAAAATGGAATCATATTTGAAGAGTAAAATTTAAAGGTATTATTTATAATAATGTTTTTTGAAATTCCATATCATACCAAGATATTTTCCTTGATGAAGTTGCAAAAAAAATTTGAAGTTTTTTATTTTATATAAATCACTTCTACCCACTTATTTAATTAATATATCACCATGAGAATGTGAGTATGAATTACAATATAATGAGGGTTCAATGTCCCAATGAAATTTAGTCCCCATTGTTGAAAAGGCTATTCATCTATTATAGGTTGAATAGTAAGTGCTATTAACCTAGGCTTACATACAAACTACTAACATGCCTCACTCTTTCTCACCCATTCATATGAATATTTGAAAAGGATTTTCCAATATTAATGAGCTTTGAGAATTTTGTATGTTGTTACTCTAGCAAAAAAATGCCCTCCACAAGCTTGATCATGTAAAGCTTGTAATAATTTTTTATATTGTTCCTTATCCATGCACCTTAATAAAAATCCATCAATGATTTTCTTGAAAAGAGTCTCATCCCATATGACATACTTATCTTATAGTTTGATTGTTCTATGTTGTTTAGAATCCAAGTGTGAAGGACATTATCCATATGTTAGTTTGAAACCAATGTTAGAAAACCATTCATCAATAGAATCAATAAATAATACCAAAGGAATTTTTTGATTATATTGTTCACCTAAAACTATCAAAGATTCTAATTGAATATCTCCTTATTCTACCATGAGTTGACATAGTCTCTTTATTCGGACTAGTTTTATAAGTTTTTTCTATATCATATTCTTATAATTTAGTTATCCAATTCCATCTTTTAGAACTAGGTTTTTATTGAGTTAGAATATATTTGACCACTATACTTGGTACCATTACCAAAAAATGTGAATGCAATATGTAACACCTAAATTTCTTGACTACTTTCATGACTGCATAAGCATATTTTATTCAGGAGAATACTTTTATTAATAATATTTGAAATTATAGCTCATGAAGGAAATTGGGGATTTGATGCCTTCCTTGTTTTTTGAATCAAAATTGCTAAGAGTGTATTCTTTGAAGCATAATAATAAATAATGAATTCTTTATCAAAATTAGAACATACCAATGTCAATGCATGAGAAATAATAATATTTATCTTTTTAAACACCTCGTTACCTTCATTGTTCCACTTAAAATAAGGTTTTCCATTCGTCATGTCTGAAATATGTGTTGTAATACCAACAAAATAAGGAATTAATCTCTAAAAAAATTCACTTTCATGAATAAGGAATGTACCATTGGTTTACTAGTAGGCAAGGAATTTTTTGAATCACTTGAACCCTTTTTGGATAAATCCTTATTCCTTATTTTGAGACAATATAACCTAGTAGTTTGCCTTCAGTCATTCTAAATATATATTTCTTAGAGTTGAGGGAAACTATATGTAAATGAAACTTATCAAAGACTTTCTCTAAATGTGCATAGTGATCTTCTCATTTTTTTGATAAAATTGTCAGGTCATCGAGATGCACCATAATGATTTCATTTTTAAATTCTATAAATGCCAAATCCATTGCCCTCTAAAAAGTAGTTCCCTCATTAATCAATATGAATTTCATTCATCATATGCAAAAGTTCCTAAAGGTGTTGTGAAATCCATTTTATGTTGATCTTCCCTATTAACCTCAATCTGATTTTATCCTAAGAAACTATCAAGCATAGAAAGCATTTTAGCACCTATTACCACTTAAAGAACTTTATCCATGACTAGTAATGGATAATTATCTTTTAGGGATGCTTAATTAAGGTTCCGAAAATCAACACATATTCTAATCTCATCATTTTTCTTACAAATTGATACTATGTTAGCTACCCAAGTCAAATGGTGAATAGGGAAAATAATACAAGCATCAAACATCTTTTTCCCTTTTGGAAGAATCATTCCTATGATTTTGGTATTGTATTGTTTTAATTTATATTTGAAATTTTTTGCATCAAGCTTTAGAGGAACTATATTTTGCATCTCTTTGGGATGAAATAATTTAAGTTCTACATATGAATACATGAGTATGCCAATATACTTATAGAAAAGGCTAGAAAACTTCATTTTTTCTTCAGGTGAGCAACATTTTCCAATATTAATGAACCTAGGATGTTTCTCTTTACCAATGTTTACTTTTTCATAGTCAACAGAATCAAGATTTCCCTTTTGCATTTTACTTTTTATAAATCTATTATGTTTATCAAATAGTTCTTCTAAAGAGACCAAGCCTTTATGATTTTTTTTCTTTTCAACTTGATGGCACCTTATTCATCTTTTTCATTGATGATTCCATATTTTGATGTATGAAATTAAGATTCTCTATATGAGGAGTCACTACCTTCAAAGTACAAATTTCTAAAAATATATGCTTTCTCAAGAAAAGAGATGATTTGTTAATCCTCATTGAAAACTTGCCAGTTATCTACATTATCTAGGATGATTGGTATGTATATTAATTTAATTGTGTGTTTTTTTTTTTTTACTAATATCTATATGGGAATCATCAAATAAGATCATACCACCAAAGCATTAGCTTTAGAGTTATGTTCTTTAAGAATTATATTGATAGAAAAAGCATCAAAATTTTAGATACTATCCCAAACTCTATTCTTATAATATCTTAGATGATCATTTTTCACATGGTATTGACATTTTACCTATTTAAAAATGAGTTAAACATCACCCAAAACTTTTAAATTATTGATTACCATCTATTCTGCTACCTGCTAACCCAATAAAAGTTCTTTGTATTGAGATATATTTTTGGTATAATCAAACTGTAACTTATAGGAAAAATGAAAATTTTCATTAGATGAAGATATCAAGATTACTCCTACACCTAAACTTATTGATGAAAAACTACCATTAAACTCCATCATCTAGACATCATTCAGATCTTATTTCATAATTTTGGGTAACTCAACATCTTTCTTCATCATTAGAAGATAGTTACCAATTCCTACATCTTCATACAAAATATCACCTCTAGGATCATCAATATTTTAGACTATGTACTTCATTTTCAATTTATGCTCTAGAAATTATTTGAATCCTTTGACCAGAATCATATCATGTGATAAATCTATTTGTATTTCACCTCCCAATTCTTTTCAAAAAAATTTATAAAAAAGAATGTCGCAAGCTACTAGAAAATCTATTACCAAAATATTGATTCTCTTTTGGATAAAAGATACCAAATCCACTTGTAATTCCTTAATATTTATAATGAGAGGAACTTGTTTCACTATAGTGGAATAATAATTCCCAAAGGTCTTAGTGTAGGTTAGGCCAAGATCATGAGAAACTTTGGTAGGCATTACATTATCTGAGGCTCTTATGTTAATAATACAATCACTAACTTTGCATCCCTTGAGGAATAGGGAAATTTAAAAAAGGTTAAAATTTATTATATTTATAAGTGGATATATACATATATTTAACTTGATTGGAAGTAATAGGGTTAGTTAATATTCCCTTAAAATTAGCCTTTTTAGCATTTGGATTTTTGCCTTTAATGAAATCAACTAATCTATCCAACTGCTTTAGATATGCTATCAAGTATTTAACTTGTGAAATCTAAATCTTTATTTTGTTGACATGATAAATTATGTCAAAATACATTAAATTTATATAAGGTATCTCAATGGGTTGATAAATGTTGGTGTTAGATGAGCTACTTATTAGTGGTTGCTTTCCTTTTGTTTACATTGGTGGGGTAGTTCCTCATGGGAGGATAAATTTTGGAGTTTCCTCCCATGAATCATTGGACTTATTTTTTTGATTCTTATTTATAATGAAAAATATGATGTATCAACTATTAATATCTCCAACATTTTATTCATGGTCATCTTCATCTGAACTATATTCTAGAAACATGTTTATAGAGTCACCACCAGGTTCTTCAATTTCACATTCTTAAAGTTTTAGATTTTTTATTAATTTTATTCTCAAAATTTTTCATATTGAAATATTTCCTCCATTTTGAAGACTATTTTTACCATTGTATTAGTTTTGTTATGAGGAGGAGCCTCAATTTCAAGTTTAGGTTGAGGAGCTTGCGGTCTAGGATGATTTTTTTGAAAAAGAACATAGTTAATTCTTGGAATAACTTGGTATGTAGCTATAATGGCCTTATAAGGTATTTTATTTTTTGAGGGATATTATATCATTAGCCATTTTATAAAATATTTATTCTATTGAAGATTATCCTAAAATTTGAGCCTTATTCTTTGAAGTTTCTTTTTTGAGTTTTCTAGACATGATCATGTCATCTTTGACATAGATAGATAATTCTTGGGCTACTTATAAATCCACCACCGTAGCTCTTCTTAATTGATAAATTAATTTAGAAAACTAAGAGTTGATAAATAAGAATTTTTTATTTTCATCTGTAGGTCATGCATTAGCTGGTATCTTATTTAGTAACCTATTGAATTTAGATACAATTTCTCTCATTGGCTCATAGACATCTTTTTTCATTTGCGTAAGCTAAGCAAGTAAAGCATGGGAATATTTATATGGTTTAAATTTATTCTCAAATCTAGTTTTTATGGTATTCTAATTAGTAACATATTGTAGAGTGAGATGGTAAAACCAGTCTACATCCCCACCAGATAATATTTTGATGAATAGCCTTATAATAGCATCTTCATGATTGATACCTAAAATGCCACATGCAACATTGAAATATTCAAAGTGCTTATCTATATTTTTTTTATCTCCATGAAATATTGGAAAGTTATTTCTTGACCCTTTTATAAGTCCATGTAATTATCAAGATCTAATGGACCAATCACATTTTTCATGGTAATGCCAAAGTTTGAAAAATTGCTTGTACAGGAATAGCAGTTCCTGATAAGACAAGAGCTCAACTTGTCAAATTTCCTCTTTTAAGTTGCTTGTTTTTATTTGAGGTCAAAGTAAGACTAGTTATTCTTTTGATCTTTCTCTGATGTTCAAGACTCAACTTAATGCTAGAATGTTCTTGTAACTGATAAAAAGGGTCAATTTTACCTTTTGAATTACTAGCTCTAGTGAATCTCTGTGTGGCTAGTTTGGAAGAAAGTTATTGGCATTAAAGCACAATTTAAAGTTGAATAAATATATGAGCTAGCCTTATTTATTGTATTCTTCATGAAGCCAATACTTCTACCCTCTATGATAAAACTACTTGATCTTATTCTTCTTCTAAGACTCTAAATACTCTATGAAAATGTGCATAACTCATTTTATTATTCGAAGCAAAAGTTATCAAATTGGAAAAAATATCTTCTTGATTTTTTGCTATCCAATCAAGGTTAGGTTAAATAACTAGAACTTGAGGCACCTAAATTATCATGAGAAGAAACTATAGTTTCAAAATAAATTGGATTAACTATATGAACTACTCTTCATGTCTATCTCCTTGTCTTCTTGAGCCAATGTCAAAATTTCTCTCAGTAATAGTAGCATGTGTTTATTCTATATCTATTTCTTCCTTAACAATATCAAATTGAGAGTTTCTTGTTCTATTGTCAAAATTAAAAAAATAAAATCTTGAAACTAGATCTTCCTTTGAAGCTTTGTCCTAATTCAAACTACATTGACCATTTAGATTTTGAAAGCCTAAAATGGTCATATGTGAGTTTAATAAGTTTGTGCTACTAGATAAAATCTATGGGCTTTTCTTCATACACATATTCTTTCTAGTCTTTTATCATGTTCTAGCTCTTAATTTAGGATATATAGGATAACTTAAAATAAAGTTATGGATATTTTGTCATAATCCCAAAATATTTATCTGAGGTTTAGTAAAACATCTAACTAGTAGATTGTTCCAAGTCTAAATCAGATTGTTGGAGTGGTCCTTTAAATGATGTTAGAGTCATGTAGATAAATAAAATATGGGTGGCATGAAATTTGCAAAAGTGTACCCCATGATGGGTGCCAAAAATTGTTGGCATGAAAATTTGTCAAGAGGACAAATTGGTGACCACATCAACCATGTGAGGAACTGAGTCTCTTTCCTATTAGCAGGTAGAGCTACCTTTATTGAAAGTTAAAATATGAAAGAAAGAAATATTTACAAACAAAAGAATGTAAATCATGGGGTAGTACTTTCAACATGAAAGTAAGAAAAGGTTTTTTTTTACTCCCACCAACCTAGGTGTATGACCTAATGTATGGTTGATCACTACAAAAAATGAAAAGTTTTTATTTAAAATTTCTTAAATCGACTTATATGGATGGGTCGTACGATTGCATGGAGGGGAAACAAATCAATTTTTTTGAAAATTTTACTCAAAAATGACCATAAATGGCTTGTATAATTTGTATCAACATGAGAAAAAATAATTTTTTTTGACAAAATTTGACCCACATTATTCATAAATAGGTAGTACAACTTGAATTTGGAAGGGATATATTTTTTTGTAAAAATTGACCAAAGTTACATATAAAATAGGCCGTATGATTTGCTTGTTAGAGAAAATTTGAAGATTTTTTAACAAAAATAACCTTATTAGGGGGTCATATGACTTTCCCACACACCCCACTATTAAAAAATTTCATGAAAGCAACTTCCAGATTGAACAATGGTGTCGTTCGTACAACTATGGGAAAGAAACAAATAACGTGAATTTTTCCTAATGGAAGTTGCATGAACTTGCTTATTTGAGGAGAAAAATAATTAAATCTTTCTTCCTTTTAGTGTTTATAAAACTAGAATGGTGATTTTATTAGAAGAGGAAATTATAAAAAAAATTAATCAAAATGCATTTCCTACTCTTTCTTCTTTAGGCCCTTCGGGAGAAAAATTGATACAACACCTAGTTATGTTTTGGAAAAGATTTTTGAAATTCTCTATAAATTCACATGATAAAATATTTTATTTTTCTTCAATCTACTTCCTTTCAGTGAATTTGAAAAAAACTACTCTTGGTTGTTATTAGCTAAAACACAGATGTAAAATCAATCTTTAAAATGTTCAAAAATTACCATATTTAACATGCAAATTGAAAATATAAACTTGAAAGAAAGATAAAATTATTTTTAAAACTACTCAAAGAAGCAACTATATTTTCATAATTAAGGGAAAATATTTATGAGTTTACATGTAGGTTTTAAAAATAAGTTTTAATTTGTGATGACAAATTTTCATGAGAAGAATGTGATTTACAAAGTGTAAGTTTGCATTAACATAGCTTTAAAAATGTAATTTACATTTGCATGATTAGAGGAAGCATGATTTTGAGTTGCATGAAAAAGATAAATCTAAAACATTTTTACAAATTACATGAAGTTTTAAAAATGTTTTTACAAATTACACAAAAATTGAAAACATTTTTGCAATTTACATGGGAACCAAAAAAAATCACAATTTACATGGGAACCAAAAAATTTTGCAATTTGCATAGGAACAAAAAAAGATTTTGCAAATTGCACATAATCCCAAATGAAATTGAAAATTGCACCAAATATAAAAAATATTTTTCAAACTACATGGAGACCAATTTTTTTGCAATTTACACAACTTGTGAAAAAGGAAAGTGTGTTTATGCAACTCATGAAAAGTGAAATGATTTTTGAAAAAAATTGGGATTGCTAGCATCTTTTTACATAGAGGGTTTAAACATGTTTTTAAATAGTTCATGATAAAAATTGGAAAAGTTTTAAAATTTTAATTAATCAATTTTTGAGTAATTAATTAAAAAAAATTATTTCTTCAATATTTTGACATTTTTGGGTGAAAATAAAAAAATAGCCATTTATAAAAAAAATTGATTTTTCCACTAGTTTTTCATCATTTTCAAAATTTGCAACAAGTATGAGGTTATTTATATCATCTAATTAAGCCATTGGTGGTTAATAAATATGTTATATGAACTAGTATCTGACACTACATAGAACCACATTAATAGGGTTTAAGGACTAAATACAATTGGTAAAGTAATTCCATCAAGGGTTGTACATGTAATTACATCAAAACTCTTAGTTATAATTTTCATACTAAGTGAATCTAACTTAGTTTAGCCTCATTTGTTTAGAAATGACATTATAATTAAATATTTTCTAGAACCATTGCCAATAATAATGTTATGTGTGATTAAAGGAGATGTAAATAAGATCATGTTTTAATCATTTTTTGGTATCTCATTGTCATATAATTTAACATAATGTTAATAATGTCCTACTCATTTATAATAGTTTAATCACATGTACATGTTTTTATATGAATGTTGTTTTATTTCTTAGGATCATGATTTGGAAATGGATTATTTAAAATTTACATGTGTTGATTAGTCATTACAAAATATTAATTCAATTTTGAATTATTTCCTTCAATTCAAATGGTGTTACTATCAATGAGATCTTGAATCTTGTGTCTTAGTTTGTAGCATTGATTAGTAGATTATCTTAAAGCTATATGATATACTTACAATATTGATTAGAATCATAATCATTATTCAAGACTAAATTAGTATCCAATTGATATATATTGGGAAATGTAATCAACTTACATTCAATCAAGTGTTTAGTCACTTTTTGAAGTGGGTTTGGTAACCTTGTAAACTATCACATCTTCCTAGAAGGTGGATAGACTAGTTTATCAATTGGTTTTGAAACTAAATTTATTATTTTCACTTCATTACTTTAAAATTAGGAATATAACTATTATTATAGTTAAATTTTGTAATTCCATTATATTTTGAGGTAGTAGGTGTGGAGCTGATATCTGTATTCTTAAGAATATTATCTTCTAAAATTTTAATCTCAATGTTGTAAATCATATGACAAATTTTATCAAAATATTGGCAAGTTTTAAATATAAATTTAGTAAACATATTTTATATTTTAGTATATTTATCATATATTTGATGTGATATTTTCAAAAGCATAGTATTGAATCTATGCATATGGGTACCAACATTGTCTCTAGGTCCTTGTTTTATTTAATCAATTTGAAAAAAACTAAAATTTTGACTCGTTATTTTACAAAAATGAGGCAATAACATGTAAAATTCATTAAATTTATCCATATAACCATAAGTATATCATCAACCAATATAATGAATATTCCTTTATACTTATAGGATAAATCATGGCCATAAGTAAATCATTATGAAGAAACCAAAGCATGTTGTGAAATAGGCCCAAAATTTAGGTGAATGATCACCATTCCTCTATATAAATAAAATTTAAGAACTAAAAAATTATACGTAAAAGGATGAACTATAACCTTGTAGTAAATGGATTATGTAATATTTCATTAGATGGAACCACATAACTAGGCATTTGGGATGATTAAGATAGTTGCACAAATTATAGTTGCATATCATTAAGTTGTTGCTAAATCAATGGATTTAGGGATGCACCACTAGGTATATATTTTGAATCATGGTTATAATTTTTATCAAAGGGAATATGTGTATTAATAGTATTATCATTTGTAGGCATGGATGCATGATTTATATTTTCACTGTCTAAGACAAATAGATAAGAGATAATAATTAGGCACACTCATTGTTGGATTGATATATAAGGAACCTTATAATAATTAAGTTGTATAGGAATAATATGATTAATAAAGGATTTGTATAACTATTGGAGGCATAAAATATTTAAGAACATTATTATCACTATCATCATCACCTAATGTAGATCTAGAGTTTACAATACATGTATTAAAAACATTCACATGATTTATAGTAGTCTCAAGTATAGGTTCCTTATCCCTAAATAATTTATTCCATGATTTTGTAACTATATAAATAATATAATCAAGCTAATTAGGTACAATCTCAAGATAAATATCCAAATAAATTTCATTTGTGTCCTGAATTTGGCACATCTACATTACTAAGAGGTTTATTATTGTAAACATTGTCATTATTCTCACTAATATGTTCATCATAAAAAGAAGAATTATAATTAAGAGTAATGTCATTAGTAAAAAAATACTAATTATCATTCACATATTAAATAACGTAAATAATATAATTCATCTCAATAAATATTTTAATTTTTGAAGCACAAGTAGTAAATAATTATGTCAAATCACAAGTACCACCGCTTAATCTAACACTTTACCTACTAGTATGTGTATATATATGATTATTATTTGGTAATTAAGGTATATATACAAAATTAATATTAGAAACCAAACTGGTGGGGAAACCTCAAAAATATATAAACATTGAAATGAAAAATGGGTTCACCAAAAAATTTACCTAAAATTAACATTAGGGAAAGAAACCTAATGCACTCTAAGGTAAATAAATGACACAAATGATTATTAATTAAATATATTATAAAAAAAATATAATCCTAAGTTTGTAACAATAAAAATATAAGTAAATGATAAATAAGATGGTATTTCAACACACCTAGATAAAATCTTGAGATTATGAAATTGGAACAATGATTTGGATGTGAATGTGAGGGTTTATGTCAAATATAGATGTCTAATTCTAAAAGGACATAATTATCACATCAACAAATTGTAAAATTTTCCATGATAAATTTTTTCTATCCATTGAATCCATGATACATTTAACCTCTAAAATTATCTTAAGCCACTATGTCTATACTCTGCTCTTTTCTTGAAATTATATTTTTGTGTAGGTACATTATCAGATGTCATTAATTTTTTTCAATAACAATTTAAAATGATAATAATAATGTTTAAAATTATCTTATTTTTAGTCCCTAACTTAATCCTTGAAAATAAAAATAAAAATAATTTTTGTGAAGTTAGTTAACTCAATCTACCCCTCAAGGAGTTGTAGGTACATATCCCATATGCTTGGAGTTATTTTCAATGTATTTCTCTTGTGAATGTGAGTGGAATCTAATGTGAGGGATTTTCCTCCTTTGCCTAATGAATTTAAAATAAAATATAATAATTCACCTAAAACATTCCTTTGTATAATTTTATGATGTCACAAGACTTGAAGTGATGAATAATTAATGTCAGATCAATGTGATGGCTCACTCTCAAGTGTAGAAATAGCTTTTATCAATTAAATATCTAAATTATGGAAGGTTCTTTATCTATATTCTCAAATAAATATCACTTGATATATGACTATGAATTATTTGTATTTATATGGATCTCTTAGACATGACATGTGAAATTTGACCATGATTATGATAGGTTAAAATCATGGCACTATAAATCATGCTAAGTTGGGATGGACCCACAAAAACATGGAAGAAAATTTTGGTGGGTCATCGAATATACATGGGTTGAAATTGATGCTTCAATTGTAACCATTCAATTTATCCCTATAGAAACATATACATAGAATGAGGAAAGTAACATATAAAATAGATAAATAAGGCTTAAAGATGAAAAGAAATGAATTATAAATATATAGAGAGAGGGATAAAAGGATAGATTTAGTCTAGTGTGGGGTAAGAAGTGTTCAAAAATATCCAAATATACACATGTGGACTAAGTGTCAAAAAATGGGAAAGACTTAGTGGAAAATGGTCTTGTATCAAAATTGGGTGTCTACAAATGAATACAATGAGAATTATTATAACATGGAAATATATAGACACATTGTATCCATTTTTTAAAAATATACACTCTTCACACAACCTTTTCAACAAGATGTTTCAAAGAGATGTG
Organism: Torreya grandis; assembly: GCA_037957365.1. Classification (NCBI taxonomy): domain Eukaryota; kingdom Viridiplantae; phylum Streptophyta; class Pinopsida; order Cupressales; family Taxaceae; genus Torreya; species Torreya grandis. Next base: position 1,865,145 of record JARHVA010000827.1, read on the forward strand.
GTATTCTAGACTATAACCATTGCATGATATATATGGCATGGTTTTCTTGAGAAGTCCTTATAAACATATTTAAAAATTGTAATTCATAGATATAAAGAAAGATAAAATTATGATGATGGTGATGATGCTAATGATGATGATGATGATGACGATGATGATGATGATGATGATGATGATGATGATGATGATGATGATGATGATGATGATGATGATGATGATGATGATGATGGTGGTGGTGGTGGTGGTGGTGGTGGTGGTGGTGATGGTGATGGTGATGATGATGATGACGATGATGATGATGGTGGTGGTGGTGGTGGTGGTGGTGGTGATCAAGATGATGATGATGATGATGATGATGATGGTGATGATGATAACGATGATGATGATGATTATGATTATGACATGGATAAATATAGATGCATTTTATCTAAAAAGTGGAAACATACACCATGTGAATGGCATTTTTAATAATATGTTTTAAGAAGATGTAGTATTAATTATTATAATTATTACAAGTTTTACTAAAATTGATTTCTTGAGAAGACCTTCGAAACATTTAATCAATTTTTTAATATTTATAAATAACCCAACATAATATGATGATAATGATGACTATGATGGTGGTGGTGGTGGTGATGATGATGGTGATGATCATGATTAGGATAATGAAGATGATGATATTATGATTATAATATAGATAAATCTAAATGTGTTGTATCTAAAATGTTGAAACATACACTATATGTTTTTTTATAAATATCTTTCAAAGAGATGTGGTCTTATGAGCTATCAATATATACAAAAATTCATTGAGAAGGCCTTGGAAACGTTTAATAAAATTTGTAATTTTTAAATATAAATCAAGATATAAAGATGGTGATGATAATGACAAAAAAAATTAAAATGATGATGAGAATGAGTATCACATTGATAAATCTAGACATGTTCTCTCTAACATGTCAAAACATACACAATTCAAGTGAAATTTTTGATAATATAATTCAAATATGTGATCTAATGGACTAAAATGATTAAAATATATGAAAAAATAGGTTTTTTAATAATTATTTATAAATATTTACCAAATTTAATTCACATATTTACATATAGGATTATGTAAATGATATAAAAAATAATGAATATGATGATGATAATGATGATGATGATTACAACATGGATGAATGTAAATGGACTTATCCAAAATGTGGAAAAATACAATGCATTCTTTACATTTTAAAAAGATGATTCAAATATATATGGTCTAATGGACTACAATGGTTATAGGATATAAACAAAATGAGTTTATTGAGAATGCCTTAAATTTTTTTAATAAAATATAATATGTAGATGTAAATAAAGATTAAAATAATATTTATAGACAAAAAAAAATGATTATGATGGTGATGAGAGTGATTATTAAATGGATAAATATTGACACAATGTATCCAAGATGTGGAAATATACACTATGCCAGTGAAAATTTTGATAAGAATCTTGAAAGAGAGTGTTCTTATGGATTGAAATGATTTAAAGATATGAAAAAATTGGGTTTCTTAAGAAGACCTTGAAATTTTTTAATAAAGTGAAATTTTAAGATTAAAATATAGCTATAATTAAGATGTATAAAATGATGAAGTTATTGATGATAATGATTAAACTATAGATAAATCCAAACATAATGTATCCAAAATGTTGAAACATAAACTGTGTGTGAAATTTTTTACTACATGATTCAAAGAGACTACAATGGAAATATGATATGCAAAAAATGGTTTATTAAGGACTTGAAAACATTAAATAAGAACTAATTCACATATTTAAACTAAGATACTAAGATGATATTGATGGATAAAAACTTATGACGATGATGATGATGAAAATGATTATGACATGTATATATGTAGAAACATTGTATCAAAAAAGTGGAAACATACACTATGTGCTTTTGAAAATATGTTTTATAAATACATAATCTCATAGAATATAATGATTTTTGGATGTGAATTAAAAAAATTTATGAATGAGGCCTTATAATCTTTTAATAATATGTAATTCATATCTATAAATGTTGATACTCATCAAAATTGATCTCATTCCCATTACCATTTTCCATATTATGCTTTTATATGAAGAGAAAAAGAAAAAATAATCAATGGTCATATAGGTTCTAGTTTTAGGGATAGGCTATTTTTTATAGATACAAAATGTATCCCAAGAGAGGCCTATGGGATCTCAAGAAACACAATTTCAACATGTTCCTTGTGCATGAAAGCCTATAATAGAGCCTAAAATAGATGATGAGAATGAGGTTACTCTAGTCCCCAAATTTTAACCTATAGAGGACATCCCCAAGCCATTCGTCAATAAGAGGAAAAAACCCACCAAGTTTAGGGATAACACCACGCTTGGAAATATTAAGATAATTTTGATAAGATACAAGAATGGAAATCATGTTTTCTCATAAACAACTTGAATTTAGCCTTATACTTGTTATAAGGATGGAGGAATATTTTCTCAAATTTAGATTAGTGGACACTCTTGACTTAGACATTAATTAACATAATAAAACTACTCTCTAGGATTGGATCAAGGTTGAAGTTAAAACTAGGGTTTGGGCTATGTGGTTACCATTAAACAAGATAAGAACAAACTCAATGTCACTTCTGAGTTGACTTTCTCTAAGAGTAAGTTATTTTTATATTCTAAAGTAGATCCTCATGGGTCCATGGTAGGATTTTTATGTGTCAAGGAATTGATTAGATAATCTATACATATGATATACTTATAAAATGAATACAAATTACTTGATAAATTGTCACAATGATATTTTGTCTTTGTATATCTACATACTTCTTTTATTGTGCATCATGAAGGGGATTTGTAGGTCTAGAAGTCATTGCAAAAAAATGATAGTTTATTTACCATTACTAAGACTTTGGATTACCTTTATCTATCATGGGATATTTGGGTAATAATAGAAAAATAGGAATCATGCAAAGTGTTTGAAAAAATGTCAGAATGAATTTCTTTTGCAAGGATTGGTTTGAAAATAAAACATGATGTTATAAAGGACCAATCAATCTTCTCTAATATAGATTATTTTTGTATAAAAAATATAAAATATTAGTGAATACCATTAATGGGTATACCATTAAACTTATAACAAAATATTTAGATACTATTTCCATTCTCAATTTTTTTATTTAGTACAAAGTGGGGATTCCTATAAATAAACAATCCATTTTTATGAGGGTAAAAAAATAGAGGAATCTTATTAGATGTATGTTTACAATATATAAAAATACTTCCTCCTTTTTTTGCATTATGTTTGTGTGGAGGATTTGTGGGATATATAATAAATCCTAGAAACCCAACATCATAAATATATTCTTCAAAGTTTTTTATAAGAATGCATCATATTTCCTAGTACCCACCCAATCAACACTCCCTACTAACAAACCAAGACCTTAAATTATTGATAAATTGGATTTTGTGCCAAATGTGGAGGTAAATCATCCCAAGGTAAAATAAATATTTAATTATATTAAATCTGAGGCAATTTTTTTGGCCTTAGTTTGAAGATTTGCATCAGTAGATTTGGATTTATGCACACTAGTCCAAATAGTGTGAGATTATTTTGTGCTCCAAAATATTCTTTATAATATAGTTCCATAATCCTGAATATTATCAAAAAATATTTTTTGAGGGATCATGGTTATGGATAAAAGTAGGACTCTTTATTATCCTGTGGTTTCCTTAATTTGATCACAACACTAGGTTTATTTATAAAATCCTTGTTTGGGTTTAGTTTCCAAATATGCCTCTTCCATTTTCACATTAGGTAGTACTCACTAACATTGGGAATACTTTAGATATATTTTGAAAATATGATTATGATCAAACATGTCAATATATTTTCACTTTTACTCTCATTTTTGTCGAGATTAAAATAATTAAAAGGATTACCAGAAATAATGATACTAAAATTTGATGATTTGACATGAATTCAAAGTCTAGAATATGAAAATATAACACTTAATTGTCATTTTTTTACCAAATAGGGAATCTAAAATAATATTTATCTCAATAAAGAGGACATTTGAAGGGGAAGACATAATATACTAATAAACAAAAAATTTGGTAGCCTTATGAGCCTCAACCTTTGGAGGACGGAGATCACAAGAACATAACATAATTGCTTATATAGAGGAAGAGACTAATACTATATTAGGAAAAAGAGTAAAAAGTACTATTTAAATCAATCATCAAAAAATTCCAAGGAAGAAATGTAGGTTTGGGAACCATCCACATGAGGAACATATAAATATGAAACTCTAATATAAAGAATTAAGATATTACATGAGTTAGATAACTATGAATGTTATAAGGAACCATCTATGGTTGATTATTCATAAACACATCTCCTTCACCTTATAAAGGTGGTTTTAAGAACTCCACTAGGGGGTTGGATTGTGTAAAATAGGAAGGTTAGAAAAGGTAGATTAAGGATAGTTCTATATGATTCAATTTTTCATATTTTCCTAGGGAAGAAGGTCAATATTATAGTTTATTTATGTGAACCTGAAGTTGGGTTTACTTGTATTTTTGTCCCATAGGGGTTGTTTATAGGAACATTATCCTTAATTATATATGTATTTACATGATATGACTTTTTTTCAATGAATAAAAGTTATGAATTTTTATTTGGGAAAAAAATATAATTGTTGATACTAGCATGATGTCAATAATGAAAATGATGATGCGAATAATTATGAAATGGATAAATACAGACACATTTTATCCATAATTTTTAAATTTAAACTATATATGTGACCTTTTTGAAAATATTCTTAAAAAATATTTGGCCTCATGGAAGGAAATTATTCCCTGATATGCATAAAATTAGCTTATTGAGAAGTTATTGGAAACTTTTATGCATATGTACTTCAAAAATGTAAATAAAGATACTATGATTGATGAAGATGTTTGGAATTATTATGACATGTATAAATATAAACACATTGTATCAATAATTTGGAAACATACACTTCATGTGACCTTTTTGACAAGATGCTTAAAAAAGATGTGATCTCTTGGACTATATTAAATGTAGGATATGAAAATAATGGGTTTCTTAGGAATGCATTATAAAATTTTAAACATATATAAGTCATTATGATGTTAATGATGATAAAAATTCTAATGATGGTGATGAGAATGATTATGTCATGGATAAATATAAACATAATGCATTCAAAATGCTGAAACATACACTGCACACTTGACCTTACTTACAAGATGTTTCAATAATATGTGTTCTCGTGGACTATAATTATTATAGGACAAAAAAAAAGGTTTATTTATAATGTATTATAATATTTTAAGAATATTTAATTCATAAATGTAAATAAATATTATGGGATGTTTGTGTTATTGTTGTTGTTGTTGATGATGATGATGATGATTATTATTATCTTTTTGACAAGATGCTTAAAAGAGATGTGATCTCTTGGACTATATTAAATGTAGGATATGAAAATAATGGATTTCTTAGGAATGCATTGTAAAATTTTAAACATATATAAGTCATGATGATGTTAATGATGATAAAAAGTCTAATGATGGTGATGAGAATGATTATGTCATGGATAAATATAAACATAATGCATCCAAAATGCTAAAACATACACTACACACTTGACCTTATTTACAAGATGTTTCAATAATATGTGTTCTCATGGACTATAATTATTATAGGACATACAAAAAATAGGTTTATTTATAAGGCATTATAATATTTTAAGAATATTTAATTCATAAATGTAAATAAATATTATGGGATGTTTTTGTTATTGTTGTTGTTGTTGTTGATGATGATGATGATGATGATGATGATGATGATGATGATGATGATGATGATGATTAAGACACAGATAAATCTAGGCACAATGTATTTAAAATGTGGAAACACACACTATTTATGTGACATTTTTACAAATATGCTTTAAAGAAATGTGTTCTCATAGATTATAATAATTTTAGAATTTGTAAAATATGGGTTCTTGAGAAGGTAATATAATATTTTAAGAAAATGTAATTTTTATATGTAAATAAACATACCAAGATTATTTTCATTATGAAAAAATGATGATGATGATGATAAATATGACATGGGTAAAAATAGAATATTTTATCCAAAATGTGAAAACATGCACTATGCACATGACCTTTTTGACAAGATAATTCAAATAAATATAATATCATAAACTATAAGGATCAAAAGATATGCACTAAATGGGTTTATTGAGTAGATCAAAGAATGTTTTTTACAAATATATTTCATAAATGTAAAGAAATATTTGATTATTATGTTGTTGATGATGCAATTTATGACAATAATGATGGGAATGAATATGAAAATAATAAATCTAAACACACTTCATCAAATATATGGAAACATATTTTACGCTCATGACCTTTTATATAAGGTGATTCAATACTATAAGGTTTCATGGACTAAAATGATTAAATGATATGCACAAAATGGGTTTCTTGATAAGGCCATATAATTTTAAAATAAAATATAATTCACATCTATAAAGAAAGATACTTATAATATGTCAATAGTGAAAAAAATGATAATGATGATGATGAGAATGATTATGAAATGGATAATCATAAAAATATTGTATCCAAAATGTGGAAAGTTACATTATGTGTGTGATATTTTTTACAGTATAATTTAAAGATATGTGGTCTTGTGGATTTTAATGATTGGAGGATATGTTCAAAATTGGTTTATTTAGAATACCTTGGAAAAATTTGATGTAATTCATAGATTTAAAGAAAGACACAAGGATGATGGTAATGATGAATAAAATTATGATGATTGATGTTTATAATGATTACAACCTAGATGAATATAGACACTTTGCATGAAAAATGTATAAATATAAACTATGTGGTTGATATTTTTGTTAAATTTCTTAAAATATATGTGGTCTCATGGACCAAAGTGAACTTTGAATTATATTTCATTCCAAACATGTATTTAAAAAAAATTGTAACTTAATTATAAAGTATATTTCATCATAATTTATCCTCTTAAACATGTATGATATATTTTTTTATATATTATCTATTCACACATAACATTGTTATCAAATATCATAGTTGGTGTTTATTATCATATGTAAATAAAGATCACATAATCCTAAATGTGACATTTTTAAAAATATGATTTAAATATATGTGGTCTTATGTATTATAATGATTATAGGACATGCACAAAAAGGTTATGGAAAACCTTAGTGCATATTTTTCATTCTTTGATAATGTTCATTATTCTTGGTAGAATGTCATGCATGTGAACTATTTGAAAAAAAGGATTCAAATATACATATTTTCCTTATGAAATTATTGAAGGATATGCACATAATGAGTATCTATCATATATATCTAGTGGGAGTTTGTTAGGACCCCCTCCAAGGAAGCACAATTGATTACTTTTCTTATAAGCAATTAAACACAGAATTATACCAGAATGATTAAGTAACTAGAAACTTGAAACAACAAAGAATTTGAGAGACAATACACAATCTTTTATTAAATACTCTTAGAAGAAAATACAATAAAGAAGATGCCACTTCTTCTTCCACCTCAAAGGCTTGCCACACCTCAAGACCTTCTTCTCTCTCTCTCTTGCTCAACCACAACCAACTCAACAACCTAAGTTGTTATCCCCTCCTTAAATGCTTCAGCTGATCTCCTTGGCCTTCCACCTTGTAGATCTCCTTAACCTTGCTTCCTTGCTTTAATACTTTACTTGCCTTCTTGATTACAATACATGCCTCATGGGTCTTTAAATAGGATCCCATGCATACAAAAATAGATCTCTAATTAAAATAATTAGACACGCAAATCGAGACTATAATTAGCCCTTTAACATGCAAACACTCATTTCACTTAACTGACTATTCGTCAATAGTAGTTCTAGAACTGCCATAGGCAATTGACATCGATCCCTGTCTGTCTGGTGCTGACCGATGTCGGTCGACTCCCTACCGATGTCGGTTGCCTTCTACACTGTATGTGACTGACGTCGGTCATACTGCCGATGCTAGTACTTCTAGAACTCAACAACCTCTCCATGTCTACAATAGTTAAAGCTTTTAGCTCCACAACCTAACAATCTCCCACTTAGAGATAAATATCTGCAACTATACCTATACCTATACACCATCTAGTTTGTTCCCTTGGCTCTGTATCCCTCTTCAAGATCACTCTTGAAGACCAACCACCACAAAACCTGTGATGCTATACCTATCACTTATGCCAAAAGAATTTTGCTGCTCCCAAATTCTTCATGACATACTTTTGAACTAACTTTACCCTTAGCTCAGCAACTCCCTGTATATGTAACCCTACAATAAGCAACACAATACAGTAACAGGATAATGTAGCTAATATTATCCAACCTAGTAAAGAAAAATACAATGGTCAAACCTCCATTGTCCTGTAGGCTACTCAAGACCATATACCCTAGCATTCTGTCTCACGTGTCCATCCACTCTCTTCTCTAACTTGGGAATCCATCCCTCTTCCAGTGCTTTCTTCCAGCTGACAACTCCACCAACAAATACCTATTTGGTTCTTCTCCAAGGACTCACACTCCTCATCCATGCTAAGCTCTCACTGTTTCTGGATTCTACTTGCATTGCCTCTTCACATCTTCTTAGTTCTTGACCATCAATAAGCAATATAAAGAAGGTGAACAATGAATATGAGGTTTACTTACCATTTTTGACCTCCATATGGGCATTTGAGACTCCTTGATAGCTTGTTGTTTGCCCAACATCCATTTTAGTGACTGATCTCAGCCATCTCCCAATTTGCACCCGATCGATGTCAGTTCCCTACACTGACCCTGAATGTTGACATCATTTCCCTGGCTGACATCAGTGTCCCCTCTGTCAATGTCAGTTCCTATTTGACTGACATCAGACTTCTCCAGTCTGACTCTACCGACCCTACTAGTCTACACATGATCGATGTTGGTATCTATCTGACTGATGTCAGTTCCAAGTGACTGACATTGATGTCTGTGTATTCCTGTAAGTGATGAATTCTTTATTTGTGAGCTCATCTTGGATCAAACCCCTATCCATATTACCTTGCTCAAAATCATTCAGCCCCTATGACTGATCTCTTTCCTTCATCTCCTCCATAAACACCAAGGCTTCCCTATTCTTATCAAAAGCATCAAATTTCCTTTTCCTTCAATGAACTCTATCTATGCCTTCCAAATCTAAACTCATACCTTTTGAATCAAGAACATCCATTCCCTTTTTATTCATGTGACCAAGCCTATTAAGCCACATCTTTGAATCTATAGATGAAATAGATAAACCAGAAGTAGAATCAGTAATACAAGTAGATAGATAAAGAGTACCTACTTTCTTACCTCTTGCTAAAACAAGTGCACCCTTGGTAACCTTCCAAGAATCCACTATGAGGGTTACTATGCATCCCTCATCACCCAACCTTCCTACAAAAACCAAACTCTGCTTTAGAACTGGGACATGCATAACCTCCTTCAACACCCATGTGTTGTCCATCTACAATTTTAGTTGCACTTTCCCTTTGCCAACTATTTGACAAGGCGTACCATCCCCTAAATAAATCACTCCAAAGTCTCCCTGGACATACTCATGGAACAAATCTCTATTTGGGGATGCATGAAAAGAAGAACCAAAATCTAAAACCCATGATCCTATCTAACTATCCAAAAAAAGTATGAGAGTGTCCTGTGCCACAATACCTGCATCCTTTGCTTCTTCATTACCTTCATGTTGAT
>JARHVA010000827.1:1880000-2105000 GCA_037957365.1 Torreya grandis
TAGTGATGAGGTGAATAATGAGATTGATTATGATGATTATTATTACCTTGAAAATGATGATGATGATGATGACAAATATGAAGACAATGATGATCAAAATGAGTTTGATAGTTGTAACAATAAAAATTATGATAAATATGATGGTGAAGATGATTAGGATGATAAAAATGATGACCTATATTAATATTATGTATGATAATGAAGTTTATCATGAGAATTATCTAGGAGTTATTTTTTTTGACATGGTCCATGGTTATCATGTTATATAAAATGTCATTATAGTATATTCTAACATTTCCAAATGTATTTGTGTTTTTCTCCCATTTTTCTTTGGTTCTCCTGAAGCTCCTCCAAAGGAGTAAAAAAGACCAGAAAACTAAGGCAAAACTGCTTGGTAATGCTAGGGATACTCTCGGAAAAAGTGAAGAACAGTATCGAAAGATGAAACCGGATATTGGCTCTCCTGATAAACCCGGAAGAAGACCCATAAGGAAAACTAGAGAGCTAGAAAGTTTGCAGAATATTGCTGATGGCAGACAGGCAACTATTTTGGATTTTACCCCTAAAAATAGATAACTAGAGCATTTTGCGGGATTTTAGGGGGTTGTTTATTTTATGGTTTTTTGAGGTTATCCTGGTATAACCTATTTCTGTTGCTACTTTTTAGTAGGATTTAGGATGGCCTTTTCTGGAGCATGGTTATGCTTTTATCTTTTGTTCCTGTTATAGGGTTTTGGGGCCCCTTCAAAACCTACTTTTACCTTAATCTAAAACATTTCCAAATGTACATTGATAAGTTAATATCCCAAATTAAAGGAAACTATATTGTAATCTTTTACTACAATAATTATGGAAAAACATTATATCTTATACCCTAATTTTTATAATCTTTGGTTTTTATAATTCAAAACCTATTACTAAGACATAAAAGTATTGTATTAAAATCCTTTTAAAAGTAATATTACCCATATATTATAAATAATTTTTAATTGAATGGATTTATCATCTTGGTGGTTTAGATAATGTTACAAATGATATTTTTCATTCCAAAAAAATGTTTAATCTATGAACTTATATTGTAAGTTTTTTTTATTTCATTTATGGGAGAGGGTCCCTCTAACCCACATATTTATAGATGCAAAATTAACTTTAATCATAATATATTTATTTATTTTCATTTACACATTTTATTTAATTCATAGGATATTATTAATTATTATACTTTATTTTAATTAATATAAGTATGAAGAGGGTCTTAGACCAGTAGAAAAATTTATAAAGTAGTAAATCCTTGGTAGATAAATAAAATTAGGTCCTCAAGTTAATATAACATAGTAACATGTTAGATATACCAAAAACACAAGACAAACTAAAATATACTCAAATAAATTAAGGAATAAAATAATATATTTCCATCTAATCACCAAATGAGAGTTAAAAAATAGTACATACATTCAAGTATAAAATATACTCTTGATGTCGAATCACAAATAAATTACCAAATATAACCATCATGATCACATTAATAGTGATGACATGATATTATAATAAAATAAAAGAGTTAATTCAAATAACTAGAAGAGCATCATAATTAAATCCATAACTATTTCATCCTTCATCCCTATGTTTATTGAGGGTACACTAAGAATGAGGACAAAGTGTAGTGATTTTTTTTTTCTTTTTAATAGATAGTAAGTATAGTGTAAAGCTAAGCTAATAAAAATATAATGTATTTCTATCACATTCTATTACACATATAATTGTAAATGCTAAACACATTCATAATTTAAAATTATTGTGCTTTTTATGTATTAACCATCCATGAAAATTCATAGTTTGAGAAACAAAAATGTTTCCATGGTTTCCACAGGAGGTGGAAACTATTGTCACTTGAAATTTCAGCCCTTGAGGATATGAAAAATATATCCTCATTCAAGTGGCACAATGGAACCACCTCAAGACTGTGGGTGACCCAACTTTGAGGTGCATCTCTAGATTCGGGGCTAGTTCCCTTTGATGTAAGATTTTGATCAAACTACTACTAAATCTTGGGGGAATGAAAAGGGAGAAGGATATATGAAATTAAATATACTGTATTGGAGGTGATACACCAAATATTTTTTCTACTCACACAATTTAACATGAACTTGAAACCAAAATAAGTCTATACATACACTTCATTCAATGATAATTTTCTCTTCCACATCAATGTTTCAAGCATGGGGTCTTGAAGAGAACCTAGGATAGGAGTATTTAGACAATATGCCTTTTAGAAACACTATTTAATAGAATACTCACTAAAATTTCAATCCAAATTAGACATTTCTTGTTAACCTGCAAAAGAGAGAGATCATAAACTACGTAAGGCACTAGGAAGGATAACATGTGAAGGTAAGGAAAATAACACTTGCACAAGATGAAAAACCATTACATGATCTTGGTGAAATATTTAATGAGGTAAAAAAATTATATTTATTATCTCAAGTCAATTTTTTTTTAGGGATTCACCATACCTAGGTGGAGAGATCCATACAATAGCCAAAAGGTTAGAATTTATAGCTATTATAGGAGGAGAGAGAGAGAAAGATAAACTTAAGAGTTAATAAGGCACTTATAAAGAAATGATAAGGAGTTAAATTATCATGTCATATGGTATGAGATAGGTCCTTACCAAACTTGTTTAATTGCTTTACATGTGGAGTAGATTCCTTTGTGTTTGCATAAGAAACTACCCTCATGATTTGCCTTCACAAAAATACCTCATAACTACATTAGGTTAAAAAATTTAGATTAAAATGTTTATCTTAAGGATTTAATTCATGTTTATCAATACAAAATTAAACCATAGTCTAAAAACTTTATTCTAAGTTCTTTATTTTATTAGGTTTGACTTAAATGTCATTTTTATCCATAGGATCAAAGTTATATATTTATCTAGGAAAGATGATCCAATAGTTCAATATTGAAGTTGAAAAGTCAAATCCCTAGACCTAAGATAAAGATTGGACATATTCTAAAGATCAGTGCATTTACTCAAAAAATATTGATCTAACAACACATATCGAGTCAAAAATTTAATAGATCCCTGGGACAAGTGAGAAGGTGACAAGTATCACACTTGTAGCTAAATATAAATTTAGTTAATAGCATATGACCTAGTGGATCAAAATTCAACATAGCACATCTACTTGGGAGAAGATGATCGGATGGTGCATGATGAATGTTGAAAATTTAATAATCCTAAGGGTAAATGTGGAGATGACATGTGGCATAGATATGGGTCACAAATTCAAGCTCAAGAACCTTTCAAAGCTCAATAATACGTATATGAACATACACATTTAGATCAATGGTCCATGGATCAGGAGGCATACTTAAGCATATTAAGATTGATGTAGTATGATTGATCCATGCAAATGAGACCAATGGTATGAGATCAATATTGACATGTTAATGAAGTTTAGAGTGAATGAAAAAGTGACATGTGTCATAATTATGGGCAACATAACAATTGGCTAATGGCATTCAAGTTCTTGGATCAAGATCAATAGAGCACAATCGATCCATGCAAACAAGATCAATGATGTGAGATCAAAATGGAATTTTCAAAAAATAATGGTCACTTTTTAAATATTAATGAGTGAAATTCTATGAAAATGCCATAGGTATGCCACGGTGATGCCATATCATATCCATGTAATTATAATATTCTAAGTTGAAGATTTTACAAACCTAAGAAATAAAAAGGTATAAGTATGTAGTCTAGTTGGGATCTAAGTCATGAAGTCTATACAATTTCAAATAAATACTACCATCAAAGCACTATAAAAACCTTTAAGAAATCCTTAGAAATTACAAAAACTCTAATACAACCATATACTCATTATAATTAAGCCAAGGAAGTTGAATTATCACTTGTGCAAGGATAATTTGATCCATAATTGAAATGTAGGCCACTAGCAAGAAATTCGTAAGATCCCATAGCCATGGTAGCTTGAAAGGGTGTTTCAAGGGAAGATGTGGAGCTCTATTTGACTTCAGATATAGAAAGGAGGGTTTTAAAAGATACATAATTTGATGCCACAACTCTAAGTACAAGGGAAAATAATTGGTTAATCTTGTTTGGACCATTGATAACAAACAACCCACCATAAGAGAAGAACATGTTTACAAGGGGGATCTACTAAAATGATCAAGGGCATCTTTAAATAGATTTTTTTTAAAAAGAGACTACCATATTGTCAATTAGATCGATTCAAGCTACATAAGGACACCAAGATTGACTTGTTCAATTCCTTAAAGTTAGTCAAAACTAAACATGAGGCAATAAGTAAGTAAAATTCCATGGCTACAAGCCAAGTTGGCCAATGGCAGGCTCTAATATATCAAGGGAAAGACTTGATCAAAGCCTTAACCAAGAATTAAGTTCTTGAGTCCAAGACAATTATCCTATCCCATTCTAATATAGCTATGGATATATTGGTGGAAAAAATCAAAGACTTGAGCAATTGATCCAAGTAAATGGAGGACATTTCCAAGGACCTCAAATAATAAGAAGATAGAATGTTGCACATATTGGATAGATTGATTAGAGAGCCTACCATAATTAGTCCCTTTGATCTAATAACTAATAAGGAGTTAAATCATAGAACCACTCAATTAATGAAAGAAGTAAGAAATCAAGGACAAGGGGAAAATATGAACTGGTAACAAGAAGATCATGGGCCTATTGTTGTCATCTAAAGAAAAGAATGGAGATGCTAGTAGCATCAAACAAGCTATGGAGAGAGCTGAAAAATATCTCAGTAGCCTAGGAAATCAAGAAAAGGAGCTATTCATGAGACTCATTGTTGATCTCTACCAAATCAATGAACAATATTTTAAAATGAATATCTTGTAGGGAAGGTAGAAGACTACATCATCAAAAGGGTCCCAAACGTAGTTAGATTAGGAATATTCTTTTGCAACTAGCATTGTATATTTTGGAAAAGGAATATTATTTTTATAAAGGTATGTATAGCTTGTAAAAGACACTATCTATAGGTTAGTATATTAGAAAAGGTCATTTGTTCTAGAATATATAAAAAGGATAGCTATCCTATACATATGTATAAATGTGATTAGTCATTATTGACCTACTAAAGACATATAAAATGAAAAAATTGGTAACTTGAGCATGGATAAAGACACCCAATCCTTAGGTCCCTCTTACTTGATCTCATGACTCTTTTAGGCTTACTTTCACTGATTCTTAGTCATCCATGGCCTTCTAGACTTGACCCCAACTAAGATAGGACCCTCTCTTCATGACTAATCCATCCCCATAGGTCTTGTCTACTCAAGAAAATAATACCAAAGTTGGATTATAGTGTTGGACCCTAGGATGTCTCCATTTTAGTGCTCGTATCCAATCATAATTTGATCCTAGATTAAGATTTTTCCCCAATTCCTCTTGTTCATTGTGTTGGCCTAGTTTGGTTTCATCTAACCCATGACCAATAAATCCATACATAAGCCCATTCAAATATCATTTGGAAATGGTTATCAAATATCAATCAAGTAAGAAATAATACAAGAAAGACCACTCAATAAATCTTCCCTATTCTCTAGATACAACCAACCTATACACTTTCAAGCCAATTCAAGTCCTCACACTAACCCTTAGTCATCTCAAGAATACCTAGTTTTAGCATTTATTGCATTTCATTCACTATTTCACTAAACACTCTTAAAGGGAGAACTACATGGCTTGATCCCTCTTCAGAGTATTAGTATGTAGGCAACGTGCCCACACATGGGGTGTGAAACATGTCCAGTGCATCTTACACACAATAACCCCTTTTCCTTATTCACCAAAGTTTCTTTTAATTACATAGAAGATATACATACATGAAGAATCAGATCTATAAGGAGATATACTGATAGTGAAGACCTAAAAATTGGTACACACGCTCACATTGAGTAGGTAAACAAAACCCATAAAGATTAAATCCTTAAGATAATAGTGTCAAAGAAGGACTACACCACTAAATCCTAGGGTGTCTAATTCTAACACTCCTATCTAATCAAAAAACAAAGTCTAGGATCTTGTTTGTGATAGTGTCCTGGTCCTACACACAAAATTTTAGACCCTATCTCAATCAGAATAGTCTAGAATAAGTTAAGCTTAATTTTATTTCTCTCACTACTATTTTTAGAAAAGATATAATTGTAATTTAATTTCACAAATTAGTAGCTTTAATTAGGAATATTATTAATTGGTTTCTCCTACTCAGACCTATTTATTTAATAGGAATAAAACTCCATTATTCCCAAAAAATAACAATTCATTTGGTGAACCTAACTTAATTTGAATTGTGCATTAAAAGTACTAGAAAGCCTAGGGTAAACTCCTAGTTAAAATTTCCCATAAATTTCTAATTTTTTTCTTGAATATTTAAATTAGAAATTCATCTCAAATTTTAAAATTGAGTAGTAAATTTTAAAATAACTTTATTTCAAACCCTAGTTGTATCAACTAGGTCCTAGTAATTTTCCAATATTAATCCAATAATTTCTTAATTTTTTACTTGCATATCTAAATTATAAATTTTATTCAAATTCTCAAATAAGTTTCAAATTCTCAAATAAGAATTATAACTAAGAGGAATGTCATTTGATTTCCAACCCTAGTTGCATACACTAGGTCCCAATAAGTTTCCAATATCAATCCAATAATTTCCTAAATTTCTTATTACATATCTAAATCAAAAACATGATTCAAATTTTCAAATTCAATATTAATTTCAAAAATAATTTTATTTCAAACCTTAGTTGCATCAACTAGCTCCTAGTAATTTTCCAATCATTTTCTAAATTTTTTATTGCATATTAAAATAAAAAAAATCACTTCAAATTTAAAAAATTCATAGTAATTTAAAAAAAAAATCCTCAAAACCCTAGATGCATCTACTAGGCCCCATTAAATCAAACACTTTCCCATAAATTTTTCAATTTTTACTTGCATACTTAACTCAAAAATTCATTTTCAATTTCAAAAACTCATAGTATTTTGTAAAACTATCTTTGTTAAATTACTAGTTGCATGTACTAGCACCTATTTTCTTATAGAGGTATCACTTTACATCCATAATCAAATTTCAAAAATGATTCTCACTTATGTACAAATTTTTCTTACATTTCTTGCAAATAACAAGGAAACCAAATGGGCCTTATCATGTACATGAATGATGAAGTCTATCATATGTTAGTAAAAAAATTCATCCTTTGAATTTCATGCTTATGTATCATTATATGGGATGATATTACAAAATTAATTGCCAAAAATTCACAAAATATCAAAATTCTTTTTGCATATTCTCTTTTGCTCATATGAAATAATTACGAACTTCATTTTGATAAACGTATTCGAAATGTTATGTTACATGTCAAAAGTTTATGTCTTTATACAAAAATTCATGATCTATATCCTTTACTTTATATCACTCATGTGGAAAAAATTTCAAGATTATCATGCTAAACATGTTAGAAATGTTATGATTCATGTCAAAAATTTCTATGCATTCATGCACAAATTCATGATCTCTCTCCCTTGCTTACTATCTATCATGTGGAATTCTATTTATAAACATATTGTTATACAAATTATAACTCAAATTACATGAATTTTATCCCACATACATGGTTTCTACCTAGAGGATCCATTGCATAAGCTAACAACTACTTGTCAAGTTTCAATGTCATATCTTATGCACAGGAAACGATTTCCTTCTCCTCCTCTCCTCCAAGAGGGTGATAACTATTTTCCCTCTAACTAGGTCCATGATATCATCCCTTAAAAGGTGAGATATCCTACACTATTATTCCTAATGCATGCATTTATCCTATAGCTTCTTCAAATCCTCTTCAACATATGTGCTTACATGTTCAGTCAAAAGTAACTAGGGCTTGCATTTTTAAGGCTCTAAGGGATCAAATCACCAGTATGAGAAAGTTAATTTTAGATTTAAAAATGCAGAATTAGATATTACATGACAAGATCACAACATTTAAAAACAAAATTATAATATAAAATCCTCAAAGGCATCCTAATGCCAATTATGCACATGCACTTTTACCGAGTTAATTAGTTGCAAGCAATATTACATATCAAAACAAGAAATCACAATAAATTAACTCTATAACTAATGATTCAAAAATCATTAAAAGATCAAATAAGAATTAAAGTGAGGTATTAAGGTAAATGATTAAATCTAAGTTGATCAAACTACCTCTTATACATCCAGTGAGAAGATTTAGATATTATTGTGCATATCTAGAATACATGGGCATCACATAGATTCATGTTTGGCATTGAAACAAAATATAAAACAAATAATTGCTAATGAAGACCCTATATAAGGTAAATTAGTCAAGAAATCCATAAAGACATAGGAACACATTCATATAGTATCAAATTTAGAAACAGTACAAAAGTGGTTACCAAAGCATAACTTAGAACAAAATAAGGATAAAAAAGCAAAAAGCAACAAAAAATAACACAAGCACATGTAAATAATGAAAAAAATATAAATCTACCTATCCAAAATGAGTTTCAAATTTCAAAGTAGTATGGGTTTGGTCAAAAATATCTACAATAGTTTGATTTTCAAGGTCAAGGGTTGGGAAAGCATGCTCAAGGCATCACTACTTCTATTCTAGCAGTTGATAATGTTTGTCACCAAGGTTTGGGATTTATTGAACATCCTAGGGAAAATCATTCATAGAAACAATTTATCAAAGGAAAAGATCTAGAGACAAAAAAGGTTAACACTATCATGCCATTGGTTCATAATCAATATGATAATAATGAGTGGAGCAATATAGGTTATTGTGATTTCCAAGATACTGATAATCCATTTGAATATCTAGAACCATATTCACAACCATTCACTCATGCTTCACAATCATGCATGATTCCTTTATTAAATATAGGAAACCGTGATAAGGAGTCTCCTATGACACTCATTGGTTAGTATCATTTCTTCTTAGTTTTTATTGTACATACTTTTTCAAAATTGCTAGTACATAGTTTCTTTTTGCCTACTTGTACATAGTTATTTTTCAATTTCTTATACATAATATATTACATAGTTCAAATAATCCAAAATATAAAAAAGCTATAACATTTCAAAATCCAAAAACATTAAAAAATGTCAAAACACCAAAAACATTTTGATTGAATGCATCTTCCATGTTTTACATTGCTAATATCACACTAGGATTTACATTTATTATTTCATGCTATTGTATGTTGATTTATCTAAATTACCATGCTTCACTCTATCTTCTTTGAGTGTGTGTAGTGACATCCAGCTACTTAATTGATTCACTCTACCCATTGAGGGGTCATCCTACTTCTACATTTGAGACACACTTTGATATACATACCCATTGGGGGAATCTTATACATGACTACACCATCCAGGTTATGTCATTCCTTCACTACACACTCCAAGTTATCATTCTAATGTATATTACTTACTATATCACATAGATTACTATATCAACATTTCTCTAGTATCATCACTTATGTATCTCTTAGCATATACCTAGTCTTGTACTGACATGTCTTGCATACTTTCACTTTTGCTTTAATTAGTTAGATGTGATTGTATTTTCTAGTCCTTACATTATTTAATTTATTAACATAGCTAGATGTGATTGCATTTATTTTTTTTGTTTGCCTCCTATATGTGCCTTAGGACATCTGACAATGTCATTTACTTCTATGTCTTTTGTGTGACTTAGGACATTTACCAATGTCCTTTTCTTATATTCATGTGTGTGCCTTTGGAAATTTTCTAATGTCCCTTCCCTATACTCTTTTATGTGATTATGGATTTCATGCCAAATTTCTTGTTCAAATGTATGTGTATGTGGCATTTGAACATGCCTTGTATGCTTGTTTTCTATTTTGAGTGACATGTACCCATGTCCCTTGTTTGTGTGGCCCCTTGGCCACTCTTTGTATGAAATTTTATTTTTTCTTTGTCTATTTTTTTCATGATTGCATCTTTGATTATTTCAATTTCATGATCCATATCATGTATTTTCCCTATTTTCTTGGATGCCATGATGGACATCATGATCCATCCCTCCAACTAACAATTAACAAAATGATAACTAATGATTTTATTTCTAGTTGATAATGTTTGTCACCAAGGTTTGGGATTTATTGAACATCCTAGGGAAAATCATTCATAGAAACAATTTATCAAAGGAAAAGATCTAGAGACAAAAAAGTTAACACTATCATGCCATTGGTTCATAATCAATATGATAATAATGAGTGGAACAATATAGGTTATTATGATTTCCAAGATACTGATAATCCATTTGAATATATAGAACCATATTCACAACCATTCACTCATGCTTCACAATCATGCATGATTCCTTTATTCAATATAGGAAACCATGATAAGGAGTCTCCTATGACACTCATTGGTTAGTATCATTTCTTCTTAGTTTTTATTGTACATACTTTTTCAAAATTGCTAGTACATAGTTTCTTTTTGCCTACTTGTACATAGTTATTTTTCAATTTCTTATACATAATATATATTTTTTGATTTTACATAGTTCAAATAATCCAAAATATAAGAAAACTATAACATTTCAAAATCCAAAAACATTAAAAAATGTCAAAACACCAAAAACATTTTGATTGAATGCATCTTCCATGTTTTACATTGCTAATATCATACTAGGATTTACATTTATTATTTCATGCTATTGTATGTTGATTTATCTAAATTACCATGCTTCACTTGATCTTATTTGAGTGTGTGTAGTGACATCTAGCTACTTAATTGATTCACTCTACCCATTGAGGGGACATCCTACTTCTACATTTGAGACACACTTTGATATACATACCCATTGGGGGAATCTTATACATGACTACACCATCCAGGTTATGTCATTCCTTCACTACACACTCCAAGTTATCATTCTAATGTATATTACTTACTATATCACATAGATTACTATATCAGCATTTCTCTAGTATCATCACTTATGTATCTCTTAGCATATACCTAGTCTTGTACTGACATGTCTTGCATACTTTCACTTTTGCTTTAATTAGTTATATGTGATTGTATTTTCTAGTCCTTACATTATTTTATTGATTAACATAGATATATGTGATTGCATTTCTTTTTTTCGTTTGCCTCCTATATGTGCCTTAGGACATTTGACAATGTCATTTACTTCTATGTCTTTTGTGTGACTTAGGACATTTACCAATGTCCTTTTCTTATATTCATGTGTGTGCCTTTGGAAATTTTCTAATGTCCCTTCCCTATACTCTTTTATGTGATTATGGATTTCATGCCAACTTGCTTGTTCAAATGTATGTGTATGTGGCATTTGAACATGCCTTGTATGCTTGTTTTCTATTTTGAGTGACATGTACCCATGTCCCTTATTTGTGTGGCCCCTTGGCCACTCTTTGTATGAAATTTTATTTTTTCTTTGTCTATTTTTTTCATGATTGCATCTTTGATTATTTCAATTTCATGATCCATATCATGTATTTTCCCTATTTTCTTGGATGCCATGATGGACATCATGATCCATCCCTCCAACTAACAATTAACAAAATGATAACTAATGATTTTATTTCTAGTTAAATATATTTCACATGTTATTACATTTTTATATCTATCTATGCATACCCCTATTGATCTAACAATATCTCAAATCAAAGCATGCTATATCTTGAGATATCTTGTTGATTATCATTACTATATCATGTATATTTCTAGCTTAACACACTTTTAGGGCTTCTTTTTTTTAGGGTAGTCATTTCAAGGTACCTATTCCTACCCTCAGAAGAGGGGGAAATAAATAAGGGTTTTTCTATAGAGATTAGAGCTCCTATCAGTCAAAAAATCTAGTTTTATAACAACCAAAATAACAACTAGTCATCAAACCACTCAAAATAGACTAGGTAGACAGTCAAGATTTTACATTAGTGATCAGTTTCATCCTATGATAGTAACACTAAGGTTGGACTATAGCACTGGATATCAGGGTGACCATTTTTGGTACTCTTATCCAAACAACAAAAAAATTAGGTTTTCTAGAGGTAGGTAAAAAGGTAGGTTTAGCTACAATTTTGCATAATCAAACTAGTTCAAACTAGTAGTTTTCAATATAGTTTTCTCAAAGAATATAGATATAAGGGGAATCATGCATGACATGATTGGTTGTAAATTTCAGTTTTAGATATGGTAGTTATTATAACTTCTAGATTATAATCAATGTTTCAAACACCAATAATTGGGGGTAGATTGCATAGAAATTTTACTTCTTTTCTTTCAGTTTTTAGCATTACCTAGGCATTCTTAGTAGTTATGTGCCTTAGTCCATATATAGGTATTTGGAATCATTTTGGAGTGGATTTCATAAAATCCTAACCTCCACATTCCTAATTTCTTGAGTGGCTTTCATATAAGCCAAATTTTTAGTTTTGGAGTGGCTTTCATACAAGCCTAATCTCCATCTTTTTTGAGTTGGCTAATATTGGCCTAATTTCCAACACACATTTGGGTATCCATGCAATATTTTTATATTTTTAGAACATTCAGTGGCTTCATGATCCATCTCATATGACATACTTCTTCATATTGGTAATAGTTTTTATCTTCACTTCACAGGGTAATGATGGAGCCAAAGGGCCAACCTTTGTATTCTAGAGCCACCTATTCAAAGGGATTGGATACAGTTCAAACACTAATTAACACATGCATGATCATATACCTTCACTTAGTATGTGATGATGGAGCTAAAGGGCCAACATTTGAATTCTTGAGCCACTTTATAAGGAATTGAGCACTCAACTCCGTTCATGATATAGCTTATAATATAACATCATCTAGCACATACAACATTACTTAGCCTTAATCAGTATCACAATAGGTTTTTTATTGGTTCACATACCTGATAAGGTGTATTCATTACTTTCTCTTCCTCTCTCTTACCCAACTTTTTATGTTCTTATTTTATATTTCATATAATAAGAACTGATCTAATCTTTGTTTTCCTTTCATAGATTCACACTTACACATCATGTTCTCTATACGCTATCCAACATTACTCAGCATCAAAAGCTTCATGGGCTTCACCTTTGTATGTAAGTTTAGGTACAATTTTTATTTTCTTTTATCCTAGTATTTTACTTTACTACATCACTATAATAAATGGGGGGTAAATGTAGTCATATAAAATGTAAAAATTGGTAACATGAGCATGGATAAAGACACCCAACCTTTATGTCCCTCTTGCTTTCTCTCATGACCCTCTTAGGATTACTTTCATTGATTCTCAGTCATCCATGGCCTTCCATACTTGACCCTAGCATAGCTAGGACCCTCTCTTCATGACTAATCCATCTCCCCAGTTCTCACCAACTCAAGGTAATAACACCAAAGTTGGACTATAACACTGGACCCTAGGGTGTCCCATTTTTAGTGATCCTATCCAATCACAATTTGAGCCCAAATTACCATTTTTCCCTAATTTGTATTATTCATTATGTCAACCTATTTTGGTTTCATCTAACCCATGACCAATAGATCCATATGTACACCCATTCAAAGATAATTTGAAAAGAGTTGGCAAATATCATTCAAGCAAGCAAGAATACAAGAAATACCACACAAGAAATCTTCTGTATTCTCTGCATATAGCTAGCCTATGCACTTTCAGGCTAATTAAAGTCCTGACATAAACCCCTAGTCATCTTAAACATATCTAGTTTTAGTAGATCTTGTATTTTCACTATTACACCAAACACTCTTAAAAGGAGAATTACATATGGTTTGATCCCTCTTCAGAGTATTGGTATATAGGTAGTGTGCCTACACACAGGGTGTGAAGCACATCCAGTACATCTTACACACACTAACCCATTTTCCCCATTTGCCAAAGCTTATTTAAAATTACATAAAAGATACAAGTACATGAAGAATCATCTCTAAAAGGACCTTTATTAATAGCAAGGACCTAAAAATTGGTACACATGCTCACATCGAGTAGGTGAACAAAACCCAAAAATCTTAAATCCTTAGGATAATAAAAATAGAGAAAGACTATAGCACCAGAGCCTAGGGTATCTAGTTCTAGTGCTCCTATTTAACTAGAAAATGAAGTCCAAGATCCTATTTATGATAGTGTCCTAGTGCTACAAACAAATTTTTAGACCCTGTCTCAGTCGAAATAGTCTAGAATAAGCTAAGTTCAATTTTATCTCTTACTACTATTTTTAGAAAAGGTATAATTGTAATTTAATTTCACAAATCAGTAGCTTTAAGTAGGAATATTATTTACTTATTTATCCTACTCAAACCTATTTATTTAATAGTAATAAAACTCCATTATTTCCAAAAATAACAACTCACCTACATACCTCATGAATTGACTATATAAAGAGGTATTCCCAATTGTAAAAGGAGAGATTTTTTAGATCCAAAAACTATTTTTAACTTTTGAGCAAATTAATATAAGCAAGGAATTCTAAAAAGTTTTTCCACATTTTCTTGTGTGAATTT
This sequence comes from Torreya grandis, assembly GCA_037957365.1. Lineage (NCBI taxonomy): Eukaryota > Viridiplantae > Streptophyta > Pinopsida > Cupressales > Taxaceae > Torreya > Torreya grandis. The sequence goes on from JARHVA010000827.1 coordinate 1,894,601, forward strand.
CTATCATGGTTCCTCTCTAATTTATTTGGTCTCATCTTCAAATTTAAATGGTTCTTATGAATTCTAAGTGTGCATATTTTAATGCAAAGTTGCTAATTTGGGCTAATTCTAGATTAGTTAAAAGTTCTTAGGTTTAATTCAATTTCTTTTCTCATCTTGCATCTAAGCTAATGATATTTTCTTGTAGGGGTGAAATTCTTAAAGTAAATCTTGTTCTTATTTGCATCTTTTCATACTTTCCTCAGATTTTTGCTTAATGTGTGATAGGATTTGAGATTATGCCTCTTTATGTTGCATATTGGTTGAATACATGTTCAGACGAAATTGGAACTTTATCATAATTTTTAAAGAAAAGATCAATAACACTTATATTTCCTTCCTTAACCTTCCTTTTTCTCCTTTTTTTATCAACTCACCTTAGGTTAGATTCATTTTGAATATTCATATTAGTTTAGATTTAGACTTGGTTGAGCATAGTTCACTTTAAATAGCATAAATCATCTCAAAAATTAAAGATAAACTATTAAACAATAGTGGCTCCCAACCACCAACTAATATAAATTTGTGAAATAGTCAACCTATTCTACCTCTATTCCACCATGGATAAGAGGATTATTACACTCAAAAACTCATGTGATGGATTCTATGAATCCATAAATGAGAAGCATTTGTTAAACACTATATGAACCTACTGATACATTTAGGTACATTAACAGTTACCTAGACAAACATTTGTCATTACATGAATACTATCCCCTCAATTGTCTAGCCACCAATTCTAAGTCACCCATCACTATGATATTTTTCACTTTCCTTCCAATGGTGAACTAGAGTCTTTGGACCAATGCCTCATACTTAGCCACATTATTGGTACAAGATAAATTTAGGTGGTATGCACCCAGATAAAATTTACCTATTTTATTGATTAATTATACTCCAATAGCACAACCACTTTTGGATTTGGATCCATTAAACTTTGAGGTCCTCAAATCAATTTCTAATATGTGTATTGATGGAGTTTTCAAGGAAAGTATTGTTTCAATGTTTATCTCTTGGTTTATTTTTTCATTCTTCATTGAGCATATGTTCTAATTTTTTGTTAGTAAAGTTATTTAAACTAGATCTTCTATATAATGGGTGGGCCTAGGGGTATTTAAATTTATCCTCTCCTCAAGGGAAGTGATTGAGATGAACTATTCACTTCCAATAAAACTACCTAGGTTTGTGTCTTCAACCTTAATTGAACACATACCAAGATTTTTAGATGAAAAATATGTTGTGGATAATTATTTCATGGGAGAATATAAGATAGAGTCCCTCACCATGGCCATATCATCGGGATGAGCCTAAACATTCTTTATTTATTCTTAAATCACTATGTTTGAGGTTTTCACATTCTAGAGAAACATTATAAAATGATATTAATTTAGGGGCATAATTTAAGTGCTCTCTATCAAATAGGTCCAACTCTTCAAATTATGGATTTTTTTTCACACTAATCATGTTAATAGAAAGGTTATTTTGGCTTCCTTATTCTTTACCAAGTCAATAAATTCCCATTTTTGATTCTTCATAGAGGATCTTGTTTGTTTATTTATACTCAATAATCATATGTGTCATCTTCAATTCTCAATCAATTTTGATTTGGTTAGGTATACCATGCTATAGTATCCACATGTGGATAAATTTGGTTTCCATGTAACCATTTAATATTTTCCACCTTTATTAGCTCAACAACATGCCATAAGTATCCAAAATATCCACCACTTGAATATCGATGAATTGTTGAATCCATAAATCTAATGTCAATTAAATATGTATATGATTCACTTCCCACACTACTTTCACCTATGTTTTGTCCAATATAAAAACCTTTTAGTTTGAATTTATAGGTGTAAGGCTTGATTATTGGTAAATAGTATACATCATGATGTTCCTATAGGCACCTAAATCAACTAAAAAATTGAGTAAGTTCTTACCAAAAATCCTAACTATTAGGAGAAAAGGTGGTCTCTATTTTGTATTTATATAAAGAAACATGAGCATTAGAAGTTTTATTATATTTTTCCCATTATTATCATATAATGATTTAAGAAACAATTCTCTATGATTATAAATCTGAAGTAGGTCAAACATAGTTATATTAGCTTTAGATTTTTTGAGATATTAAATAACATCATAGCTAATTTTTACCTTTTCTTATTTTCTTTCATTTGGGGCATATGCAACATAATTATTTGGATGATAATAAGTGGGAGGAATTTTAGGTAGAGAATGATTATTTATTGAATTTATATTGGGTGGAACATGAATATTTATCAGAGGAGTAGAAGTGGTCAATGGGTTGGTTGATTTACTCCTCAGTTGGTAATTGTTTCCTCTTTGAAACTTCATAAATGTATGTACTTCATCCATATTATCTTTGGGTTAATTTTCATCCTCAAATGGAAATTCATAAGTTTCTAATATTAAAGTCATGTTTAGGTTCACTCCATCTTAGTTTCAACTTTGATTAAGAGTGGTTACTATTTATATGTTGTTCATCTCCTTTTGGCATATATTTGAGGCAACTATAAACTTAGCATAATTGGTTTATGCATGGTTAATTATTCTATGCACTCTACACCAAGTATATAAAGTTAAGTCTATGAAATTCATAGAATGAGAAGTGTTTTAACTATTTTGATTATCATTATCAAGAGGACTAGGAACATTCTCATTTTAGGTCAGGTATCCTATTGCCTATTATGCCTTTGTAAAATAAAATTTAAACCATGAGATGGGTTATTTATATTATAATTTTCATTATTAGTTCGCTATCTTCATAGATTGACCATGTCATTAGATATCCTTTAAACCATTTATTTCATGTTTCCCACTTCCAAGTTTATACCAATCCTCAGTTAGCTTGTTGCTTGAGGTTATAGGTTAGTCATAGGTGAACCTAAATTTAATAACACATGGGTATAAATATAATCATGGTTGTGATCATTATTAGCAAGTGTCTAAAGATTCAAATACAGTGGAACTATGTGTCAAGTGCTACTAGATGTATCATACCCACTACTGCTTGATGTGAAATCAATGTTATTAAATTCCATTGGGACCAACTATTTATTTTTTGTTTAGGGAACTACATGATTAGGAGGAATATAGTGCATATCACTAGGCATGTAATTCATCAGAGTCAGATCATACACTAGGACAAGGGTACCATACATAGTAGCTAGGATGGGATTCATGATTGAAGTATTCTACATAAGGGATTGATTTAATATAAAGATCTGATTGTATGACCTTGGTTATCCTTAGGATGGTAGAGCACCCACATTATGTCCCTAGGGTCCCATCTAGTGTTATATGTTCACAACTTTGTTATATTACAATGAAAGGGATGTAAGTGCAGTTGTGGTTCTTATAAGAAATATTTACATTAAAAAATATAAATACCTCAATAGGGTTAGATGGATGGACCCTCTATTTTGATGTATGGGTCTTTTAGCCTCTAATATAACTTGTGGAATTAAGCATTGAACATGCTCATGGGTTTGTTTAGATCCATTTTAATAGCTACAATATGATGATATAAAATGGTAGGGTCAATGGGAAACCTAAAATGGTTCATAAAGATAATTTATAGGCCATCAAAAGAAGTAATAGACCCATGGGGTATACCTAAGTACTAGGCATATATATTTTATCCTAAGGAATATGGGAACAATCTACTAGTAACATCCTCATGTTGAACCTGCATTCTAATTAGTGCATTTTTAAATGCTTGAATATGTTCCTTTGATATTTGTATGCCTAAAATTATGAATTTGGGACAAAATTTATTTATAGTTTTTGGAATATCATGAACTACACTTGGGAAAACCATAGGGAAATAACCATCTTGCCCAAGCCAAGCCATGGGATTAGACATTGCTATATTTTGGGGAAGCATGAATGGGATAATTGATCTAAGTGGATCTCTCCATTTGTAAAAAATTGAATTCTTCGTATTATGATCAGAGTGATTGCATAACATAGAGATCATCAAAATATTTTTTATGCTTTTTGTGGTTTGTAAAATGGACATCGTATGCAAAAGATATGGTCCATTAAAATTCTATGTGGTGTCACAGGTAATGTGGTGTAATGTGCAAGTGCCAAGTGGGCCAATGGGAAGTTGAAATGTGGTAGTATAAATTAGATAAAAAAATTGGGTTTGGTTGATTTTATCTTTGATAGTGTGTATGGACTAGACAAATAGGCCCTATTATTGGCTCATCGGGGGACCTCAACAAGGGTCAACACACTCTTTTTAAGGAGGGGTGCCTTGGCCTCCTATCTTTGAAATTCATTATATTTGAATTTTTATTTAAATCCCAATCTTCAATGTAAACTCCCAATGTGGTATAATTCATATTACAATGTAAATCAAGGTGTGCCTCCTCGAGTTACCACGTAGGAGGATTCCTATATTTCCAAGTTCCAAACCCACATTTAAGGGGTCAAGATTGGAACATGATATCCATGTTCTACCTTGAAGTCGCCATACTATTGACATGACACCACATGTCCATCACAATCCATGCCAATGCCAATTACTTGGCATTATAAACCACAAAGTTTATGATATAGCTATATCTATGAAGTTTCTAAAGACCAAAGTCTAACTTTTTACATGGCCTTAAGTCCACATATTTGCCAATGGATTTCTATTTAAAAGAAAGAAGTGGAAGGATGTGGCCTAAGCCACGAGCTTAACATGGAAGGCAAGGCTAATTAAAGCCTTTTTTGCATTATCTCCCCATGAATGTGAGACTATATATATTAGTAAGGATAAGAAATAACCATGAACTACATGGAAACATTGATTTTTTTTTAAGTTCAAACTCTTATCCTCCTTATAAAATGGATAACGCCCAACTGAACCATCCATAGGCCTAAACACTATATAAAGCATTCAAAATTATATTTGAGGAGGTGTGAATATTTGATTGTGTGATAAGAAAATATAGACCAAATTACATTGTCTGGTCATTTTGGACCCTTAGTGTCCAAACTAGAGCTTGGAGTAAACTACAAAGTTAGTTATAATTCTGATAATATCTATGTAATATACTTATTTTCCATTTTTGGAGACTTTTTGATGACATTTTGTGCAATGAAATTTATTGGAAGATGAAAAGGAGAAGCCTCTACAAGTGATTCAGGAAGGTGATGGATGTGTTGAGTTAGCTAAGGTTCTTCGAAGGTTCGATACACTATTTTTGTAGAGAGTAGATCTATTTGTTGATTGTAAGTATTATTTGGGATTACAATTTTAGCAACATTAATGGATCAGTTCACTGAGAATTTAGGGATGTAGGAAATTCCAAACCTTGTAAACAATTCTTGTGTCTCTTTTGCTAATTTTGGTTTTGCATTCAGTATTCAATTAATTTAGAGAACATAATTTATATTTTAAAGAGAATGCAAAATTAATCATTTTAATTTTTTTATATGAATTTGAGTAACTTAGATGTTTTAAGATTCAGAAGGAATTTTAATGGGTAATTGATGTGAACAATCAAATTCACTTTTATTTTAGTTTGGAAACCCATTTTTATCAAATTTTAAATAGTTTAAAATATTAATATTATACATCCAATTCTACTTCAATTAAGGAATTGAGAAAATATAAGATCTTAGTAAATGGTTTAAAAAGTAGTGAAGTTCCTACTAGTGTTTATAGATCAGATTTGGTATCAGAGAAATTGATCAATGAGATTTAACAGTATGGTTTACCTGTGATTAATAGTTGGTTATTATTTTTGCTTCTATTTCAAAATTTGTTTTGACTTTGTGATTAAATAGGTGCAATGGGCAAGTTATAAAATAGATACAAGCTTGATGAGCTTAAATACATTAAGTACTAGATCTAAGAATAAAACTCTTTCTTGAGAGCCAAGTTTTACTCTTTGAAAGAGGAGATTGTGTAGTTAAAAACTGAGCCATAATCCTCAATAAAAGAGAAAGAGGATTATGTCAATAAGATGCTTATATAGAGTAAGCATTTAATGTTATTTATTAAAGAGTTGTAGGCTAAGATTCAAGCCAAAGATAAGCTCTTATCTCAGTTACAAAGTGAATAGAAAAATGATTTTGCCTTCCACTATAGATGTAGGCACTATGACAGATGAATACACTGTAAGTGAATTTAAGTCATCAATTGATTTTCCTTCCCATAAAGAATCTAATAATAGTGATTTTGGTAAATTTAAATAATATAAAAAAGGAATAGGTTAAAAATTAATTGTTAAAATGGGATTTAATGGAAAAGGATTGGGAAAAGATGGCTAGGGTGATACTAACCCCATTCAAGTAGAGTTTAAGCCTAATCATGCAAGGTTAGGATATAGATATGGTATTTAGAATGAAACAAGTGAATGTTCAGAGAAAGTAAAAGCAAGAGGTGATATAGATAAGTGTAAACCATCTTAGATGTAAGGTAAAACATAATATTTTCAACACACTTGTAATAATGTTGATTCTAATTCTACCAAATAACATAAATATTCCAACATTCCTTTTGATTATGGTACACAAAATTTGTGGCATTTTTATCCATGCAGTATTTTTGGATTGTCTAATCATTATGTAACTAAATTTTGGAAACATAAATATTTTTAGGAAATATTTTGAAAGATTATTCTCGTAGATAGAGTTTTAAGAGTAGAATTAAGAGTATCTTTTCCAAAAGAGTGGACAAAAGTTTTTGTACTCATTATAACAAAAGTAGACATTGGGTTGAAAAATGTTGGAGGCTTCAACCATCACACCATATTGATAATGGTAAGATTAAGATGGTTTATAAACCTATAAATAAGGTAGTTAGTGAAGTTAAATCAACCCATACAAATGTTAATAAATCCACTAAAGATATCTCACCAACTAAATAGGGAAATCTGATTAAGAGGGTTGGCAAACAATTTCTAAATTTCATGCTGTCATGATTAGTGGATTAACATTTCAAAGAATTTTTATAAATTTCTTTTGAATTTTTATAAAGTAAATTTACCTTGCTTTGACATATGCATTATAGATTTAGTGATAACACTTTGAGATAGGTTTATCATGAATTTTTTTTCATTTTCACACTTACATTTTGAAAATCTTATAATTTTTGGAATCTCTTGATTAGCTTTATGAGTTTCCTATTAGATGGTTAAGGAATGTAACTCATTTGACTAGCTTGGGGATTGGATAGTAGTGTAAAGATTGTTTGGGTAGGATTCAGTTTTCCTACAGTACTTGTGATAGAATAATTGCTATTTTGGGATGCATCTATTTTTGGCAGGTTTATAATTAGATGCACTAGACACTATAGAATTTATGTTTCTCCCATATTGTTTAGAATTTTAAGACCCATGTTAGGGTAATGAATTGTGACATGGTCATAGACCATAATTATTTATAATAGTAAGACCTATGTTTTGGGCAGTGCATTTCAACATGGTTACCACATTTAATGTATTTTATTTGTATTAACAAACCTATTTCATAGTTGCATTGGTGATTGTTGTAGTGTTTGGTAGTTCACCACTTATAGGATGTGATAGATGGGAAAATAGTTGAGAAATATTATAATCTTAATGATATTCAATGGAATCAATGTAACCCATGCCTTGTGTTTAGGCCTTTATAGTTTGAATTATGAATCAACATAAATTTTGCCATTTATATCATAAGCTATGATTTAGTTCTGTATTTGATGTGTTATAGATCATTCTAATGGAGACCAGACTTTTAGGGTCCAAAAACACTTAATGGGGATGTTTGATCTAGGTGGATCTCTCTATTCATCAAAAATTAAAGTATTCATATTTTGATTAGAGTGATTGCATAGTGTAGAGCTCATAGATAACTTTCTAATGTTTTTCATGGTTTTCAAAATGGACATCATATGCAAAAGATATGGTCTATTGAAATTTAATGTAGTGTCATAAGTAACATGGCATAACATACAAGTGCGAAGTGGACCAATGAGAAATCGACATGTGGCAGTCTAAATTAGCTAAAAAATTTGGGTTTGGTTGATTTTATCTTTGATAAATTATATGGACTGGATAAATGGGCCTTGTTATTACCTCACTAGGGGCCCTTAGTGAGGGTTGACGCACTCTTTTTAAGGATGGGTGATTTGGCCTCCTATCTTCAAAATTAATTATTTTTGAATTTATATTTAAATCCCAATTTTCATTACAAACTCCTAAATGTGGGATAGTTCATATTGTAACATAAATCAAGGCGTGCCTCCTCAAGCTACCATGTAGGAGGACTCCTATATTGCCAAGTTTTGAACCCACATTGAAGGGGTCAAGATTGGAATGTGACATCCACGTTCTACCACAAAGTCACCACATAATATTGACATGCCACCACATGTCCATTGAATCCATGCCAATGCCAATTACTTGGCATTATAAACCATAAAGTTCATGGTATAGTTATATCCATGAAGTTTTTGAAGACCAAAATCTAACTTGCTATGTGTCCCTAAGTCCACATATTTGCCAATAGATTTATATTTAAAATCAAGTGGTGAAATAATGTGGCCTAAGACATGAGCTTAACATGGAAGGCAAGGAAAATGATCTAATGAAGAAATAAAATCTTTGGAGGGGCTAAGTAAGAGGACTAGGTAGAGCTCGAGGAAGAAAGCCCAGCAAGAAGCTACTACATCAGCTGCAATATCCATACAAGATACTACAATGATTGGAAATGGGTTGTGAAGATGATCCTGGAATTAGAAGACTAAGGTCTTCTTTGTTGCTATTTTTTTTGTTCTGGTCCTTTCTGCTGGATGTTATAACTAGTTTTGAAATTTGGATCTTAGTTTTAAAAACTTATTTTGAGTTTCCAGGTCTCTGTAAAACTTGTGATCTTTTTTATGGTTTTGGTCTGTGGTTTTAGGTCCATGTAAAACCTGATTTTTGATACTATTTTATAGTATGTTTTAGGAATGTTCTTCCTATTGGGTGTTATTGATTCATCTTTCTTTCTTTGTTAAAGGGTTTTGGGGTCCCTTCAAAACTTGCTTTTACCTTAATCTAAAACATGGAAGGCAAGGCTAATTAAAGCCTTTGTTTCATTATCTCCCTATGAATGTGGAACTATATATATTAGCAGGATAAGAAACAACCATGAACTACATGGAAACTTTGCCTTTTTTGGAGGTTCGAACTCTTATCCTACTTTATAAAAGGGGTAAGGCCTAACTACACCATCCATGGGCCTAAAAAATATATAAAGTGTTCAAAATTGTATTTAATGTGTGAATATTTGACCATGTGATAAGAAAATATAGACCAAATTGTATTGTTTGGTCATTTTGGAACCCTTAGAGTCCTAACTAGAGCTCAGAGTAAAGTATAAAATTGTTTAGAATTATGATATGATCTATGAAGTATAATAATTTTAACTTTTTGGAGACTTCTTGATGACATTTTTTGCTATGGAGTTCATTGTAAGATGAAAAGGAGAAGCCTCTGCAAGTGATTCAAGAAGGTGAAGGATGTACTAAGTCAGCCAAGGTCTTTCAAAGGTCTGATACACTATTTTTGTAGAGTATATATATTTTTTGATTTTAAGTATTATTTGGGATTGAAATTTTAGCAACATTAATGGATCATTTCAATAAGAACTCAAGCACGTAGGAAATTTTGAACCCTGTAAACAATTCCTATGTCTATTTTGCTGATTTTGGTTTTGCATTCAATTTTCAATTAATTTCCAGAACATAATTTAGCTTTTAAAAATAATACAAAATTAATCATTTTAAATTTTTTATGGGAATTTGAGTAACTTGGATGTTTTAAGATTTGAAAGGAATTTTAATATGTAACTGATGTGAACAATCAAATTCACTTTTATTTCAATTTGGAAACCCATTTTTATCAAATTTTAAATAGCCTAAAATTTTAATATTCCATATCCAATTCTATTTCAATTAAGGAATTGATAACATATAAGATCTTAGTAAATGGTTTTAAAATTAGTGAAGTTCCTACTAGTGTTTACAGATCAATAAACAAAAGGGGTATTGAATCTATAGGTGAATTTTTATCCAACTGAATGGGATTATACTTTTATTTTCCTTTGTTAGCTATATTTTTGGGTATTCTATGATCAATAAGTATTAAGAGCTCAAATTTGTCCCCAATATACTTTGATAGAGTGTTTATCCTCTTATTTTATATATTAAGAGATCGTTTATCTCAATGGAATTGAAGGTTTATAAAATGTTTTAGTTCAAACTTTGGCTGCAAAATCAACTCATGATTTATAGGCCCTCTTTCTAGTACCAAATATATTTATTTGTGTTTTTACATAGCCAAAAATAGGTAAGATTTGTTAGGATCTACTTATCCTAAAAGGAATAATATCTCATGAGGAAAATGCTTCCCCAAGGGCCAAATGCACTAGGTCTCGTTATGCTAGTCTTCTTTAAGTTGGGTTATATGCAATATTCCTTTTAAGGGGCATATTTTATGAATTAAAGTGTAGGTTGCTTTGAATAAGACATTCATTAGGAAGTTACTTTTTTTCTTGATAATACTTACAGAGTTTAGCCTTAGATAGAAATCAAACTTTCTTAGACTTGCATATAAAAATCATAGTTGATTTCTTTATTGGTTTACCATATTCTTAGATGTAAAAATGATATAATTATGATAAACAAAACATGAAATAACAATCAAGATAAAAATTGAATTATACATTTCTTTTGTTGATACCCAATGTCTAAGCTAACACACTTTTAAAATAAAATGCAAAAGAGCAAGGGTAAATATAAAGGGAGCCTATTACCATAAATATGAAGGTGATATTTTTGATTGAATGAGTTTTATTAAACCAATATTTGGTTATGTTATACCTAGAACAAATCCAAACAAATAAAGTGCAAGACTCTGAGGATAATGACTGTTAGAAGAAATGGGTACAACCCCCATAAAGCATATATAGGAAAATGTCCACACACAATCTCAATAGTCTCCAAATATCAATATTTTTATTAATTTATAAGTTTTAAATCCCATAAAATCATCTAAACACAAACATCACCTTAATAATAGTATAACTCAAAAAATAGTAGAGAAGACAATCTAATCTAGAAAGCTGTAAAGAATCATAAATGGAAAGTGTCTAGTTTTTTTATGTCATTTTTACAATTCACACAGAGCCAACTAGGCACAACATCCTCTAATCCTAAAAATGTCAATATTGAGAAATTATTTATAATTGTTATAAATATGAGTGTGTGTGTGTGAGACAGAGAGGTTAAAAATTCAAAATTCAAAAGGGTGGCAACATATGCCCTTTGTAGAAGTATCTAAGAATTCAATGTGGATTCTAAAATGCAATTGAGAAATTCTACTAGACACCATGTTATTGTGGTAGTAGGAGTAAAATATGTCAAACACGTGTCGATAGAAATGGTTGAAAATTCCTTGGGATCACCACTTAGACTTTGCCCATACCATCCTTGTAGTATAAAACACTCTTTTTCATGGTAGATTTGTCCTAATGCCTTTCTATATTTTATAAAATGTGCATCTCCTATCTAAATTTAATATTTCCACTTAGTTTATCTTTTAATTTTTATTTTTATGATCAATCTCACCATTAATATGTGTTTATAAATCAATGTTATAGGTTTTATTGGACACAATTTAGTTTTAGTCTTTCATATTTTTGATGGCTAGATAGGCTATCAAATTCAAACTAGTGTCTTTTCAATGTCAATACGAATGTGTACTTTGTTAGCAAGGTGATGCCACAAGGTTGATCCATGATATTTTATTTGTTTCCCTAGGTTTGAAATGTGTTGATTATTCCTTTAGCTATGATGAAGTACATTTTTTTCACATGGCATCATCTTGCTTACCTAGGAGCTCTAATGGGTTTTGGAGTTGTATAGATCATCCTAGGGTAGCAATTCACTAAGATCATTCCATGTGATAACATATTTATAATACACTCATCTAGAGGATATTTACTGAATATAAAATCTAGGGGAATGGGTCTCCTAGATCATGCAATATGGTAGCATCTTGATAATTTCCTCATTCAAAGGATCTTGTAGAGTTGGAAGCTCCTCAAAAAATATTTTTAATATTACTTAAGTACTATAGAGTGGTGGGAAGATGTCATAGGGCTCTAAGAATTTTTTTAAATCATCTAATAAGTTTTGAAAATCCTTATATATAGGTCATGGCCATTGGGAGCTATGAGACATGGCCACATGGTACTAAGATCAATTTAGGTACCTATGGAAAATAATGTGAAGGAACATTGCCAATATTTTAAATTCAAAATATAATGGTTAGTAAATTTTCAAATTAAAATGTCTAAGAAATTCAAAAATAAATGGCTAAGTGTTCAAACTAAAATGGTTATATCCTTTTTTTAAATGAAATCAAGTAGAAACTTAACAAAATTAAGCCATTTTCATAAAATTCAAAACCAACATTCAAACACATTCTGGCCATTTTTATGAAATCAAGTAACATACAAGTTCAACATAAAAAAAACACTTAGTTCATTTAAAGCATATTAAATAATCAATGGATCAAAAAGGGGTTACTTTAGTGAAATAAAGAAATTTCTTTTTGAACAATATTACCAAGATTTAGCCCATTCATTTGAAATTGACTAAGTTAAAATTGAAAAAAACATAAACACTTATCTAATTCATACTAAACTATAGAGTAAATGGATTAGATTACCAACAAAAAGATTAAAAATCACTCTAAAGAAGTAAGATAATTTACACAAGTTTTATCATATTTTCCCCAAAATGAGATTTTTAATCACTTATAAAGTGTGATTTTACATGTTTGAAATTATTCAATCTAAGACATACTCATGCAAACAATCTTAATAACTTTAGATGTAAATCTTGGACTAAGTATTATGATATGAAAAAATCATTGAAAATGAATAACACTCAATCACTTGAAACTTATCATCGAGTAGATGGCCAATTGAAGAAGGATAAAATAGGAAAACCATTAAAAATATCAAAGGACAAAGATAATACAAGAAAATAGATTTCCCATTTTTAGTTGAAAATGGGGTGTGTTATCTGATAAACATTAAATGTGATTATCTTTTTCTCTTTCTATAAACAATAAGTGTTATTCCTTTTATCTCTCTACAAACACCAATAGATGCACATGATCATAATATTTATTTGTCTCCTTATAAAAAAAAATATTATAGTCAAATAGAACATGAAAATATAAGTGACACTTAAATGATGTGATTTCTCCTTTACAAACTTCATGTGATGTGAATGCTCCTCTATGCAATGTTTCTAAATTATGAAATGACATGGTTTTATAATATAATGATAGTAGTGATGATTAGATCATACCCATGTTTTAATTAGATGGTAAATTACAACCCATGAGTTCACCTTTCCAAACCATAACGATTCCTACTAGCCATATTGTATCTATGATGAATATTATAATAGACCTTAAAAATAGGGTTCATATATTAATATGTAATTTTTATCATGTTATGCTAATATTCTAGATAATATCATTAAATACCAACCTATTACATGAAATTTATTTGAAGTTCCTTCTTATATAGGATTTTTCATGCCTCTGCTTTATTTATTTGATCATCATGGAGACTCTACTGATAATTTAACACAATAAGTCAAATCTTTCATTCATTATGCCAAAGACAAATGCATATTATTAAAATATTTACATAGGAATATAACACAAGATGATTTGTATTGGTTCTCTTATATTCAACACACCCCACTTTGGTATTTTTTTGTAAAAGTGGGGACCTTATTTATTTTTAGAGAATGCATATATTATTTGGGTGTGTATGAGTCTTAGTATCTAAAGGAGATTGATATTTTAGACTTTAAGTCACAGTCTTATTGTCATGCACCTAATTTTCATTTGAAATGACTTATTGAAACTAATATATTAAAGTAAATTTGGGCATAGTTTCTATTTTTGAAAGGTATTCATATTGGATTATTTGGATTATTTTCATTCAGAAGACTTTTGTTTGGATACTTTTGGTCTTCATAAACTATTGGTTTGAAAACTTTGTTTTTAGGACTTTTATTTAGATAATTTATTCCAGTTAGATTTTTTATCTTCAAAATTTTTTTTTGGAAACTTTTTTCTCTTGAAATTTTCTTTTGGTAACTTTATTTAGGTCATCAAATTTCTTTCAAACAAAATCATTTAGAAGTTTTACAATTCAAGAACTTTTAACTGGTAATTTATCTTCAGGAACTTTGGTCTTTCCGAGGTTTTCCTCAAAATTTTTTTGGTAACTTTAATTTAGGATGTTTTCCTTAGAAACTTTATTTTGATATATTTCATTCGGAAGGTTTACAATTAAGTAAATTTCTATGCGACAAATTTCTCCTAAACAATAATTTCTCTGAAGAGTACTTAGTCTTCAAGAACTATTCTTTCAATGTCTTTAAAAATGAATTTATCTAAAGAGCATTTTAATTTTTAGGGTCTATTATATCTAAAGGAAAATTTATACTCCCCTAAATAAGCCATATAGTTAAAAATGTTAGAAGAAAAAGGCAACACTATGTCACCCCAAATGAGAAAACATCCTATGTAGCATGTACACTAAGACTGGGTGGTTAAGTTTGAATTAAATGAAGGTGATGAAAAAATAGAAATTAAAAAATAATGGCACACAAATCAGAATGAATTTAGAAAGCTATAACATCAATCCCCTAATTGAGTTCATCTCATTTTATTTTCAAGATCTTGAGCAAACTTAGCTTTCTACAATCTCAAAATCCCTACTTATGACCAGAATGACTTGTAACTCACATAATTTAATTTTGACACTACCATTTTTGAAATCTTAAATATACCAACATCCATAACATCCATGTCATATTCATCTAGGTCATATAAGGGACTTTCATCACCCTCTAATTTTTCCATCAAAGACTCTACTGAATACTTGGACATGATTTTTGATGCAACTATGTTTGATAAACTCTATGCCAATTACTTATTTTTATGGGAGGTCATAGATAATGTTGATTCATTTACATTGGAAGAGGACATCTTGGTATAGGATAAATAACTTAAATTAGACATGTTACCATTAAAACTATAGACCTTTCATTATGGAACTCCCAAATTAGAAGTCATATTATGTATAGACTTACTACAAGGCTTATTATTTGAAGGAAAAAATGTATATGATGGTTATCTACACTACATTTATAATAAAATAGTTTTGGCATACATCTATGGAGAAAAATTCATAAGGTATTTAAGTCTCCCCATCTTAGATGCTACATTTTAATTACATATCATAGTCACTCAAAATAAAAGTAACAATGTGGAGTGAGCAGTAGGGAAGTAGATTCTCCTAGGTGAGATGTTCATTGTCAAATATCATATTAATAATCTTGTCCTTATCACCCAATTTAGGATGTGCATTCACATAGGCATGGCATTGTTAAACCAAATTTTGGCCACCCTAGCATCCAATTCTTGCATCTAGAATGGGTACACCTATTGTACCTACTCATTATTTTAGAGTGCACCTATGCATTGGGGGAAGTCATTAGTGCCTGCCTACATGAACAAATTCTACACAAGAATAAGAGGCACTAAAAAGATTTTTTTTTTCTATATGATGTCATACCTACTAGATGCAATCATGAGAACTATGTTTAGGCATAATCAAGTTTTGTAGAGTCTCAATTTTAATGTTATCAAAAATAGAATATATGAATTTTATTCTTTTATCCATATAAATAAATATAATAGTAGAGGACCTCTACCCTTAGTTTTGGATGGCCATTTATAGCTAGCCTCTAGTTAGGATTTCACCTAGCATTGCCAAAACACTTGCCAATGTAGGAGACTATTAGTTCTACCCTACTAATACTATCATCATGGTTGCTAGTCATAAGGTGGACCCTTTTTGTCTTCCCAAGTTCATTCAAAACAAGGTGGTTGAAAAATAAATTGCTTTCTAGATATGGAATGGAATAGATGAAGATCTAACAAAGAACAAGAAAGGCATATGCCATGGCTCCCATATCATTATTATAAGGATGTAATATAATTTTAAGAGGGGTTTTAGGGTAGCTAGGAATGAAAGGAGATAATATGAATTATCCACTCTACCTCATAGGAATTGGGACCCCCATGGGAGAGTCCAACAAAATATCCACAGCCTAGGCATCCCATATAAACATGAGCCATTTGACCATTAATTTTAATTTTTTAATGCCAAAGATGATGAATAAGTAAAATAAATATATATGACATTAGGATTAATCAAAGACTTATTGAGTTTAATACAAGTTGACCCATCCCTTACACTATACTAGGATAAATTTAAGATCCCATTGCCAGGAGGATGGAGATCCTCTAACTTTTGAAGTGATAGGTCATACCAATAACCATCATATTAGGGACAAGATCCCCAACATCCATAAGTGCCTCAAGAAAAACAACAATAGAAATAGTATCTAGCAGGGAAAGCATTTATTATTGAAGAACATGAACAATAGTAATACCTAGAAGAGATACCATTTCTACATAGGAAGAATAGGAACAAACTCCTCTAGTTCAAGCATCTATAATAGAGGAGTTGACATAAGAAAAGGACAACACATAGGGAAGAGGTGGAGATAATTTTCATAGATTATTATGACGAGGAATAAATAAAACCTATTATGGTATCTTTAATATCCCTAACATCTAACATGACTTTCCCTCTTCTTATCTAATAGGTGACTACTCCACAAGATGGGAAAATGACACTATGCTATCAAAAGAAACCAGGGGGAGGATACCTCATACCCCATCCATAGAATCATTTAGAGAGTCACACCTTCATTGGAAGGTGATCTAATTAAAGTGGTGGATGAAGAAGAACTATAAAAAGCTAATGTCTTGAGCTTGTAAGAAATAAAATCAAATGCACCCCTCACTAGAAATCAATATGGTAAGGGTGCTTTTTCACTACTCCTTTAGAATTTTTCCTATAATATCATTATATATTGCTTATACCATGACTTTTATAATTGTTTTCACTTTCATTATTATGAAATAACTCTTTTTTGGTGTTATTTTCATGCACCCAACCTCTACTCTTCTAGTTTCCACTTCTAATTCTTCAAACATTTCTCATATAGTATTTATAACTACAGTTTCCATTCCTTTGGTTTCCATCCCTTTAGCCATAGTTATTTCCATTATGACCAGCTATGCTCCCACTCTTTAAGTATCTAATTCCATTACCATAAACTAACCCATCACTCAAATAGCTACCTCATCAACCCAATTGCATTCACCACTACCTTATTTAGGACCAGCCCAGACCATAATAGTAGTAACGACTAAGAGGGACCCAAAAATGAAACTAATCTATGTTTTGGACTCCATGCCACAATTTGGGAACATAAAATAGTCCAAAATAATTTGGTTCTTAATGTCCAAAACATCCTCTGAACCTAAATCTAAACCTGAGTATGCACAAATAGAATCTCAACCATCAAATCCTTCAAATATCATTCTTCCAAAATGGGCCAAGGAGTTAGGAGATTCAACTTCTAAGAGGCCCAATCCAAATAATATTGAGATTCCAATTTTAAGATCATTTTTTTATAAATCCATAGCCTTGGTCTATATATTTATAAAAATAAATATTGAAGATAACACATAGAGAGGGTTGATTTTGGAGGAAATATAAGAAATTTATTCCCTTTCAAAAAGGTAGGATAGGAAGAAAGGTCAGTCCCCATACATTGAGGACGTCAAATCATATATGGAGACCCATACTAATGCAATAATAGTCATCCATGAAGGAATACAACTAGCTAAATAAGATCTAGAAGAAGAGTTGTAAACTCTCAGAGAGAAGTAATAGGTGATACAAGTTCCCATCAATATAGTGATCTGTAAACTTTAGCAAAATTCACTTACATATATTGATTTTGCTTAATAATAATAATTAATGGAATTAATTAATATTTAACTTGTAAATTTATTTAAAACAATAATATTTCAAAAGACATCAAGAAAATAAACACAAGTAATTGCTAACAAAGTTCAATCGATCTAGGCTACATCTCTAGGTCCTACTCAAAGGCAGAACCGATCGATTATTGATGTAAAATTTCTTTATACATCACCTTATTCATATTAAGGGTTATAAATATATAAATAAATGTTTTGATGCCACTAGCTTTGGCTCTAGCAACTAGATCTATCTCTCAAATCTATCTCTTAGCTCTTATCTTTGTCTCTTAGCTCTAGATTTGGCTCTCAACTCTCAACTATGGCTCTTGGCTCTTAGCTATGGCTCTTGGCTCTAATTATTCTCAAGTCTAGTGTCTTATTTTTCACACTTTGATTGTGATTTCAAATGACCCCTCTAAACCTTTTATATAGGTTTATGGGTCCAAAAAAGGTGGGATTAGATGATTATGCTTTCCAATTTTAAATAATATTCATAACTATCCCAAGACCATTATTTATGGGATTTAACATTATCCCCTTTTTTAATAATATTTATCTCCACCCTTTTTTATGGGATTTATATTATCCAATTACAATTTTATATGGAATGTTGATAATATCCCACATATTTAATTTGTGAGCTTCCACACAATTATCAAATTACCAATTAATTATAATATGTGAGGAATGGGTGAATTAATAATCCATAATTTGGCCTCAATTATGGGTTTTTTAGTCCCACATAGAAATTATTTTAGACATCTTTAAAAATGTCTTTCTTTACCTTTATAATTCAACTTAGCTATATGTGTCAACTAAAAATTTATCCACATCTCTCATGCTAATATTTTCCACCTACCATCATTTAATTAATCCATGTTGCCACATCATCACTTTTACCAGGTTTGACCACAACTTTGACTAGTCATAACTTCCACATACAAAAGTGAAATTGGTCCAATCAAAATGCATCTGAAATCTTATGATGAGATCTACACAATAGAAATAATTTGGAAACATTCCATGCTAGTCAATTTTTTTAGTATTACTCACTTTGACCACCTATTGACTTGCTTTAACCTAAACTTAGACTAGCTACATAAGGAGCATATGAGCTCCATTTTTCACATTCTTCATACCATTGGAAAGGTCTCAATGGGCCCTATACAATGTTGAAAGTTTTATTTTTCTTTGATACCTTTTCTAAATTGACCTACAGATCAATCCTTCCCATTAAGAAGGATTTTTATCTTCAAAAAGCTAGTACAAGACTTGATACTCCATGTGAAGATCATTTTATGGCTCTGAATACTATGAAAATATTACATATCACTTGGTGTTATAAAAATCACCATTTTACAATTGCCCTCTTAGGGTCTTACATAACAACACAATTTATAAATGTTTCCCTTCTTGGGTCTTTCTAAACACTATAATTGTACATAATAATTATAAACATTTCCCATACTTAGGTCTCATGCATTTATAAATAAGGCCTATATTTAGGTCTTACAAACATGTATACATATTTGCACATACTGAACATATAGATTAAAATATACAACCTATCTTCTAGACTGGTCTTGATGCTTCTCATGATGACATCTACATGTTGCCCTGTAATGTTCTTGTTTACAACATACATGAGTAAAATAACACAACAAGCACCATTTTCCTATACAGTTATTTTTGATGTGCTCACACAAGATATTCTATCCCATCTTTTACAATGTTGTACTAATTTTCCTTCTTGGAAAAATTTGCCTTTTTCATAGATAAATATGGCTATCCTATGACAATGACATTAAAATGGAGTGGAACCGCATCTAACTCAACTTCATCAAAAATTTTGGAGGTAATTACAAACCTTATTTTACATGTTTTAATTGCATGTACATTATTACCATCATCTATCTTATCCAATGAATATGGTTTGAGATGTGGCTTAGTTTCCAAACCTAGGGTTTATACAACTTCAAAAATTAGATTCTTTTGATAGTTTTTATCAAAGATAGCATCTATCTTAGAATGCTTAACTATCATTTTTTTAAAGAAGTGTTGTTTACCTTTCTAGTGTGATAATCTTTGAACTGTCAGCTTCTCATTGATTATCATTTCCCTCATTGATGTTGTCTCTAGTTTTGATTGACAAGACTCTATCTGTTGCTTGATTGAAGTTGAATTTACAACCTTTGTCTTAGGTTATTGCTAACTTTTCCTATATTCTTTAAAAAACCTCATTTTGGTAGTTTTCTTAAGCATATTTTTAGGACTTTCTTGGGCATAATCAAAAAATACATTCAAGTATTTCATTTTTGCATGCCTTGAGTCATTTGAAGATGCTTCATCTAATGTAGCTATTTCATCTTCAAGAATGCTTCTTCCATCTCTTTAGAGCTTTTTAGCTTGTTTCTTGAGTAATCATTCAACTCAACTTCTTGGGTAATTTGTCCTTCACCTCCATATCCTAACCCTGAATGGAGTGATCTCTTTGCCACTTGGTAGGCTAGACAATTCCTTGACCATTAATGCCAAGTCCTTTCCCTGTGTGATTTCCAAATGTATCAACACATGGACTTGATAAATTTTTAGGGTTAGAATATTTAGTATCTTGAACATTTTCAATATAGCCAGAAAAGTTGATTTCATTATTTTCTTCTTCAGAATGTATGTTAGAAGATATATTAATAATAAGATAATTATTTGCTTCTAGTATTACAACATCATTTTCATTAATAAGACTATCAAGAGTATAATAATTATATGAATCACTATTATAACGAGAATATACCTTAATTACCTAGCTTATTCTGAACTAAATCTCATAGGTATGATTGGTTGTCAGTTGGATTCATTTTCTTGATTTAGTGTCTCTAGCATACCAAGATGTGAGAAAATAATGTCCTAAAGTGATCTCCTCAGCTTCTCCTAGAACTATGTCAAGAGCTAATTGATCAAATAATAGCCCTCCAATGCCAAAATGCAAAATGCCATAATGGGTCACATGTCCACATACTATGCCATCAGTTCCTTTGAATATCTTAGTGTGTTGTAATGGAAGATATTTTACCCTCAAACATTGTGTGAGACTTTCAATAATATAACTAATTCTAGAACTCTAGTTAAAATAGATATGCATGAGTTTTCTCTTAGCAATAGTAGTGGAGTTCTACCTTTGAGTTTCCTCATAACATAATATAATATCTAGCACTTTGATTGGCAATAAATATTGCATTAGAGATTCTAGAGTGATTTGATGATGTAATTCTATTCAAGTTTATTGGCTACTACTAGACATGGTTTTTACCTTGCCTCTCTCCTTGTTCCACTTTTTTAACTATAACAGAGCCTGACTGGGGTGCAATATCTAGCATTACTTGGCAATATGACCTCACCAGGCATAATGTCCACAAGTCTATACATCTTCATGCATTCTTTTCTTCTATCGACATTCTTGTTATAGTTCTACCCATAGTGTATCAATGCTTTGTTAGAGTTTTTTGATTTGCTACTCCTATCTTCACTCTATTGCTTATTGACATTTCTCTTGGGATTGTAGGTATTGCATTATTATAGTGATGAAGGTATTCAGTAATAACCAAATTTGTGTTAGAATTGGGTCCATTGTATTATAATAAATAAATTAAGATTAAATGAAACCACAAATTCACCCATGAACTTAGCTCTGACACCAACTTGATCCATAAAATTTAGAAAAATACACTTACATATATTGATTTTACTTAATAATAATAATAATTTATGAAATTAATTAATATTTAACTTGAAAATTTATTTAAAACAATAATTTTTCAAGAGACATCAAGAAAATTAACACACAACTATTAACAGAGTTCACCCAATCTAGGCTATGTCTCTAGGTCTTGATCAAAGGTAAAACTGATCATTTATTGATGCAAAAAAAATTTATACATCACCTTATCCCCAGTATGGATTCATGATCTATAAATAAATGTGTTGATGCCATTAGCTATATCTCTAACAATTAGATTTGGATCTCATCTTTTAACACTTAGATCTATCTCTTAGCTCTCAAATCTCAATTATAGCTCTAGCTCTTGGCTCTTAGCTCTAGATCTTGGCTTTTGGCTCTCAGCTCTTAGATCTTGCTCTTGGCTCTCAGCTCTTGGCTCTAATTATTCTCAAGTCTAGTGTGTTGTTTTTCACACTTTGATTATGATTTTAAATGACCCCTCTAAACTGTTTATATAGGTTTATGGGTCCACAAAAGGTGGGATTGGATGATTATGCTTTCCAATTTTAACTAATATTCATAATTATCCCAAGAGCATTATTTATGGGATTTAACATTATCCCCATTTTTAATAATATTTATCTCTGCACTTTTTTTT
Organism: Torreya grandis; assembly: GCA_037957365.1. Classification (NCBI taxonomy): domain Eukaryota; kingdom Viridiplantae; phylum Streptophyta; class Pinopsida; order Cupressales; family Taxaceae; genus Torreya; species Torreya grandis. The sequence continues at coordinate 1,917,003 of JARHVA010000827.1, forward strand.
GGGGATTTATATTATCCCATTACAATTTTATATGGAATTTTGATAATATCCCACATATTTAATTTGTGATCTTCCACATAACTATCAAATTACCAATTAATTATAATATGTGAGGAATGGGTGAATTAATAAGCCATAAGTTGGCCTAGGTTGTGGTTTTTTTATCCTACATAGAAATTATTTTAGACATCTTTAAAAATGCCTTTCTTTACCTTTATAATTCACCTTAGCCACATGTTTCAATTGAAAAAAATTCCACATTTTTCATGTAAATTTTTTCCACATGCCATCATCTAATTGGTCTATGTTACCATGTCATCACTTTTACCAAGTTGACTGGTCATAACTTCCACATATGAAATCAAAATTGGTCTATTCAAAATGCATCAAAATGCTTTTGATGAGTTCTACACCATAGAAATAATTTGGAAATGTTGCATCTTATTCTATATTTGTTGTTTTACTAGCTTTGACCACTTGTTGACTTACTTTGACCAAAACTTGGATTGGTTGCATAAGGAACATATGAGCTCCAATTTTTGCATTCTACATACCATTGGAAATGTCTCAGCAGTCCTTATGCAATGGTACAAGTTTTGGTATACTTAGGGTCATTTTACAAATTAACCTTTAGATCATATAGAGAAGGATCTAAAAAATATGGCACATATGTTGTTTGAAATTTTGAATACAATTCATTCTTTGAGATTATAATTGGCTTCACATGTAAATTCAATAAAAAAATTATTTAAACTTCTTAGAGAAGATGAAAATAAATTTAATTTCATGGTATTATAAACCCATAATAAGGAATTTTGCCACCTAGATCTAATGACCCCTCTAGAGGAAGCTAATGCGTTGAATTTATCTCTCACTAGGACACATGATTCCTAGGATTGGGTGTTGTCTTCAAAAGATTTGGTGAATAAGCTTGCATAATAGTAAAATAAAGAAACACAAATTTTAGGTGATCTTAAATTAATAGTAGTCTATGATAACAAAAGAAATTTCATAACTTGAACCACTTTTGATCAGATGATTCAACAAGTTTCAAATAGTTTCAAATAGATTTTACAAGTACTAAGCTTCAAGGACATCGAAATAAAATTGAGCAGAGTAAGGAGGAAGATAATATAGGTAGAGGTACTTTGGGTTAACATTTGAGCAACCAAGATGGAGCATAAAATTAAAATGGAATGAATAGAGAGTAAATAGACCTCATATTCTTGACATGAACTTAACTCACACATAACATGATATGGCATACAAGTATTATCAAGAGTTACATGAAAAAAATAAATTAATGTCAGCACCACCTACTAGTTCTGCTCCTTAAACCCCACTTATAGTGCTAATAACAACATTGTCATCAACTTCAACCCCTTTTGGTTCAAAAAATACATCAATTCCACCTCAAAGTTCAAATCCAACTATAACTCTAGTCTAAATAATGAACTCATCACCAAGTAGAACTTAGTCACCATGTCCAAAATAATAATCACAATGGTAGTTCTAATAATAGTTTTAAAAAGTGTTAAGCATGAGCTAATTTAGCCTAAAATCAAAGGCTATTTTTGTATAGTTTCACATGTAATGATTAAAAAAAAATAGTTAAGTTTTAGTTACATCCATTTTGTAATTAAAAAAATTATTTTTTATGAAAATGCACATGTTTTATGTTTGAGGTATCTATAAATTATTACATGCAACAGAGACTTATGATCTAGTCATTCAAGATGTAATCAAAGTTTTCTATATTTGGAGGATGAGGTGACCCCTTCACAAAGTTATTTATATACATGTAGGACCCTATATTAAAAGGGTTTAAATTTTGGATAAATATACATGAAGAGATCAAAATATTGATTGTCATACAACTGTGTTTGTTACTTCTTCCTTTTATGTGTTAATAAAATTAAGAGTTTCTTTGTGTATATTAATTCAATAATTCTTTAGTGTTCTAATGTTTTATATAGATGAATTTTATTGTTTTAATTAATGAATATTAATATTATATGTATAATATAAATTGAGGATTGATAGGTTTCATTGGTTTAAATGGTTAGTAAATGTTGAATTTATAATCAAAGGTGTGAAGAGGTATCCCTTTTGATATAATCTTCTAAGCATGAGTCATAACTACCCTAGACAACATTATGGCCTGAAATATAATCTCTAAAACAAGGGTATGTAATGGTATCCCTAAGAAAAGCAACTTTTAATTGAGATCATTGAGCATCCTATATCTCCTATCCTAGATTGTTAACCATGCTTATTTATGAGTGTGAAATAGATGAAAATGACAAATACTGGTCTTGGAGATACTTTTCCACCAAAGAAATAGTCTTATAAGTTACCTTTTAAGAACACAAAACCTTCTTTTCTACCTTATCCTTCTTTCCCCTTTTGAGTTTATTTGAGATATACCCATCTTAGAATAATTATCCACCCATCTAACTTTCCTAGTGATTACTTTCTATTATATTCCATGCATTTATCCATAAAACCAATTAAATAACCCATAAGATCAACATATCATTCCATTACCTATATGTTTAACCACATACATTCAAATCATGCCCTAGAGTGGAACCTTATTCCATAGAGATCCAAAAAAGTTAGAAGCTGCCTCATTTAAAATTTTTGAGGTGTGCATAAAACCCACATCAAAAAGAAAACAATTTGGTACTAGGAGGGAACACTTATGTGTTTTCCAATAACATAAGTTAAACACTATATAGAGTTTCATTGGAAACACCTAAGATATTAACAAGGTCTAGAGTCCAAGCTAGCCTTTTAGTTTCACCATTGTCAAATTTAGGAGGCTTATACCCATACCTGACATCTTGAAAATACACTGAGCCAAGACACCTTCCCCTATAATAAATGTCCCACTTATAAATCCTCTTATGGATCAACCTTGGTTACTCAGATACACCATTTTCATCCCTAGGGATCAACACAATCTACCAAGGAATCTAAAAAATTATTTTCCTACCTTTTATCCCTCAAATGGGAGGATGGTAGAAGAACACATCAAATTTTTTGAGGTTAATATGAGGTTAATGAATATCATTCATGAGGATGTTGCATGCAATATTTTTCTATTTACTCTACAAGATTATTCTTATGATTTGTATCTCAATTTATATGAAAATTCTATCACACCATGAAATGAGTTTCAAAATATGTTCCTTGCATAATTTATATAAGTGGTTAACTTAAGCTTGGTATACCATCTTTTCACTAGCATGAAGAGGTAACCTAGTGAGTTAATCCTAGCCTTCAATTCAATACTATAGAAAATTTACACTTGATTTAATGTTGTGTATATGCCATATGTTGATTTGACACTTGAGATATACAAGAATGCCTTGGATCTCATTATTATAGTGTTCTTATAAAGAGATGCCACTACCAATACTTTAGCTTTGGTATTCCAAGAAGATATTAATATCAACAAGCAACTCAATTCACAACTTAGCCCTCATAATTTAGGGGGGGAATATTCAAAAATGGACTTTCATCTTCGAATACAATCCCACATGCTAATCAGAATGCCCCTGAATTCAAATAGAATTAATTATACACTTTGCCTCCTATGATGCAAAAAACAACAAATTAGAATTATGATTTATTGAATAATTAGATACAAAGGAATAGGCAATAGTAGAATAAACATTAGTCTCACACCAATGCAACAATTGATCAAGGGTCTAACTCTAAAAAAGCTACATTGGATTCCATACAAAGAATGGTCTACAACCTAAGCAATAATTTCTTAAATATGCAAAAAAGGATGGGTAATACCACTAATTATAATTACAATTAAAATTATGAATTTTCAAGATACAACAAGCCTTTAAATAGGCCCACCAATAATGCAAAACAATAATAGTCTAATAATCTATCATAAATCAATATCATGGAGATAAATTTTCCCAATTGGTGCATGGTTCAAAATACATCATAACATAGAGAATTGGACTGTATAAATTTTTTTATAGCCTTTGAAATATTTTTGAGAGAAATGATTATATAATATCAAATGATGAATCCTCCATATCTCCCTCATGAATCTGGTCATTCAAGTTTAGATATGGCCTTTGAAACCTATGAGTTTTCCTTCCCTAATGAAGATGATAATTTTCCAAAGGATAATTTTGATGAATTGTAAGCATTCTAACAGTTCAATAGGAACAATTATAACCTAAGGAATAGGAAATCTAAAGAGGAATAAAATAAAGGAGGATACAATATTATTGAGGATATGAAGAAAATTAAGGCTATTATCACTCTTCATGAACTGGCACAAATCAAAAAACAAAAGGAGCACTTATAGAAATCCATCACATGTTAGTCTTTCATAGAAAATTCCAAGACATCCAACACAAATGTTATATATAAAAGCAAGCATGAGGTTCCCCTTTCTTGATCATTATTTAGGCACTTGGAAAGAATATACATAATTGTATAGTAGATTATAGAGCTTCAACAATAGTAATGTTTAATTACATTTTTTAGAAGCTTTATTTGACCTCGAATCCATCCAAGAGGACTGTGTCATAGCTAGATAAAATAGTATTACATATTTTGAGAAAACTTAAGGATGTAAGAATTTAGGTTGCCTCAGAACCAAGAGTACAGATGACTATCAACAACTTGGTAGTGGATATTCCTAAATTATATGGATTATTATTGAGCAAAGATTAGTCAAAAACATATATATTTCCATGGAATTTTCACATATTTAGATACCTTAGAGAGGCATTTATAACCAGATCAAGAGCCAAGAATGAAACATCTTATTATAGAATACAACACTGCCAATAAAGAAGTAAGTTATAAGTCTCCTAGTCTTGGAATTTATATATTTACTATGAAACATGAAGCAAAGGAATAAATTTAGGACCCTAAAAAATTATGGACCCTTTATTTGGGTAGACTAAGATCTAAGCAAGGATTAGGTGTTGGCATCGAGTTGGTTGATCCACAAGGAAATAAAATTTTAGCAACATATAGACTCTAATTCCCATTCATGAAAAATAGAATAAAGTATAAAGGCCTAATTTTGGGATTATAGTTTTTTCTCAAGAAAAATGTGAAAGGACTATTGGTATATGGAGACTCTGAACTTATGATTAACTAGGTTAAAAATAAATATCAATGATTTTTTTTAAATAAATACAAGTATAGATCCTGGGATTTTATTGAATCATTTAAATCTTTCAACATAGTAGCTATCCTAAGAGAAAAAAACCAAGTTATCAATTCACTGGCCACTTCAATAGTAAATTAAGCACCCTTATATGAGTTAAAAGTGTATAATTTCTCCATTTAATTGGTGCCCTATCCTTCAATACTATACAATGTTGAAAATTTTCAAGTGTTTAACGATGACTAGTAGGTTTTTTAGTTTTTAACAAATTCAAGATAGGTCAAATCTTAAATAATTGATGTTGAGGAAATAATCCATATGTGACATGAAGAATTGGATGAATAATATGTTATACAACTAAATTAGAATAATATCCCATTGGGTATGGTCTCCTTGGAAAGGACATTTAATATGTATCCTCAAGAAAATTATAGAGGAAATTTAAGGTTAATGAATATGAATTCAACTCAAAAAATATAGGTGATAAGAGGAAATCACACTTCATTAATATTGGATTAAATTACATAGAATTCAAATGGTTAAGGAACTTATTATCAAATATAAACATGTAATTACATGGACCTATGATGACTTAAGGATATTCAATCCTAAATTCATCACCCATATGATTCTACTCAAGCCTAATCATAAACCATTTAGGCAAAAGCAAAGGCTAATAAATCTTATTTTAGACCATTGACCTAGAATGAATTAGAGAATATGTTAAGTGTTAGGATAGTTTTTCCTATTAGTCATTAAAATTGGGTGGCTAATCTAGTTATGGTTAGGAAAATAGAGTAGTAAAATTAGAATGTTTGTCAACTTTGGTAATTTGAATAAAGCTTCTAAGAAAAACAATTATCCTTTTCCATCCTTAGATGGGGTAATATAAAATATGAGTGTTTATGAAATGATGTCTTTCTTAGATTAATTTTTAGGCTATAATCACATACTAGTTGAATTAGAGGATAGGATGAAAATGACATTTACTACGAAATGGGGTACATATGCATACAAGTGAACGCCATTTGGGTTGATCAACACTTGAGATAATTTTAAAAGAGAAATGGATCATGCATCCATAGAATGATAGGAAAATGGATAATCATATACATGTATGATCTCATAATAATATCTAAAAATAGAGATGATCATATTGACCACCTTTAGTCCATTTTTGAAAGGTTCAAGAATTTTGGTGTATCACTTTAACCCAATAAGAGTATATTTGGAATTAATAAAGGCAAATTAATGGGCCATATTATTATTAAATATGAGATCACCATTGACCCATAAATAATTCAAAGGATTTCAAAAATAATTTTCCCAAACAACAAAAATGAACTCAAGTCATTCTTTGAGAAGATAAATTTTGTAAGGAAATTAATATCAAGGTTTGCAAAAATTGCCAGGCTCCTAAACGTAATGCTCAAAAATAATGTCAAAGTGGAATGGACACTTGAAGCTAACATTCATTCTAAGACATAAAGAATACTATTTCATAGGCCCTAGTGTTGGTAAGTCCATATTCACTGAGGACTATTTCAGATAATCTAGACTTATCTATAGTCCAATTAAAAAACAAATATCAAGAATACACCTACATTATTTAAAATTTTATAATTTTAAATTCTCTCTAATATAATAAATTATGAATAGATCTATTTTATTACCATACTTTCCATGTACAACTACACAGAACCCAAAATCTATTAATATTAAAATATTATCTCTCATCCAATTTAGGGACATAAGTCCAGATTATCTAAAATAGTCCTTTAAGTACATTTTCTTGTATTCATTTACTTTAGAACATACCATTTTTGTCATATTTACATATAATAAGGAATAAATTGAACACCCCATAACTTTTATGATCACTAACTTGAAATATGTTGAGCTTAGATAATCCATGATTGACAAGCAAATTTTTTCCCTTTCCAAAGTGGTTAAGAATTATAGGCACTACATCCTATGGAACAAGACCATTTCCATAGTATAAGATCCTATTGTCAAGATTATGCTGGGACATAATGAATTGGGAGAGTGGAGAGGTAAATGGATGACAAAGTTACTAGAGTTTGACATTGAAATTAAATGTTCTAGGATTGTTAGAGGACAAGGCATTATCTAGTTGGTGACTGAGGTATTCAAATATTATTTAGTTCTTACTCACTAGAACATGCCTCTAAGAACTTAAGAGGGAGAAAAAGAGAGCCTTAATACTTAAATCTACTCATCATATGATAAAAAAAGGAATCTTCTATAGGAATAACTATAAAGGCATCTATTTAATATGTGTATCATGTGAAGAAGATCAAGAGATCTTATAAAATATACATCAAAATATTGGCAGTGGCCATCCTTATGGAAATAATAAAACCCATAAAATACTTAGGATGTGATATTATTGGCTGATGATGTTTAAGGATTCTCACTTCCATGTGAGGACATGCCATGAATTCCAAGTCTTATCAAAATGAGAGGTACATGCAATAATGCCACTATAGATTGTGATTAAAGGTAGGTCATTTTCCCAAAGGGGATTATATTTCATTGGTGTTATAAACCTAAATTCCTTAGTTAGGCATAATTTATACTCACTTCTATAGATTATTGTACTAGATGGACTAAGGAAACAACCACCAAGAACTTAAGAGCCTAAGATGTGATCAATTTTATTTAAGAGCATATCGCAACTAGGTTTTGCATGCCTATCTCTTTAGTTTATTATAATGGGTTAGAATTTCAATTGATTGAGTTCACTAAATGGTCCCATGATAATCAAATTAGAAATCAAATCATCATCTAATCACTACCTACAAGGGAATGAATTGGTTGAGTAAAAAACAAAAACCTCATAGATGTTATCAATAAATTACTTGTAGATAAGCCCAGGGAGTGGCATGTCTTAATAAAATATGCACTCTAGGTAGACCAAACTAGGTATAAATAGGCCCTTAAATATTTTTCATATCTACTAGTTTATGGGGAATATCCAACATTCCTAATTATGCTAAAGCTATAAACATATCAATTTATGCAAGAATACATGGAGCCCAATGACAAAATAGAGTCCAAATTGTTGTATATCATCAAAATGGAAGAATTTAGGAATGATCCATTTAAAAAAATTAGTAAACATTAGGACATGTTCAAGATATGGTTTGATAAAAGAGTGAAATTCAATGCATTTAGAATATATGACCTGGTGCTGCTATGGGTCAAAGCTCATGCCATAAAGGAATGCATGATAAGTTTAACCCTCTGTGCATAGGACCATATCAAGTCTCCAAGATCTTGGGTAATGGTGCATTATATTTTAAAGATATCCAAGGTAATGATTTCATATATATAGCTAATGGACAATTTTTGAAGCATTACTTCATGACTACTCCATTTGGAGAGCTATCTAAGTAATACTAGATGTTCTACTAGAGGTAGGAGTAGGTTAAATTTAATTTATTATTTGTTTCTTTCTCTCAATCATTTTTTTAATAGAATGGTTTGTGTTTTATATATTATTTATGTTTGCATTATGTAGTTCTCCTACTTTCTGGGGTAGTTTTCTTTTGATTTCATGGTAGTTTGAATTGATCAATCATGGTATATTCAAATGAAAGTTTGGGGTGTTTTGAATCCAACTTGAATAAATGGGTGTTTCATATTTTAGTTCAAAATTATTAATATATGTAATAAATGAGAGAGATAGTCATGAATATGAAGTAAAGGTAATGATTCCATCAGGTACATGAAAGCTACTCCCATAGTTTTGTGCAAATTTAAAAAGCTCTCCTTATCCTCTTGGGTCAAATGAATATAAAATGTTAATACTTGTTTAATTTAATAACCATTGACATGGGTAAATGTTGACAAGGACATTTTGAATAACTAAAATTTTATTGAGACCAACTCATGGTGGTCACCTTCTTCCCTTTTTCATTTAGAAATCAAAAGTAAAATATAAAATAAAACAAAATAAAATAAAAGTCATAATCTAAAAGTCCAAAATAAAATCAAAGAGGATTAGATCCTACATGATGAAATAAGATTAATTTATAATGCATCATGATAAAATAATATGAATAAAGAGAGAAGAGGTGATCAAAGTTATATCTATTAGGGCTATGGATGTATATATGGTAGCAGAGTAATGCTCGAGCTCCCCAATGTCTATGTACTTAACACCCAATCAGAATGAAACCTATAACTCACCCCATATATTTGCCTAAAACCCTTTAACAAGAGATAAAGAAAATAACTTTCCCCCACACATAGATCCAAGGTATAATCAAATTTAGTATGTTTCATGGAATTATTAAGAGTTTATTTTCATTTCTAATTTAATCATTTGTTTTAGTAATGTTTATGGTTGATATTGTGATTATAAAACCATGGATTATGGGTTATTGAAAACTTGGGAGTATTCACCCTTATGAGTCATCATTTGTTGTATTCAACATACCCCATGTTGGTATTTTTTAAAAAATTAGGGACACCCTTTATTTTTAGAGAATGTTTATATTATTTGGGTGTGTATGAGTCTTATTATCTAAAGGAGCTTGATATTTTGGACTTTAAGTCATGGTTTTCTTGTCATGAACCTAATTTTATTTTGAAATTAATTATTGACACTAATATATTAATGGAAATTTGGGAATAATTTCTATGTATGATAGGTATTTAGATTGGCTTATTCAAATTATTTTCATTCAAAATAATTTTGTTTGAATACTTTTGGTCTTTGAAAACTATTGGTTCACAAACTTTATTTTGGGAAGTTTTCTTTAGATCATTTATTCTAATTGGTGATTATCTCTTTGATAACTTTTTTTTGGAAAAAATCTCCTTGGGAAATTTTCTTTTAGTAACATTTCTTTCAATAACTTATTTCAGTCGATAACTTTCTTTTGAATAAAATAATTTGAAAGGTTTATAATTTGGGAACTTTTTAGGAAGTGAATTATCTTTGGGAACTTTGGTTTTTAGGAGGTTTTCCTCAAAAAAATTAGTTTAGAAACATTCATTTAGGAAATTTTCCTTGGAAACTTTCTTCCAACATATTTCATTCAGAAGGTTTATGACTTGAAAAAAATTTATGTAAAAATTTCTTCCTAAATGATCATTTCTATGAAGAGTACTTAGTCTTCAAGAACTATTCCTTTGGTGGCTTTCAAACTTTACTTTCAGAACCAATTTTTTGAAAGAGGATTTTGCTTTTTTGGGTCTATTAGGCTATAATTAAAAAATTGACTCCCCAAACTAAACTATATAATGATAAATGTAAGAATAAAAATGCAACATTGTGGCACCTCTAATGAACAAGCATCTTACATGGCATGTACACTAGGACTGGATGGACAAGTTTGAATTAAATAAAGATAATGAGATCATAGACATTGGTGATTAATGGTTTAAAAATTGGAATGGATTCATAGATATATAACATCGATCCCCCATCTAATTTCATCTCATTTGATTTTCAAGAGCTCGAGAAAAATATAATCTTAAAATGCCTAGCTATGACTAGAATGAATTAAAACTCACATAATTTAGTGTTTACACCACCATTTTCAAAATCCTAAATTTTACTAGCATCAATTAGTATCCATGACATATTCATCCAAGTCATATAATGGACTCTCATCACCCTCTAGGTTTTCCATCAAAGACTCTACTAAATACTTAGACATAGTTTTTGACACAACTATGTTTGATGACCTCTATGCCAATTACTTATCTCTATGGTTGGTCATAGAGAATGTTGATTCATTTTCATTAAAATAAGACATATCAACCAAGGAGATTTTTTTTACTAGACTTTCTCCCATTCAAGTGATATACCCTTCACTTCATAGCCACCAAATCTGAAGTCATATAGTGTATAGACTTATTGCAAGGCCTATTCTTAGAATGTAGAATTTCAAATGATGGTTATCTACACTATATAAAAAACAACATATTTATGGAATACATATTCATAAAAACATTCATAAGGTATTTAAATCTCCCTATTTCAGATGTTACATTTGACTTACATATAATAATCACTTGGAATAAAAGTACCAATGTGGAGCGAGTAATAGGGAAGTGGTTTCTCCTAGGAGAGATTTTCACTTTCAAAGAGAATATTAATAATCCCATACCTATCATAAAATTTAGGATGGACATAGGCATGGAATTATTAAATTGACTCTCAGGATAGTCAATCTTTCACTTCTTACATCTATAATAGGTACCCCTTCTAGACTTGATCATTACTTGAGAGCACACCTATGCATTGGGGGAAGTCATTAGTGCCTACCTACCTGAAAAAATTCTTCACAAGGATAAGAGGCCCCAAGGGGGAAATTTGTACATGATTTCATACCTACTAGATGTAATCATGGGAACTATGTATAGGCATACTGGGGTTCTTGAAGTCCCAACCTTGATTTTATCAAGAATAAAATATGTGACTTTTATTATTTCATCCACATATATGTATATGTTATGAACATTTATAGAATAGTATAAGCCTCTACCCTTAGGTTTAGATCACCATTCATGGCCATCCTCTAGCTAGGATTTCACCTAGCATTTCCAAAACACTCTCCAATGTGAGAGACTAGTGGCTCTACCATGATTATAACATCATCATGATTTCTAGTCATAAGGCGGACCCTCTTCATCTTCCTAAGTTCATTTTTGAGAAGGTGGATGAATAAGAAATTGCCTTCTAGATATGGAATACAATAGATGAAGATATAATAAATAATAAGAAAGGAACTTTCCATGGCTCCCATATCACTATTGTTAGGATGCAAGTATACTTTCAAGAGGCATTTTATGGAAGTTATGAATGAAAGGAGGGAATGTACATTGGCCACTCTACCCCACAATGATTGGAACCCCCATGGGAGAGTCTGACAAAATATACACAACCTAGGCATCCCATATAAACATGATCCATTTGACCATGAGATCTTATTTCTTAATTTTAAGGATTATAAGGAAGTAAAATAAAGATTAGTGAGAGAGGGATTGAGTGAAGTATTATTGAGGGTAATATAAGTTGACCCCTTCCTTACACTTAACCAAGATAAATTTAGGATCCCATTTCTAGGGAGCTAGAGATCCTTTGACTTCTGGAGTGGCATGCCATACCAATAATTAGCAGTCTAGGGATAAGATCCCCAACATCCATCAGTGGCTCAAGAACAACAATAAGAGTAAGAACAACTAGTAGGGTAAGCATTAGTTTCTAAACAACATGAAAAATACCAAGAGATAAAATATATGCCTTCTTTTACATAGGAATAAGAGGAATAGACTCATCTATATAAAGCATCTATTATTGAACTAAGGAGAGTTAAGAAGGAATTAGTAGAGGAGTTGACACAAAAAAAATGATAGCAGAAAATAAGGAATAAGTGGAGATTATTTGCTTAGATTATTCTGATGAGAAAGAAATGGCACCTATTATGGTGGATTTAATATCCCTAACATCCACCATGAATTTCCCTCTTCTTACCCAATAGGTGACTACTACATAAGCTTGGAAAATGACACTATTCTATAAAAGGAAACCAAGGGGGGAGAGACCTCAAAACCCATCCATGAAATCACTTAGAAAGGAACAATTTTCATTAGAAGGTGATCTAAGTCAAGAGGTGGATGAGGAATAACTATAACAAGATAAGGTCTTAAGCTTATAATCACTAAAGTAAAGGCACCCCTCACTAGTAATCCATCTAGTAAGGGTGCTCTTTTCACTACCCATTAGGATTTTTTCCTCTAGTATCATTACATGTTGCTTCAACCATGCATTTTCTAGTTGTTTCCACTTTCATTCCTATTCAATCACTTTATGTTGTTCTTATTTTCATACATATAGCCTTTACTCTTCCAATTCCCACTTTTAATTCTTCAACTATTGCCCCTATAGTCTCTACTAGTATAATTTCCATTAATTTAGTCTCGATTCCTTAAACCATAGTTATTTCCATCCCAACCACCTCTAATCCAAATCTTGTAGTCTTTAATTCTATTGGCATCAACCAACCCATCACTCAAATAGTTTCCTCTTTTACCTAATTGAGTTCACCACTACATTCTTTAAGACAAGTATATACCATAATAGTAGTAATGATTAATAGGTACCCAAAAAAGAAACTAGTCTATGTTGTGCACCCCATGCCATAATTTAGCAACATTGACTAGTCCAAAACAATTTGGCCCTTAATGATCTAAACCTAAACTTGAACATAAGGAACATGCATAAATAGAAGCTCAACCACTATATACTTCAAAGTTCACTCTTCCATACTATACCAAGGAGTTATGAGATTATGCTTATAAGAAGCCCAATCTAAAGATTATTGTAAGCTCACTTTTTAATAAATCCACAAACTTGGTCCAAAGGGTTAGAAAAAGAAATATTAAGGATAACACGGGGAGAGGGTTGATTTTTGAGGAAAGAGAAGAAATTTATTCCCTTTCAAAAACATAGGATAGGAATAAGGGTTAGTTCCCATACATTTAGGACCTCAAGTGCTATATAGAGACCCAATTCTAAGGTAGTACTAGTGATCCATGAGGGAATAGAGCTAGTCAGACAAGAACTAGAAGAAGAGTTGGAAACTCTCAGAGAGTAGCAACAAGTGATATGATTTATTTTAATATAGATAAGGATATATAAAATATAACACTTAAGTTGTATTTTATTTTGTACACAATTCATTCTTTTAAAGTCTAATTGAATTTACATGTAAATTCAATAAAAAAAATTGTTTAAGATTCTTAGAGAAGATGAAAATATATTGAATTTCCTTGTATTATACACCTTAATAAGTCATTTGGCCACCTAGATCTGATGACCCCTCTAAAGGTAGATAATGCATTAAATTTATATCTCATCAAGATATAGGAGGTCCAATATTGGGTGTCATCTTTTGAAGATTTGGTGAATAAGCTTGTAGAATAGGAAAAGAAAGTAACACAAATTTTAGGTGAGATTGAATTCATATGAGTTCATGATAACATAGGGAAGTTGTTAGATCAATCCACTTTTGATCAGATGATTCAACAAGTTTTATATGTTTTAAAATAGAGTTTACAAGGACTAAGCTTGGATGACATTAAATCAAATAAGAAAGAAACATCAATGCCACCTACTAGTTCTCCTTAGACCTCACCTACAGTGCCAATAAAAACACTATCATCAACTTTAGCCCCTTCTGGTTCAATAAATACATCAATGCCACCTCACAATTCATCTCCAACTATAAATATAGTTCAAAAAATGACATCACCAAGTACAACTCTAATCAATGTGATCTAGGAATTTTACTCAAGAGAGGATGGTTAGTATGGTGTTAGTTCTAAAATGAAAAAAAATGATAGCATAACATCTCTAGGCCTAGACACTATGGAGAGCTTAGTTAGCAAAAACAAATGACAAACACAACTAAAAAGTAAGGAATAAAACACAATAATTCCTTCACCTTCCTTGGATGCTTCAAATGCCTTTGTAGTGGTGGCTTGCTCAGCTTATGCTCATGAAGTCCTTGGTAATGGAAGCTTGTCTACTTATATCTCTCCTTGGCACCTTTGGCTTATGGATTGGCTTGGAATAAATTTGGCATGGTAGCACTAGTTTATTAAGGCTTTTGGAACTAATCCTACATTATAACTTTGCATAAATTAAACTTAGAAATGATGTTGTGAGGCCTCCTATTTATAGTTTTTTTAGAATGATCAGAATCAACCTCAACCATCTATCTCAGGATTGAGATGTGTGATTGAGGATTAATTCAATTTTTGGAATTAATTTTGTAATTATCCTCATCATGACATTGGAAAAAGGGGAAATTAAGAGGCATGGAGGGCATCATTGAAGGAATTGATGAGGCATGGGAGGCATGAATCTTGATATTTGTGGCATTTATGGCTTAGGGATGTCTTTTCAAGAAATGAGGTCACTTGATGATGCAGATATTTAATATTCATTTCCAAAACAAAGTATTCAATAAGTCTCCATGGAATTTTTTATTAAGCCTTAATTTGGGTTAATTAGATCTTAACATGATTAAACACTTTATGCACAAATTACTCAAATTGATTAGAATGCCTTATTTTTGGTCCTAAATTTGACTAGATTGGAATTGAAAGTCATTATTAGATGCATTGGATGCATATTCCCATTTAGGATGTTGCTAAAAATAAATAACAAAGGCACAAATCTTGTGTAAAAGATTTGATAGGAAAAAGTAGTCCAAAGCATGTGGGTGCAAAATTAGCATTTTGACTCAAAATGATCCGATCAAAGTTAGCTAGCCCATAAATTGCATTACCCCATTTAGTGATAACCTGGCCACAATTGGCACTTGAATATGTCAATTTCATATAATTTTGCATGTTTTAGTGTTTTTAGGCCAAATTATGCATTTTAGGTGGAAATTGGCCAAAATCTTGGTTGGAGGTTATTAGTGGCCGATTTTAGGTGTCTACTATTTGCCCATGTTTGGGAAGGTGTTTCAAGATGTAAGCATAATAACATCTTCTCAAATAATGAAAAGGTTATGTATGCCTACAACTACAATGATGATAAACTAATTGTATGATACCCCCTCGATGGAATGGTTGGCACAAAGAGGTTAGTAAATAGTCCCTTGAAAAAAAGCAAAATGAGGGGACCAAAGAAAGGAAAGATGATGGGGTGAAAAAATAATGATATTGAAAAAGTAGTCAAAAACCATTGAGAATGTAAGTGGGATGATGCAAAATGGTTTGCCCAAAGGCAATTATAAGCATTATAGCCCGATAGTCATAATGTAGTATGATAACACAATGATGTGCCTAATGACAATTATAATCATTAAGAAGATGGAGTTACCCCAATTAAGATAGACAAATAAGATAAAAACATGCCCCTGTATAGGTAGAAAAATTAAAGTGGTGACAACACAATGATTTGTCCAAAGGTGGTTATAATCATTGACAAATGTAGGTGGGATCGTGTGTAATGATTTGTCTACAAGTGGTTATAATCATTGGACCCCGATTATGGAAAACATGATAAACTTGACTGAGGATGATTATAACTTAACATAAAGGGTAATGATGAATTAGAGCAACCTATTAGTAGGGAGATGCTCATCCAAACTAATAAAGGTTAAAATTATTTTATGGTCAATTACTCTATTTGGGATATGATTAGGAGTGGATCAAGATGTCAGTACTGAAGAGATGCCACCATTGCTAAATAGATTTATTTAAATTGAGGTTTGTTGTAGCATGTGATGGTAGACTTTATGATATAAAACCATAAATAATTGGCCAAAATATGCATAAGGACTGACTCCCACAATCTAATAGTCAATATAAAACAATGCACCAATGATAGAAACCATGATGACAATGTAAACATATGAATATGGATGGATTCAAGTGTAAGTGTGGGCAAGGAATCACCCAATGAACACACATAAACTAAATCAAGGAAATAGTGCTGAAAGCAAATAAATAGGTAGACAAACAAATAAAATAAGTAGAAATATACAAAGAAACAACATAATAAAAACCCCATGAACATTGCCCCTAGAAGATAGGTGACAACTTAACAAATGAACTAAATGGGGGAATAGAATAAAAGGAAGGAGTGGATGAGTTGTCTCCATATGTACTCGGCAAGTGGATGCTACCCACATAGTTTCATTAATGTAATATCCAATTAAAAAATTTAGGCCAAATGTAGTTATCCTAAGGAATGGGAAGAATGTGATAACTGAGGAAAAAAATAGAATGGATGTGATATAAGAATATGAATGGTATTGCAAAATGGAAAGTGTGTGAGAGAAAAGGCCAAAAAGGATGGGGAAACTAAATGACAAATGTTTTGCTTGTAGCTTAGTAAGGGTTCCCATAATCTTTAAGGCAAAGAAGTGGTTAATGTTTTTGTTCTTTTCTAATGAATTTTCTAATGTTTTTGGAAGTGTTTTGGAGTGTCTCAACTCAATTGAGAATGAGACACTAAATGGGTCAAGCTTGAAAAATGGTGATAGTGTGGCTTAGGTTACTCACAAAATGGTGAGAGTGTGGCTTAGGTTGCTTACAAAATAGTGAGATCATAAATTAGGTTTCTCACAAAAAGGTGAGAGTGGCTTAGGTTGCTCACAAAATTGTGAGAGTGTGGCTTACATTTATTACAAAATGGTGAGAGAATATGTAAAGGGGGATTGAGGTGACCTCAGCATAAATTGAGCATGACCTACATAGTCCTAAAATGACCTTAAGTCATAGTAATTTTGTCCACACAAAAAGTGAGGAAAAACTAACTTAGTCTCAACAAGTTCTCAAATCTAGCAAATGGCTAGTCAAATGAAAATAATGATGGCAAGGTGATGCAACAATGCATGGTAAACAAGTTTTACCACTAGTTTAATAATAGGTAGTTATAAATAAGATAAAATGGCATAGGTCAATGATACTAATTTTGCCATAGGTGGTTATAATTAGTAGCAAGATTGGTGAAACATTGATTTGGCCATAGGTGGTTATAATCAAGCTCACATAAACAAACGTGGACATAGGATGAAATATATCTTACCAGATCAATTATCACACTAATTTCATAGACTATCATTATAAACATGAATTTAATTGATTTTTGAAACTTGATCATAATCCTCTCATAAAAGGTGTGGGAAGAATCAAATGAACCAAGATCAAAATAGGATTGGGTACGATGGCTAAAATAGACTTTGGTATAGATAGGAATAGAATGATAGGATGGCATGGTCTTGATGGTTTTTGATAGATTGGATAAAATGGTAAGAGGGTTGCCCCTAAGTGATGGGGTGAATGGTTGGGTACTCTGACAATGGAAAATGGATATGTAATAATGGCAATTACATGGTAGATTTTTTTGGCCTAGGTGTGGTTTTTGATTATGTTGTTTCTACTAATGAGGAGATGCACGTCCTACTCAATAAATGATATAAAAAAATACTTGATCATGTTAATTGATAGCCCACACCTCATCTAAATAACTATTCTATCAATAATGGCCTATAGATTTGGTTGCTGAGAATGCTTTTATGATCTTCATTAGTCATTGATTATAATTCCTTCAAACATCAAGACAAGGTATTTTTATAGCCTCTACAAAGGAAAGTCCAACCATGAATGGTAAATAATGATAAATAATGGATGATAGGTTTGATTGTGAAATGGAATGGTAGATGATAATGGCATGTATAATGATGGGGAAATAAATGAAGATCAGGATGTTTAGTCACATGTAATCTTGTTGATGCTAGATTTGACATATTTTTGGTTTTGGTGGGTCTGAAGACTTGTTCTCTCGATAGGACCATCAATTTTTTTTGTTGTTTGGGCCTAAGAGTAGCTACCATCTAATTAGGTTATGGATAGAAATCTATTTTGATTTTATCTTTGATTTTATCTTCATCAATTAGTGAATATTATTGGTACCTCAATGAGGTTTTCACCAATGAAGTTATCTTGATTGTCTCATATCACCTTTAAGAAGGTCTCATTAAGGGATGTTCACTTTTGACTTTGATTGTCTTCTATCACTTCTGAAAAAGTTTCACTAGAAGATGCTAAGTTTTGAATGTGATTCTATCCTATTACCTCTGAATAAGTTTCACTAGGAGAGTGTTCTTCTATTATATGAATGTGGTCTTGGCCTCCTTGTTCTTTTTCAATTTTTATGTCACCATGGATGTAATTTAACAAAGTGTGATTCTATCTATCTTGATCAATAGTTGTGGGAGATTGAATGTCAATAATATGGATATCTTGGTTGATGGTAATGGCCTATGGAATGGTAATGGAATGGGGAGAGGTTGCACAATCCTCATAGAATATACTAGGATAACTTATGTTGAAGCTAAAGTACTCATCCTCAAAAACTATAGAAGGATAAAAAATGTATTAAAATTGATCTAGAAGGCATGCATAACCAATGTTGTAATAGTCATGAACATATTCTATTTCTGAATTTGATTCTAACACAAGGGACTCTAAATTTATTGTTGTAACTGATGTTGATTCTGATTTTGATGTTAAATCTAATTTCAATTCAAGAATATAACTTGACTCTAACTTTAATTCTTCATTGAATGGGTACTCTGTTATAATGATGTCTTATTGAATGTTTGGTTTTGGACAAGTAATAGCCTATGATGGCATAATAAACTCCACAAAAATTGGTTTGTCAAAGTGAGAGTCCTCTAAAATGGGAAAAAGGTCAAGAGACAACTCCTTAGATATTGTCTTTTCAATAGGAACCTCTTGAAAAATAGGCACATGGTTGAGGTAATGATTTTTGCAAAGGTAGTTATAATTATTAAGAAATGACTCAAAAAATATTGGCTCATTAGAGTGAGACTCCTTGACAACTAGTATAGGATCAATAGGCAATTCATCACAAGTTGATTTATCACAAATGGTTGATTCAACAAAAAAATCTTAGATTGGTTGGTTCTCTTGGCTTTGGTTTTTAATGAGTTGGAAAATACCAGTTCTAAACATAGCTTAGTCTTCAAAAGATTGGATCGATTCAGGTTTGGTTGGGATTGGTACTGGATGAGTAATATCTTATGGTTGGATAATGGTATGGACTTGGGGAATATGATTTATTGCATTAGCCAAAGGATGAGGTTTTGAAATGGTGATGATAGGGTGATGTGGAGCATGATTACTTAAAAAATCCAAAGGACTAGGTCTTGGAATGATGAAGGGGTGTTGTGGAGATTGATTGATAACATAAACTAAAGGATGATTTCCTAGTATAGAAATGGTTGGGTGTTGTGGAGCTTGGTTGCCTGCATAAGCCAAAGGAATAGGTCTAGGAATGGTAATGGTATTCCATAGAGATTACAGAGCTTGATGGTTCATATAATCCAAAGGAGGGTTAGGGTTAGTCAATGATTAGATAAAAAAAGGACATCATGAAACTTGATTGCTTACATAAGTAAAAGCATCTAAGTCTTCCTCATAAACCATATCATCCCGGTTGTGAGTTGGATCATAAGCTAGTTCCTGATTATGTTCCATGTACTAATTTTTAAAATGAGGGTATGGATTCATATCCCAAACAACATATCTATAGTTGGGTCTTCAAATTCCTCTTTAAAATCCTCTTTATACCAATCAAGGTCTCAATTTAGATCATAATTTTCTTCATGACTTTGTTCCCATGAATGATTAATATGAGGCGGATAGAAATCTATCTTACAAACCATATTAGCATCATTGGGGTCTTGAAAAAAGCCATAAAAGTCATTTTGTGTGGCCATTCTATCATAATTTAGATTGTAAGTGACTCCACCATAAGTGTAGCTAGACATATCCATGTAAATGATGAAATATTTGAAACAAAAAGTCTTACGGTTCTATAAACTCTAAAAAACTATGTCCAAAGGACAAATGGTTCAAACTTGGTCTAACTTGGTCAAAAGGTGGAGCTATATCTCCAATGTGGTTTGAAAGTGGAGTTGTATATCCAAAATTATTTGTGATAAGACTTGGCATAAAACACCCTAATGTCAAATGTATAACGTCAAATGTCACACGCATAAATGGTCAAACATTTGAATAAAAATTGGCATGTCAAAGGTCTAGGTCAAAATGTTCCAAACAAGGTCTAACTAGGAAAAGGGAAAGTTGAATTGCTAGGTCTTTTGTCTAAATGTGGATTCAAAAACTAGGCTCAAACAAACATGCATGCTAGGAATTTTGGCCAAATGACATCAAAATATATACTTAAAACAAAAGCTTATGTGATTTGATTTAATCTAACAAGTTTGGAAATAACTTTGATATAAACCTGACATATAGAATCAAACATAAACATGATCAATTGACATAAGACATAAGATAAAAGGCTCTTTGAGAAAGGTTGTGTTATCCTAGATAAAGACACAAACAATGATGAGGATAGGAATTAAACAAACAAATCATCAATAGTTTTCAAATTTGGGTAATCAATTAATCAAAGTTATGCAACCCAAAAGAGAAAGATATGTGTATCATCCCCATGAATTGATGCCTAAATATAAATCAATCAATGTTCAGATCCAAAACTGACAAGGCTAATTAAAAAATCAATGTTGAAAACTAGTATTTGACTAAACAAGCTAGACAAGATTGGACATCATGATGACACAAGACAAAGGTACAAATTGTATACATGACATGGTTTGAAAGAAATGATTTTTGATACAAGGTAAACTAGTCTTGAAATAATTTGAGAAACCTAATAGTGTAGGCATGCTCAAATGATGTGATCAATTCTATGTTTCAAATACTCAAAGGCAAAATGGTTGGACATGATTTGGGTAGCATAATGCTACCCTATGAAATTCAAATGGCATACACGCAAAAAAATTTAGCAAAAATTTCATGGCACAAGTGTGGTGTAAAATGACTAGCATAATGCCTCTTTAGACAAAAGAGTGAGGTATAGATAAATTGGTTTTGACATGGATTTATGGAAAAACAAACAAGTTTTAGTATTAAAACATACCAAACAAAAATAACCAAAATACACTAAGTGTAATCATCTAAATCCTAACAAGGGTATGGAAAAATGGGGTTTACTAAACTAGCAAGGTTTTGATCATTATAGGGGAATCAATTGAACATTGAATTTCATGTCAAATGATGCAAAAGAAAATCATGGATTTTAGGTTCGTATCACTTGGCTTGTTGCATAAAGGTCTAGTCCTTTTTGCAACCACTACATCTTGTTATTCATTCAGTGTAGTTCGATGTCCAAAGTGCCGCTACATTTTGTGTATAATTCTAAAGGATCCAAATGATGTTAATGTTGGGAGATGAAAACCTAGGTCAAATCTTCCCTAAAGATCTTATGGGAGGTGATGAAGTCCCCCTCATGAGCCAAGATGCATAAAAATAAAGAAAACATGAAAGTATAAAGACTTTAGGGTCATTTTCAAGGTCACCCAAACTTTGATAAGTTTTTGGGGATTTCTTTAGATGACTTTATTTCTAAGCTTTGGACTAGGCTACTTTTCAATAGGTATGACACTTTTAATTCCAAGGGTTCACTATAGGGGAAAAATGGAAGAGCATAAATGTAACACCCCTCTTTTTTCCAAACAAAAATCCAATTAAACAACTATTGCAAGCAAGAATTGACAAGTGTGTTGAATTTTAAATCCAAATAAAATGTTTGGTGGTGTTCATTTGACCCCTTGGTCTTAGTTCAAATCTTTGAAAACATTCACCAAAATATCTAAAAATTCTTTTTTAAACACCAAAACAAGGTTCCTAGCCAAATTTTAAGCATACAAAAGTGATTTAAACATTTTTTGAGCAAGTATCCCACTTGGTTCTACAGTAAAATTGTTAGCATATCCCTTAGCTTTGAATCCCTTTTGAGTTTGAAATAACAAACTTTGAAAAATAAGGTATCAGGTCTATGTTTTTGGAAAAACATAGTGACCAACATCGGTCAATACCACCAACATTAGTTACAGCCAACTAAGTTGTAACTAATGTTGGTTCTTCTAATTGATGTTGGTTAAGCTACCAATGTCAATATTTTTGCTAACATTGGTTACTATGTAAAAACTATGGAAACCAAAAATGGTAAAATAAAGTTAGAAAATCAATTTACAAGAGTTTTAAGAGCTCAAATAAATATTTTAAAGTTGCAAAAAGATCTCCTTCATGTGTAGGATGTGTCTAGTCCCACTGGACATGCCATTATGTGATCTAGGAATTTGACTCGAGAGAGGATGGTTAGTATGGTGTTAGTTCCAAACTGAAAGTAAAATAAAATAAACACACTAATAACATAACATCTCTAGGCCTATACACTAGGGAGAGCTTAGTTAACAAAAGTAAAAGATAAAAAAAACTAAAAACCAAGGAATAAAAACACATTAATTCCTTCACCTTCTTTGGATGCTCTAAATGCCTTTATAGTAGTGGCTTGTTTAGCTTGTGCTCATGAAGTCCTTGGCAATGGAAGCTTGGCTACCTCCATCTCTCCTTGGCACCTTTGGCTTATGGCTTGGATTGGCTTGGAATAAATTTAACGTGGTAACACTAGTGTCAATGACTCTTTGAAGATATTTGTGCATTATAACTTTGCACCAAAATAGCTTAGAAATGATGTTGTGAGGCCTCTTATTTATTGATTTTTGGATTCGATCATAATCAACCTCAATCATCCATCTCAAGATTAAGATGTGTGGTTGAGGATTAATTCAATTTTTGGAATTAAGTTTGTAATTATCCTCATCATGACATTGGAAGAATGATAAATTAAGAGGCATGGAGGGCATCATGGAAGACATTGATGGGGCATGGAGGGCATGAATCCTGATATTTGTGGCATTTATGGTGTAGGGATGCCTTCCCAAGAAATGAGGTCACTTGATGATGTAGATATTCAATATTTATTTCCAAAAACAAGTATTCAACAAGTTTCCATGGAATTCTTGATTAGGCCTTGATTTGGGTTAATTAGCTCTTAAACATGATTAAGCACTTTATGCATAAATTACTCAAATTGATTAGAATGCCTTGTTATTGGTCCTAATTTTGATTGGATTCAAATTGGAAGGCACTGTTAGATGTGTTGGAACCATATGCCCATTTAGGACATTACCAACAAAAAATAATAAAGGCCCACATCTTGTGCATAATATTTGATAGGAAAGAGAAATCTAAAGCACGTGGGTGTAAATTTGGCATTTTGACTCGAAATGAATTGATCAAAGTTAGCTGGCTCATAAATTGCATTACCCCATTTAGTGATACCCTTGCCAAAATCAGCACTTGAATATGTCAATTCACATAATTTTTTCATGTTTTAGTGTTTTTAGGCCAAATTGTGCATCTTAGGTGGAAATTGGCCAAAATCCTAGTTGGAGGTTATCTGGTGGCTCAGTTTTAGGTGTCTATAATCACCACATCTGTAACAACAAACATAATGGTAGTTCCAATAATAGTTTTGAAAAGTATTAAGTAGGATTCAATTTAGCCTAAAATTAAAGGATATTTTTTAAATAATTTTGTATGTAATATTTATAAATGGATAGTTAATTTTTAGTTATGTCCATGTTTTAATTAGATAAATTAATTTTTCTAGCATGCACATGTTGCATGTCTGAGGTATCTATAAATTATGACATGCAATTAAGACTTATGATCTAGTCATTCAAGATGTAATCAAAGTTTTCTATACTTGGAGGATGATATATCCCCTTCCCCAAGTTATTTATATACATACAAAACCATATGTTCAAAGGGTCAAATTTTTTTATCAATATACATGAAGAGATCAAAAATTTGATTGTCATGCAACTATGTTTGTTCTTTCTTCTTCCTTTTCTGTGTTAATGAAATTGAAAGTTTCTTTGTCTGTATTAATTTAATAATTATGAATTGTGCTAATGTTATGAATGAATATTAATCATATATGTTCAATAATAATTAAGGATTGATAGGTTTCATTAGTTTAAGTAGTTAGTAAAGGTTGAATTGATAGTCAAAGGTTTATAGGTATCTCTTTTGGTATTGTCTTCTAGACATGAGTCATAACTACCATAGACAAATTTATGGTCCAAAACATAATCTCTTATACAAGGGTGTGAAAAAACATCCCTAAGAAGAGAAACCCTTAATTGAGATCATTGAGCATCTTATATCTCCTAACCCAGACTATTGATTGTGCTTGTTTATGAGTATGAAATAACTGTAAATGAAAAATGCTAGTCTTGAAGATACTTGTCCACCAAATAAATAGTTTAAGAAGTTACCTTTTATGAACACAAAGGCTTATTTTATACCTTACCCTTCTTTCTCCTTTTGATTTTATTTTATATATACCCCCATTAGAATAATTCTCCACACATCCAACTCACCTAGTGATTAATTTCTATTAGATTCCATACATCCTTCCACAAAAAATGATTAAACAACCCACATGCTCAACCTGTAATTTCATCACCTAGTTGTTTAACCTCATACCTACAACTTATGCCAAGAGTAGAATCTTGTTCCATATATATCCCAAAAATTTAGAGGCTACCTCATTCAAATTTTCTAATGTGTGCATAAAACATACATCAATATTTTATATAGTATTTATAATGGTTCACCACCTACCTTAAAGAGGTTAGAAGACATATTATTATCAAATTATCATAGTTATGAAATGACTAATTTAACATTAGAATACTTATAGAGATTAAAACAAGGTCATTATGTGTCCATTGAAGATCAAATTATATGATTGAATAATGATTTACACTATTTGACATTCTGACCCTCATATTTGGAAATATAATTTATATTCATTAAGGATCTTATTTCTCAACTAGATAAATATCATTTCATAATAATTACACTTATTTCAACAAATGTGTGTGTGTGTGTGTGTGTGTGTGTGTGTGTGTGTGTGTGTGTGTGTGTGTGTGTGTGTGTACTACTATGCATGTGCTATTGATAGTAATAATACAAATAAATCAAGACCACATTCACCAAAGTAGCAAGTTACTACTCAAAAGGTAGAATACAATGTCTCTTCTAAAAAAATAAATAGTATTGTCAAGAATTTAGTCAAAGAGAAAGAAATAATAAAAAAATTTAATATTTAATCACATATTCCTTATCATACAACAAAAATTAACAATAACTAATAATCAATAAAACTTTTATACAAAGGAAAAGAATTATCTTACAAAATAACTCATACATTAAAAGTATCTAGTTCTACTAAGAGATAACCACTTTAGTTTAATCACCTTGAAGATAATCCATGCAATATCTTACACACTACTAGATAAAAAATTGATTACTCTTCCTCCAAACTATTATCATTCACCTAACATATTTGAGAAAATAAAAGGTCAACCATTTTTCACTTACCATGGTATTAATTAAAATTATGACAATGATTGTTATATTTTATAATAAAAGCTTACACAACTTTTTGCTATAGGATTTATTAAATTTAATAACAATATAATAAGGTCTTCCTCTCCCTCTTATTATAGTCATTATCCTAAGACTGAGACATCCCAAAATAATCCTATTAAGGAAAAAATGGTCTATCAACCTTTGTAGAAACAAACCAATAGAAGAAGAAATTCACACTTTATTACGATTCGATTATTTGAGGAAAATCCCACTCAATAACCATTAGTCATTTGATCTCTCGATAGAGATGATAGTAAAAAGGAAATTTTATGGATATTAAGGAACCAAATGTTATAATTATATTTGTGTCTTATCTAAATCAATTATGGAAGAAAAAAGTGAATCAAATTTATATGGTTTAGCCTAAAGTAAAAGTTAAAAATAATTTTAATTAACAAGAAGTATAACCTTTTTGAATTATTTAACAACAAATTCAACATCAAAATTACAATGACTCTATTTTCACAAATAATTTTTGAAACTAATTTTGAGTAACATTATCAAGTACATGATACTAACAAGTATGAATTTTTATATATAAATAATATTATAAACACATTATACATATATATTTTCATTATATTTTAAAAAATAAATTATGAAATTCATAAATACATAGATTAAAACATATAACGCTCTCATTTAAACAAGATTAACATATGTGAAATAATCTCGCATATATATCAAATTTCATGTTTATAGTACATGATTATCAATCAATGATGGGGGCATCCTCATAATCTAAACTATTAATATTAAAAGTCTATATAGCCTAAGAAGTCAAGGCCCCATCTTGTCTCACTGATCCACATGATTACAACCATGATTTATATTTCCTAATACCACTCTCAAGTAATCTAATTCAAAACACACACTTGTTTGGTTATACTACAAAGTATAAAGTCTCTCAATTATATCCCTCGATAAATCAAAAACATGAGTATGTATTTATCATCTATCAAAATCCACTTGTAAATCATCACACCCACATGTGAATATAATATAATTAACATAAGTTATCATATAAATATCAAACATGTTTGATCACTCTCAATATGAATAAATCACTCTATTAAGGCAGTACTTACTATGCCATAGGACAAATTCTATATCAAAGTATAAATGTTTACATCTACCATAATCGACTAATGTACATCATCTATGATACCAAATCATATGAATACATCAGAAATAAAATTTCAATGATATCAACACAAAATTTAAATAATCATGTAAGTACTCATTCTCAGATACTATAGTCATAATATTTACAAAAATAAGGCCATCTACATCAATCAACTATGTTGCATACTAAGATATAGGTTGTGTTGTAGGTTGTTTCATAGGTTGAGGTATAGGTTTTGTTTTACATGATGTACCTAATTTATCTCCTCCTCCTACAACTCCACTCCCTCCACCCTATGCTAAGGGAATAATTTTGGGATCACCCACTATAACTAGAAACAATATAACCCATTATACATTAGTCCACCACTTTGTAAAAGTTATTTTACGTCCTTCATCATCACCATTTACCAATTGAGCTAAAATATATTTCTCCATTTTTTTATGATGTTATAAGCCATTAAATTTGGTTCCTAGACTCTAAATTTCTCTAATATTGGTTATATTGCTCTAGTTTCATGGATATGGAACTGGAAGCATATCATGAATCAACCCAAACTATCTAGTAACCCACTCAATATGAAATATCTCATATACACCACTTAATTTATATTATATCCATAAACTAACTTGTATATAATTCATCTCTATATTATATTTATACCATCTCTCATATCCCATATATGGCCACCATTGAATCATCATGGTTTGGTTTTATCTGAAATCACCATTACTCCATAGTGCTTGACAGCTTTTTTTATGGTAACACCCACCAAGATGAAAATTCATAGGGATGAGCCCAATACTTATGATGGATGAAAAATGGTCATAACATAGTTATTTGTTAATGTTCCCATACATATAACAATGTCATTGATTCAAGACCTACAATGTGAACCTCTAATGTAAATTTGTAAAAAAACTGATATAAATGGTCTATCATGTTATACCCCAAAGAATATCTAGTATGACTATCCTAAATCAACTAAATAATATGATACATATGATATAGTATAGGTAAAACTCTTTTATCTAATACTACAACTAATCAAGTATACAACATATAAATTTTTGCAACCATGGAATATTTAATCATACTCTCTACTCAAGTAAGACTATGTCACCCTAATTGGTGATTTGGATTATACATGCCATATATCTATGGTCCTAAGACATGTATATTAGACCCTATACATCCTTCATTGTGGCCATATATCTAAAAATTGGAACTATAATATGTGCTACATTTCCTCTAGTGTGATGATCATCTCACTCTTCACAAATAAAAAGTACATGTGTTAGGGTTCCACTTCTTAGCCAATGTAGTCATCAAATGCATGTTATATGGAACTTGGCCCAATCTACCAACATATGTTAAACCATATTTATCCAATATCTACTAATCCATGCCATCTAACCAAAGATTTAAAAATTTAATCATATGTCTCCCATCCAAAGACTCCGATGCATGAAGATCACATTGTAAAAATATAATACATGAAAAAAACAATATAAATTTCAAATCCAAGTAAATGTAATATGCACATAAAATATTCATCAAAAGCATTAACAATAAAAAGGACAACATTGAACCAAAAGGGTTAGTAACATTGGATAATAACATCCCATATGTGATAGTATCATCTCATTATGGATAGTAATGTCAAAAATGAGATGATATTATCTTGATAAGTTAAAATCATCCATTTTGCATTGTCAACTCTAAAAAATGCCAAAACAACCAAAAACTCCAAAATAAAAAATTCATCAAAAATGACTACAAATTATATGATTTACTAAAAAATTAGATTAATAATTATATCTACCAAATCATCTGTAGTTTGTGTATATAAATTAGTCTATAAATGCATGATTAAAAATAATAATGCAACCCATCGACTAGGCATTTTGTCAACTCAAAGCTTAATTTTCATAGTGTAAAGGTGAAAATAATAATGACACAAACATTTTTCACCCTAATATTTTATGAACTAAATTTTTATAATATTATTTACTATGCCTATTAATCAATTAATTCGATTAGAGATCAAATAAATTATGAATGATATCTCAAGTCTTATTTATCAAAAATGTGTCTTATCAATTATATTGGGACACACATGACACCTTATCTCACATTGTAATTTTATTTTATCACCTATGCCAACTTGAAAAATTATCAATTTCATAAATCATGATCCAAATTGCATTGCCTTGGTAAATTATACTTTAATCGACTATAACTATTTCTTATTAAATCTCTTATACTATGTAGTGACTAATATGATTCACATAATGATAACATCTAAATATTATGTTCAATATAATAACCATTATAACCAATTGAATTTTTATAAATCATTCTATATTTCAACTCAATCAATTTGATAATCTTGTAAATTAGATATTGAATTATTCACTACACCACAATGCAACCTCAAGGGTTCAGATATTGGTCTAGTATTTGGGGGAATATGCCATGCATATTCAGATAATAAATTATAAATTACATGTTGTAAATGATACATATCACAATTTCAAACAATTAAAAATGGTTCTAAAAATAGTTATTGATATATATTATGGGGAGAATATGCTCCACATATACATCCCACATTATAGAGATAGATCACATATTCATACAATTATGAGTGAATGATACAGAATAATGCATAAGATTTATATATATATATATATATATATATATATATATATATATATATATATATAATTTTCATATACATATAGTAATATATTTTACAATTATTATGATCAAGGCATGATACATATTCATGTACACTATAACATTATTTAAAGTCAAGTGACATGATACATATTTGTGCCATATTATTAATATTATTTTATATTTATGGTCATGGTAGGGGAATGGATGTTATCCATATATTTTAGTCATGTATATAGTAACTAAGGGATAAATTTGAAATTGAATCTAAAATCCATATGTAGTGGTTGATTAAGTTAAAGTGTATAATGCATAACTTAGAGAATCTACACCTTCTAGCACTATAACCCATGAATCCATTATGGATTCCAACCCATTTTCGTCTTAGGGTTACAAATATTAACAATTTAAATTAAGGGTTTTACATTCCTCAATGGGTTTTATTTTCATACATGTATAATTTAAATTGGGTCTTAATCACCCTAAATTCTCTAGTTTTCAAAAAAAGAACAAATTTCTCTAATAACATGGTTACTAGAGCTAGCACATTGGAATTTTTACATCCCTAAATGGTTATACTTATGGCATTGACCACTTGAAAACTTATCCATTTCCTTGTCCATGAAAAGAATAGACACTACAATTTTCATATTCTTTTCTACAATGATTAGTTATAATCTTAACACTCGACATTCTTATTTATTCATGGCATGCATATAGATGTAGTTGTTCATTGAAAAATACTTGAAATATTTCATTTATGGCTATATTATTCATTTCACTTAGACATTAATCATATATAATTACATACACATCCTTTTATATGAACACTTTGGAACATTATGGGACAGGACAAGTCAACATAGCATTCATCTACACAATGTTGTATTCTTTTTCCCCCCTTTTATAGTATTTTTTGTTTCACAAAAATCATATATTAAGAGGGGAGTAAATATAGGCACCCAAATTTGGCACAGGCCCTAGTTCATAATTTTTTTTAGTCACTTTATTATAGGGATATTAGCTAATAATTAAGTACTTAGTGGTGGATATCTTTATTTTTTCCCATTTTAATTTATGATTTTTATGACTTTATTGTCCCAATTTCATGTCCACATTAATTAAGTCAATATATATATATATATATATATATATATATATATATATATATATATATATATGTATGTATATATATGTATGTATATATATATATGTTTAACTATATATATATATATATAACATAGTATATATATACATATATATATACATATACATATACATATACATATTTTTCATTTCAAATTTGTGTTTATCACATGATAGAATCAACTAGTAGGTTTAACAATATATCAATATATATATAAATATATATATATATATATATATATATGTATATATATGTATGTATATATATATATGTGTGTGTTCAAAATGTATATATATATATATACAATTGTCTAAATTTACCCCCTTTAGTGAATCCTTAAATTTTATCATTTTAATAACCCATTTTTCATTTCAAATTTGTGTTTATCACATGATAGAATCCTAGTAGGGTTCAAAATCAACTGTCTAAATTTACCCCCTTTAGTGAATCCTTAAATTTGATCCTTTTAATCCCATTTTGACACCTTTCCCTTTTATATCTCCATTGATTTTGGTCTTTTGATGTTATTAGCGTCTAATTTTTATGCCACTAGATTTTAATTCAAATCCTAAGATATTCATTTATATACATAGTTGTTATGAGACATTTAATATAATAATTCAAATATTTCAAGAGTTATACAAAGGTTTAATATTATTTATATTGAATCAATAGTGATACATTTAAAGTATTATCACATGTGCATGCATGTGCTAAGGGTAAACTAAGATATATATCATATATATTTCCATTCATCATTTAACACACACATGTAAGTGAAAGAACTATATTTGAATTAGATCCCTCTTAGGATCATTATAAATGAGTGTAGTATTTGGTCTTTTAACATTAATTTACCAATATCTATCTAAATCAATCCCTTTCACTTGATTCCATCATATTTGACATCTCTAGTGTTTATGTAGGAAATTAGTGTTTGATCTTTTAGGTACTTGCACTCAAATTGAAAAGGATGAGGTGGGAAAGGACATTCCTAAGTAAAATAAAGTATCCAATAAATAATCATAATATTACTACCATAAGTTCAATATCAACCCATAGGGGTCAAGATCGGTTGTTGCTACCATCTCATTTTTATTAGTTATAACCTAGATAAAAAACCCATCAGTTATAAAGAACCTACATTCATAGGTCAATATCAACCCATAGGGATCAAGACTAACTCCTAGTATTATTTATTTTCTATCAATTTTATCCCAAAATAGAAATAGTCAAGTCTATAAATGAACAAAACATAATCACTTCACACGGCCATAGATTAGAAAATCAGTATGTATAGATTAGTAAAGTATGAAAATTAAACTTTGACTTTCTCTAACCTCTTATATTCCTTTATTATGACTTTTAAAACTTACATATTATATAAGTCTTTATACAATTAATGGGTCATTTCTCATTATTCAAATTTTAGATAAAATATGTACGAAGTTTTAAAAATTAAAAAATATTGATTTTTACATGTTACATGTTTACCTATGATACAATTTTTCATTTTCAATGGTTTACACATATTTTTCATGGTATTTTTTTGTCTGAGTGTTACAAAAATACACTAGTTACATTATATTATATTTCACAATATTTTCACACATATTGGAGGGGTAATTTCAAAGGCAACATGTCCTATCTTGTGGTCATTACCATTTTAATAGATTCATGCACACTGATACTTATCCTTGTTTTTAATTTATCATTTTTATTTATGTTACTAAATCTTATACTAGTATCTTTTAGATATATTATCGCATGGATATTCTACATCATGATTTTTACATTGTTACGTTGACTTTGTGTGCATGAATTCTTGATTATATGTACAAGTGTTTTTGTGTTTGTGTGTCCTTGTTCATAGAGGATATTATTATAATCATGTATTATGTGATTAACACTATGTTGTGTCTTTTCACTAACTTAGGTGTGGTCATTAATAGTGTTCACAGTCTTAACTTGAGTTCACCCTATTACTATACTATTATTATATCCATAATGTCTATCATGCATATTGTGTATAAATTATGTGATGTTTATGTTTTCATGGTTTTCACCATGCATCTATTGGGGAATGATACTTGTGTTTATTCTCATTACTTTATCTATCCCAACTATGGGATTACATGTGACATTTGGGGGCATAGTAATTTCCAACCGTTTTTTAATTTCCAAAGGGGGCATTGTGCCCTAATGAATTTTGTTTGATATGATACCATTTTTCCTATGAAATTTTCACTTTACTTGACTCTATGAGGCATAATTAGATGTGAAAATTTTACTTCAAAATAAGTAACTTTTCAAAACATTACAATTTTTAAAAATATAAAATTGCATATGTCTTTAGTATTATAAAATCTTTTGGATAATTCATTTTTCCTAAAATATTGTTTATGAAAAAAATTATAATGACAATGATTCAAATTTCATATTTTTATAGTATTATAATATGATTTGGCTAAAAAAAATTTCCCAGCATGTGAGGCATTTTAAATTTTTATTTTGAGAAAGGTTTCACTTTACTTGACTCTATGAGGCATAACTAGATAGCATCCAAATATACAAAAATTTGTCCTTTGTTTTTAGTTTGTCCTTTTTCACATTTTCATGTTTCTGTATTAATAATTTACATTTATATTTTAATGCATGCATTCATTTCACTCACACCTAAGTGATTTATCCCCAATACTCTTTTAAGGAAAAGTGATAGAATAAGTACAATTTAATTTAAACATACTAAAATTCATTTGACAATTATCAAAATGGATTCTATTAATGCACAAATAAATTCTTCAAATGAAACCCTTCCTTAGGTTGAACTTCTTTGATGAACAAATTTA
Source organism: Torreya grandis (assembly GCA_037957365.1). Lineage (NCBI taxonomy): Eukaryota > Viridiplantae > Streptophyta > Pinopsida > Cupressales > Taxaceae > Torreya > Torreya grandis. The sequence goes on from JARHVA010000827.1 coordinate 1,950,932, forward strand.
AAATGAATGTTTTCAATAACATAATCAAAATTACCAATAAAATGAGAAAATACACAAGATACCAATGATGTTTCAAATAGAATTCATAATAATGACCTCAATGGAGTTGACAATAATATATTTTATATCTCTCAGACACAAGTCCAATGTATATCTAAATTTAAATAAGTAGTTTGTAAAATACCACAATACATTCCTAAAGTAATTGAGACCTTATTATCTTCTAAAAAAGCAAAAAAATCTAAAATTTATAATGTGCAACAAGAATCAGTTGTCCTTTGTTTTTAGTTTGTCCTTTTCACATTTTCATATTTCTCTTGTATTATACCTAAGTGATTTATCCCCACTACTCTTTTAAGGAAAAGTGATAGAATAAGTGAATTTAATTTAAACATATTAAAATTCATTTGAAAACTATCAAAATGGACATTTAATAGTGTTGATAATCAAAATTACCAATAAAATGAGAAAAAACACAGATACCGATGATGTTTCAAATAGAATTCATAATAATGACCTCAATGGAGTTGACTAAGAACAAGTCCAATGTATATCTAAATTTCAATAAGTAGTTTTTAAAATACCACAAACATTCCTAAAGTAATTGAGACCTTATTATCTTCTAAAAAAGCAAAAAAATCTAAAATTTATAATGTGCAACAAGAATCACTTTTATGCATTGTAAACCCTATCATGAGTTTGGCCATTAATAGTGTTGATATTTTTATCCCATTCACATATTTAGGTTAGGTGGAAACACATGGTTTAAATAAAATTTATATTTTTATGCCTAAGCAATTAAACCATTTCAATCTTTTGATCACCATGCATACTACATCACATATATTATCTAATATGTATACACATAATATTTTTAGACTTTATTAATTATGGATGCTTTATATATTGTAATAACCTATTGATTCTAAATTTCTCTAAGTTCATGGCTTAAAGGGTACATTGGTAAGGGGTGGGAAGACCATTGGTACTTCATAATATTATTGTTCCCTATACCACCACTTAAAACCAGCATAATTCCTCCCTTACACAATCCTAAAGGAAAATTACCACCTCAAATATCCAATACCTAAGCCAAACCTTGATTTTTATATCCTGTAAACACATTCAAATGGGTCAACCTATTCTAGGAATTTAACACATTATAGGACTAAGTTGGCCCAGTTGACTTAGTCTAGGACTTTACTATTCTATTTCTTAAACAACTAAGTTGACTAGGTTGACCGTGCTGGCTAAAATTTTGGAAAAGTTTAGGGTTGGATAAAAATATATAAATAAATCCTTCACCTCATTTTCAATAGAGAGAATCATTCATTTTCACTTCTTTACGATATTCTCTTCTACCATTCTACTTGAAGGGTCATTGCTTAGGGTTTACACTTGGAGAAGAATCTTGTCTTGTGGAAATGTCTTAGATGCATATAATAATTCATGTATCATATAACTAACCTATATTTATGATCTTTATGAACTAGAACAACATCCTTCAAAGCACCATTAGCTAAGGGATAGATTGAGCCTCAAAGGGTTCATCTTCAAGGTAAGTATTCCTAACTCTTATTCCTCTATTTTGGTAGATAGAATTACATTAATAATGGATTTTGAGTGTATTTATATATCCATGCTTAGGATTACCTCTAAATTTAATTGAATATATTTATTATTTACATGTTTATTTTTTATTTAATTTTTTACAATGTAAGACCTAGGTAAAGTTATTATATGGTATTGCTTGACTAGAGGCTTTAAAACCCTCTGTAGTGATATTGTGTGGTAATAGACCCCTTGGTTAAGTCTATTTCAAATCAAGGTAGTATTCCTAACTCTTATTCCTCTATTTTGGTAGATAGAATTACATTAATAATGGATTTTGAGTGTATTTATATATCCATGCTTAGGATTACCTCTACAATTAATTGAATATAGTTATTATTTACATGCCTATTTTTTATGTTTATTATCCCCCATTTATGTCATAAGTTTTGGTTCACTAGATTAGATTTAATTTAATTTTTTACAAACGTAAGACCTAGGTAAAGTTATTATATGGTATTACTTGACTAGAGGCTTTAAAACCCTCTGTAGTGATAATGTGTGGTAAGATACCCTTTGGTTAAGTCTATCATATCCATATTAGTCATGACTCTTATTGTTTAAATGTACCAACAAGTAAAATGGCTAGTTTGATTTGTCTTCTTTGAGATTGGATTAATTTATAGATCATCTTAAATTTATCTTATATACCTTCTAGTTAACCTAACATCAACTAAACCTTGTAGGTTTTCTTTCACACTTTCATTTATTTTCATTTCTTATCTATTTCATTTCGGTATCACTGTATCAAATTTATCATCCCAGTTTAACATTTTGTGCATAATTTTAACACATAATCAATCCAATCAACTGTGTATAGATTTGTGTAGGTAATCTTAATCTAATGACAACTGAATCAATACGATCAACTCAATCTAATTTTTTGCATGCAAGTTTTCAAACTTAGCTAATTGTGTTGAGTCTATTATTAGATTAAAAATATTCTTTTGGATGACATAGTATAAAAACAACAATTCAATAATATTAAATCATCAGGTTCATTCTCACCAACTTAGTCATTTATTTTATTCATTATAGTTTTATTTTTAATAAGTTTTAATTTTATAAACATGTAAACCTAGAGTAAACTAAGTCGACTGGATCGATTTAATTCCATAGTTTTTTCTTGTCTAGGAGACTTAGTCAACTTATTAGACTAGCTTTATTTGGCATTTTTTAAATAGAAATAATTGATCAAGTTGATTTTGTTCTATATTATTTGCATACTTAGTTGACCCAATTGACATAGTAATCTTTAAGTAAATTAATTAAGTCACATTTCTTGTAATTAATTCATGTTTCATTTTTCTACTTGTTTGCTTATAGTAACACACATAGTCTAACTAAAAAAAGGTTCAATTTATCAATTTAGTCATATTGAGTTTTTCATCTATTCACATACTTCCAAACCAAAAAATATCATAAAACATTAAACAATTATACCCAAAGTCTACCTACTTGGATTTCATCACCAAGGGGGAAGTTGAATCATTTTTTTTTATCTAAGTATTAATACATGATTGATGGTATATATTGGCAGAGCACCTGACACCCTTATCATTATGGGATTATGAAGTGATGGGGTAGGCCCCAATACCAATTTAGTAAAATCACTAATATAGATCCATTTTATCCTTAACAACCTAAAACCATCTTTATATTACCTTTTTTAGTTCCTTTTCTAAATCCAAATGCCCTATCATACTTATTTTTAAAGTCATAATGTAAAACATTTGAGAATGACCACATAGATTAACATTCATATTTTTAGTATTAATACTTTCTCTTTGTCAATTATATGGAATATTATAAAGGTTATATTAGCTAAAATTGGTACAAGTTTTGTGTTGTGTGTTGTAGGCATATCAACTGGGTCAACCTAGTTTCCTATATGTTTATTTCAATTTATCTAATAATTAATACTAGATCATCTAGATTCATAACTATCAAAACCTATTTTAACCCTTAGAACACAGTCGACCCACTTGACTATGTATCATATAGTTTTTATTTTTACAAAACATAGTCATTCTATTCAATCTAGTCTCTCAAATGTTTGTCTTTAATGCTTCCCCATAGAATATGGTCAATCTAATTGACTATGTCATTTCCTAGATATTTTTTTGGTCTTCCTTCTAAACCTAGTTGATTGGTTGACCTTGCACCACTTGGCCAATTCATTTCTTTGACATAGAATTCCACTTACCCAATCTAGTTTAGTATCTAGCTAACTTTGATCATGTACTTCACCTTTTTTCCTTAGTCTTATATCCTCATTACAAACACCATGAAATATACTATTATAATATTTTTGGACAAACTTAAGCCATTTAGATGATACATGGGGTATTATTTCCTTCCTACCCTCATTACTAAAGAGGATACTCACTCTTCATGAACCTTCTCTCACCCTTCATCTTTGGAATAGAATATTGTTCAAATTATGCAAACTGATGACACTGATGGATTATATCCATTTCACACTTCTTATTACAATTATCTTTTCAAATTAGCTTACTACACTAGAGGGGAAATTTATATAAGCTTAACTAATAACCCTATAGGAAATATTTTAAACACCAATAATATACCACCTAACAATCCTCCACCTAAAAACCCATCCCCACATACCAATATATGGATTGTTTCTCCTACCAAACCTAACAATCCACCTTTAAACACTAATAATCCCAATTAACTAATTGACACCACTCAAATTCTTGCATAAATAGCTTAATAAATGAATATTATGTAAACATCTGATACTTATCAAATGATGCAAATGAACCATCATTTATTAAACATGGATAATAAACATCTTATTTTCTTACCTCAAAATAACCAAAATTTTAGAGATTGCATGGGAAATATCATTTACCAACCCCTTATGCATAATAATATGTTTCAAAATATTTAAAATGAACCTTTAGCTCCATTCATTATTTCTATTGATATTGGAAATAGCTCTCTAACTATTAAATATGATGGGACTAAAGTGTTGGAAATATTGTCATTGATGTCAAAGGTTTAGTATTATTGGTGATAAAGGCCCCATTGCATTTAATGTTGTTTATCTTGGCTAATATGGGTTAATATTTATTTAATATTAATGAATATATTTTTGGTTGCATATGAGACAAAATAAGGGCCCATGGAGAAGTCGAAGAGTCATGGGATAAAGACAAAAGAAGGATGGGATGCATTTTCCCATGAAGAGTCATCTTGGGGAATACCAAGAGTCACCAAGTGAAGACAAAAGAGTAAAGGGAAAATTTCTCATGAAGGGACACTTTGAGGAATATGAATAGTCACCAAAGATAAGGACAAAAGTGGGAAAGATGTTTTTGGTCATGAAGGGTCACCACATGACTTTTCAAATGCTTGGATATGAAGGGTCATCCAAGATTGGCACCATTTTCCATGAGGATTGAAAGGTCACAAAGGGGGAAGGCCAAAGGTCATTTGAAAAGCTATAAATAAAGGCTTGAGTAGCCATTTGTAATATTTGAGTGAGGTTAATTTTATATTGTATTATCTAGCTTAGAGGAGCAAAGGTGAGAGAGAGGAAAGAGATGTTGTATTGAACTATCATTTGTTGATTTAGAAACATTGAGAGATAGGTGTGTGGTTTACAAAAAGTGGATGATGCTCATGTGGGTTGGTGGTCACAAATGATAGCTAGGTTGGTGCTCAACAAAGGGGTTTAAAGCTCTTATGGGTTGGTGCTCATGAATTGTAGCTGAGGTTGATACTTGGCAAAGGGGTATGGTGCTCCTGTGGGTTTGTTCTCACTAATATACTTGAGATTGTTCTCTGTGGTTTTTCCCACATTGAGTTTCCACGTTATATCTGGTGTCTCTCCCTTTCTTGTCTAATGTTTATTATTTGAGTTTTATTGCATATCTAGAATATACTAATTATATATATATATATATATATCTGATTCACCCCCTCTTCTCAGTATATTTTGTGCTTAACAATTGGTATTAGAGCAGGTTCCTTTTTGAAATGTTTTACAGCTTGAAGGTAGATCAGAAAAGCACAAGATGGCCATACATAAAGGTGCCTTTACAAGTAAAAGAATAGTTGATCAAGAAGAAGAAGAGGATGGAGCTAAAGTAAATATGGAAGGAGAACTCATGTGTGCCTTAGAAGAGTTGAAAATTTTTGAAAAGAAAAATTGAATATTAAAGCATCAAATCGAGAAAAATGACAAGGAGTCAAGGGAGATAATTGAAGATCTGATGGCACAATTGGAAATATCAAGAAAAGAATGTGAAAGGTATATTACTGAAATTACCTCTTTAAAAGAAGAGATTGAGAAAGTAGTCAATAATAAAATAGTCAATGATTCAAAATTTGAGAATAGCACTAATATGCTGAATAAGATATTAGAAAGCCAAAAGGCAATATCAAATAAGATAGGTATCAGTTTTGAAAAGAAGAAGAGCTATGTTGAAGCTCTTACAAATAAAGAAACAAGAAAGGAAGGAATGGATAATACAAAGGACAAAGAAGGCTAGAAGGAACAAAGCTATAAATGGCAATTAGGTTAGAGATTCACAAATAGGTCCTATTTTTATGGTTACTATTTTTATTGTATTGGATATGGTCATAAGAAATTAGAATGTAGAAAAAGAGCTAACAATCTCAAAAATAAGGAAAAGGAAGGTCATGTAGAGTCAAGTAGAAGCTATAATTCTTTTACTCCTCTATCAAGCCTTGATGAAGAGACCATAGTTTGTTATAAGTGTAACAACTTTAGACACATAGCTTGGTATTATAGAAGTGTGCTCGAGTCAGTAAAAAAGGACCAGATTTTTAGGGCTCTATTCATGAAGAAAAAGGTTCAGACATGGCAGAAGAAACAATCTGAAGGTTCTATGTTGGTCCAGATAGCTCTGCATGCAAGAAATGAAGAAAAGCCATGGTTTATTAATAGTGGATGTTTAAGGCACATGACAAGAGACAAGAGCAAGTTCATAACCCTAAAGAAGATTAATGGTGGCACAGTGAAATTTGGGGACAATACTACTGCCAGAATTACCAAAAAGGGTACACTAAGTTTAGATAATGGTAGAACTAAAACTAGAAATGTTTTATATGTAAAAGGTCTTAAGCATAATATTTTGAGTGTAATTCAGATGTGTGATTAGGGGCACACACTAAAGTTTTATGTAGAAGGTTGTGAAATTAGAAGAAAAGATTCAGATGTATTAATTGCATATGCTCAGAGAATAGGTAATAACTTATATATGCTATCAGACATCAAAGGTCAAAAATGTTGTTTGAGTTAGATTGAAGAAAGTTGGCTATGGCACATGAGAATGGGGCACACAAATTTTGACAATCTTGTCAAAATTTGCAAAAAGCAAGCAGTCAGGAATCTTCTAATGATCACAAAGCCATCTAACACCCATTGTGGACCTTGTTAGCATGGGAAGTAGGCTAGAAGGTGGTTTAAAACAAAAGAGTACTCTACCACTCAGATGCTAAAGCTTGTTCACACTAATCTATGTGGACCTATTAGGACTCAAAGTACTCAAGGTGATAAATATTTCATGTTGCTTATTGATGATTTTTCACATATGACTTGGATAATGTTTTTAAAGAAAAAATCAGAATCTTTTAGACAATTCAAAGCATTCAAAGCATTAGTTGAGAATGAAACTAATTTGAAGATTACGTGTCTAAGATCAGATCAAGGAGGAGAATTCATGTTAGATCAATTTATTGAGTTTTGTGAAGATCATGGAATAAAGAGATAGTATTCAGCAGCAAGAACTCCACAACAAAATGGAGTAGTTGAACAGAAAAATAGAATAGTTTAAGAGATGGTGAGGACAATGCTAAATGAATCCAAGATAGCAAATAAATATTAGAGAGAGGTAGTTGGTACAACAATGCATATTTAGAATAGAGCTCTATTAAGAGTCAACAGTGATAAAACTCCTTATGAGCTATGGAAAGATAAACCAGCAATAGTTGATTATTTTAGAGTTTTCGGTAGCAAATGCTTCATAAAGAGAATCGATGAAAAACTTGGTAAGTTTGAATCCAGAGCAAATGAAGGTATATTTCTTCGTTATTATAGCAAAAGTAAAGCTTATAAATGTTATAACAAAAGAACCAAGAAAATTGTTGAAAGTGCAAGTGTCAGGATAGAAGAAGATGGAACACAAAAGATCAGTGATCTAGTAGACATTCCTAAAATCATTGAAGAGGAAGGCTTTGAAGAATCAGATGAAGATGAGGAAAAGGAGAAAAAAGGCACCAAGACTCCATCCAAATATGTTCAAAAAAATCATATTGAAAGTGACATCATCAGGGATATAAAAGAAGGAAATTGCACTAGAAGAATGATGGTAAGTGAATTTAAACAAGTTAATTTCTCTTTGTTATCTAAAATTCAGCCTAGAAATTTTTCAGAAGCCAGACATGATGAGCATTGGGTTAAGGCTATGGATGAATAATTAGATTAGATAGAAAAGAATGATACTTGGGAATTAGTGCCTAAACCAAAAGATCATAATGTGATAGGAACAAAATGGGTTTATAGAAATAAGCTGAATGAAAATGGAGAAGTAACCAAAAATAAAACAAGATTAGTATGTAAAGGATATGCTTAGGTTAAGGGAATAGATTTTGAAGAAACTTTTGCACCAGTAGCAAGGTTAGAGGCTATTAGAGTGTTTCTTGCATATGCAGTATTTAAATATTTCAAAGTATTTCAGATGGATGTCAAATCTAACTTCCTAAATGGGAATCTTGAAGAAGACGTCTACATTAAATAGCCCGAGCGGTTTATTCTCTCGAATATTAGTAATCATGTATGTAGATTGAAGAAAGCATTATATGGATTAAAACAAGCTCCCAGAGCTTGGTATGCAAGACTTGATAAGTACCTACAAGATCAAGGATTCAAGAGAGGATTTGTTGATAGTAATCTTTACATCAAAATAGAAGGTGAGCATTAATTGATTGTTGTGGTTTATGTTGATGATATCATTTTTGGAGGAAATATTGAAACGATGACAAAAGAATTTTCTGATAGAATGCAAAAAGAATTTGAGATGTCTATGCTTAGAGAATTATCATTTTTCTTAGGATTACAAATATTTCAATCAAATAAAGGAATTTTTATATCTCAAAGTAATATGCCAAGGAAATGTTGAATAAATTTGGTTTTGATAATTGTGTACTAGTTGGCACACCTATGTGTACAGGAAATAAGGTAAGCAAAGATGAAGATTCACATGTTACAAATTAATCTTTGTATAGATCTATGATTGGTAGTCTTTTATATTTGACAACATCAAGACCAAACATCATGCATGTAGTAGGTATGGTTGCAAGATATCAGTCATCTCCAAGAGATAGTCCTGTTTAGTTGGTGAAAAGAATATTTAGATATATCAAAGGGACATTGGAATATGGATTATGGTATCCCACAGGTAAAGATTTCACTTTAGTTGCTTATACAGATTCAAATTGGGCAGGGTGCTTAGATGATAGAAAGAGTACAAGTGGAGGAGCTTTCTTCCTTTGTGATAGTTTAGTATCATGGCTAAGTAAGAAGTAGAACTCAGTATCACTTTCTATAGCTGAAGCAAAATATATTGAAGTAGTATTGTGTTGTACTCAAGTGCTTTGGATGAAGCAAACTTTGGAAGATATCAAGGTAAAGTATGATGAACTTATTTCCATTTTTTGTGATAACACAAGTGCCATAAATATTTCAAAAAATCTAGTGATGCATTCAAGAACAAAACATATTCCCATTAGATATCATTTTTTGAGAAAGCAGGTTGCAAATCAACAGGTTAAGTTGGAATATATTAGTACTACAAAGTAGATTGTAGATATTTTTACAAAGGCACTACCAAAAGACACATTTGAGTATCTACAAGAGAAGTTGGGAGTAACTTCCCTTACTTCCTGCCATTGAGGTTCAACATCAAATGAGGGAGAGCTAAGTGTTAGCTCCAAGTAGGTCCTTTGCCATTGATGTCAAAGGGGGAGAATAATAGGTATAGGTATAGGTGTAGAAAATAGGTACAAGAAATAGGTACAAGTGTAGAAAATTGGTACAAGTTACTAAAGTAAGGTGGAGTTACTATATGCTTTCAGATGATAGTATGTGTAGGTGACAGGATGTGGCAGTTTCAAGATTGAGGTTGCCATCAATGACAAAGGGGGAGATTGTTAGAAATATTGTCATTGATGTCAAAGGTTTAGTATTATTGGTGATAAAGGCCCCATTAATGTTGTTTAATTTGGCTAATATGAGTTAATATTTATTTAATATTAATGAATATATTTTTGGTTGCATATGAGACAAAATAAGGGCCCATGGAGAAGTTGAAGAGTCACAAGATAAAGACAAAAGAAGGATGGGATGCATTTTCCCATGAAGAGTCATCTTGGGGAATACCAAGAGTCACCAAGTGAAGACAAAAGAGTAAAGGGGGAATTTCTCATGAAGGGACACTTTGAGGAATATGGAAAGTCACCAAAGATAAGGACAAAAGTGGGAAAGATGTTTTTGGTCATGAAGGGTCACCACATGACTTTTCAAATGCTTGGATATGAAGGGTCATCAAAGATTGGCACCATTTTCCATGAGAATTGAAAGGTCACAAAGGGGGAAGGCCAAAGGTCATTTGAAAAGCTATAAATAAAGGCTTGAGTAGCCATTTGTAATATGAGAGTGAGAGGTTAATTTTATATTGTATTATCTAGCTTAGAAGAGCAAAGGTGAGAGAGAGGAAAGAGATGTTTTATTGAACTATCATTTTTTGATTTAGCAACATTGAGAGATAGGTGTGTAGTTTACACAAAGTGGATGATGCTCATGTGGGTTGGTGCTCATGAATGATAGCTAGGTTGGTGCTCGGCAAAGGGGTTTGAAGCTCCTATGGGTTGGTGCTCATGAATTGTAGCTGAGGTTAATACTTGGCAAAGGGGTATGGTGCTCCTATGGGTTTTTTCTCACTAATATACTTGAGATTGTTCTCTGTGGTTTTTCCCACATTGGGTTTCCACATTATATCTGGTGTCTCTCTCTTTCTTGTGTGATGTTTATTATTTGAGTTTTATTGCATATCTTGAATGTTTGATTAAGGGAAAGTTTTATAATATATATATATATACATATATATATATATATATACATATATATACATATATATATATATATATATATATATATATATATATATATAAGATATATATATATATATATATACTAATTCACCCCCCCCCCCCTCTTAGTATATTTTGTGCTTAACATAAAGACCCTACATCTTTTCTTAAATAATTTGATAATCTCTACAAAGAGTGGATCTAAATAAATACCTTTTATACCACCAAAATTCTAGTCAAAACATTTAGAGGAGATATATTCGAATGATATAATAAAATCTATTAGCATTCCATATGTAAACTAGAGGATATAATCAATCTTATAATAAAATAATTTCAATGCAATGATCTTCCTAAAAAATGTCTTAGTCACTTTATCAATGCTAAATAATCCCCTTCTAAATCACCTCATGACTTCATTAAATTATGGAAATCTTTGAATCACAAAGCCAATCATAACATGGATAATGACAACTTACTTAAACTCTTTATAACCTCCTTAACACCTTCCCTTAAATATAAGGTTCTAAATTTCTATCCACAAACTCTAAATGTTGAAATTGATTAAGCCAAAAGACATTACTTTCTTATGAAACAATTTGAGCCCAACCATAAATCCATCAAGGGATTTATCAAAATTTACACTCATGTAATTACTAGCAATCCTCCTTAAATAAAAATAGTAGTCAAAGTGGATAACCCCCTTGCTTCCCATAACCATTAATAGTTCAACAAATGAATCAATTATTATATCCTTATAATCCTTTCACTTATACTAATAATCTACCTACATGGTATGATCCTAAAAAAAAAATTGGTTTCACACTGATGTGGGTAATTATCATGAAACATGTTATATTATCCTCAAATTTATTGCTTATTTTATGTTAGGAGATGCATTCAACCATGATTCTATGATCAAAATACATCATCATGATTATGTCAAAGCCTCTCAAAAGAAACAAGTTACCAAGCCTTCATCATCTAAACCTAAAAAATATTTTTATACATCTAATCCACAACACTCAAATGAAGATATATGTGTAATTGATATTGATTATGACTAATATTATACCAATTCTCATTATGTGAACATGGCCAAAGTCAATTATATATGTAAACCCACCCAAAAAGATCTTGTCACTAAGCCTAAAAAACCATAAATTTAAAAACAACTTATTAAAGACACCATAACTACCAATACCATTACCTTTTGAACCAAATGAGGAAACACTCCCACAAATAGAACCTTGATCTACTTCTGTTATTCTTACAAAAAAAATGTATCTTCTAAATTTTGTGTTGGTTCTTCATCTTCTAAATCTCATTGGAATTTCTTGGAAGAACTCAATTCAATGACTTGTAAAATAACCCTCACAGAATTAGTTCATACTTATTTATATCATCATAAATTATTAATTAAATAGCATCCCTTGATGTGGAAAAACCTCCTAAAAGACCCTTCACCAATATAAGTACATACTATGGAAACTATTTATAATTATTATAAACCTTATAAAAAATTTATTGAAGAAGACATGATTGATGATGAAATTATTTTTTGAGATAATGATCCGTTTATATTTATTAAAATTAAAATTAACACTAGCTTTATTTAAAAAGTATTAGGAGATTAATGATCATGTATTAATGTTACCTCCCTTTTTGTTAATACAACAACTTAGATATTCTAAATATCACCTTAAACAAACTTTTCTCACATGTCAAGGATTTGATAATAAAAATAAAAAACTAATTGGTTGTATTTGGATCCCCTTAACTATTGGACTGAATACCATCTACACCAGGCTCATGGTTCTTGATTTACCACTATCTTACAACATACTCCTATGTTGCCCATGGACAAATCATATGAGGGCTATCACCTCTTTATGTAGTCAATGTATTAAATTCATCCATAATGAAAAATACTAAAAACATGAGGCTAATCCTAATACTTAGAGTATACAAATACCAAAACCCAAATATTAATATCATATTCCAACCATTTTGCACATTAAAAATGCACCTGTACTTGAATTTATTAACATTAATATAGATATATAGGTCACTCTTGCCAATTATGATGATGATGATGAACCTAATTACTTACAAAATACTTTTAATACCACTAAATTACCTCCTTGCATTTTAGATTATATTACTCTATCTTTACTTCCACACAATTGTACCATCCCTCTAATTGATGGAACCACTAAAATTCCTCCTCCATATAATGCATAAGAAGCTTCTTACATAGGATGATTTCACATGTTATGAGTATGGAGTGGCCAAATTATTTCAAGATATTTTAACAATGTCTCCTTGAAAATTTAGTGACTTAGGTGCATCCACTTTTGATTCTCCCTTAGAAATAAATGCATGCACTATTTCCCATACATGATGATTATATCATGGTTAAAGCTCACTCACAAGGCTTAGATGTACACTACTATCAACAAAAACTAACCAAAATACATGCCTTTAACTAGGATGTCCAATTAATTCACATATCAATTGATATTAAATCATAAATTAAAGGTCATGTATCTCCCATTAATCCTCCACTACTAGATACCCCATGGGTACTTGAACAAGTATCAACTCTAGGAAATTCAAAATCTTTCAACCCTTATACACTTTATACATAACCAAATAATCTACCCATTTATCTTCATTTTTATAATGTCATAAACACTAATGAGTCTACCCACCTTAATTTAAATTAACCTCCCTCTTCAACACAATCTTACTCACCTATCATTAATCTAGTTCACTCCCCTTAACCTAAAATCAAACCTACACCTAAAATTTCCTTAGATGTTAAATCCATAGATGAATGACAAATACATTATGAATATGATTTTAATGTTAATAAAATCATTGATATCAAAGTAGATGTTAAATACTATGGACCATTACCCACACTCCCTAGTGATGAATCTATACTTAAACTACTCCATGCTAGAGAACCTCAACTTCCACAACAACATCATAAACTTGGAAACTTCACATAAAAAGCTCCTTATTTTAATAGTTTCATTACTAGTGTGGATCCTAAAACAAATCCTATCTCTTATCTTATTATGCTCCATATCATTTACAAGATGGAAATGTTATGCTCATTAAATAATCCACAAGAATAGAATATGGTGCACCAATATGTCCTAGACTTATCACTGTCTCTAAATAACTCACACCAATAAAGCATGATAATTTTAGATTATTATTTGACAACTATAGTGAAAAATTTAATTGGTTATATTAAGATATTATAGGTATCGATCCTTTCATTACTATACATAATATCATCACTTACCCAAATGAAAAACCTATTAGACAAAAACAATGAAAAATTCCACTTGAAATTTCTACCTTATGTCACAAAGAAATTATTAAAATTTTAGATGCCAAATTTATTAAACCTATTGACTACTTAAAAATGGTATCAAACATCATTATAATTCATTAAAAAGTCACCATGGTCATTCACATATGCATTTATTTTCATAATCTTAACTTAGCATGTCCAAAAGATAACTCCCATTTACATTCAATAGATTCTATAGTCAATTCCACCTTTATATATTAAATGTTATCACTTATGGATGGTTTATCAAGCTATAAGAAAATTTTCATAGCTCTTGAAGACCAACATTAAACAATATTTCCTATATAATGATGAACCTATTATTACATCAAAATTCCTTTCAATCTTAAAAATGCTGGAGAAACCTATCAATATGCAATGACCCACATTTTCCATGATTTTATACACAAGATAGTGGAAACATATATCAATGACATCATTGCCAAATCTAAAAGTCATACAATGCACCTCACTAATCTAGCTATCATTTTTAATTAACTAATCAAATACAAAGTTAGACTTAACCCATACAAATGTGTATTTGGAATCGCATTTGGTAAACTTTTAGGGTTCATAGTTTCTCTTAGAGGAATTATTGTAGATCCATCCAAACTAAATGCCATCTTAAACACGTATTCATCACTCTATTCCCAAAATATGCACTTACCTTATAAAACTTGTGAAAATTTTATGTTTCATCCTAGAAATGGCTTACCACATGTACTTTATCAATTCCCTTCTCAAAAAATGCAATGCTCTAGAATGGATAGATTCATGCCAAATATATTTTGATAACATGAAATAATCTTTCCTCCATACTCCTACTCTTTGACCACCTTAAAAAAGCCATCCCTTAATATTATATTCTTCCTCTAACCCCATATCAGTTGGGTAAATGCTTTCCCAACAAGATTATACTATTATAGAATACATTATTTATTACATCAGTCATGGACTCATTGATTATGAAAAATGTTATACCAAAGTAGAATGTGATTGCCTTGCTATCTATTTATTATTTGAAAATGTCTATTATTATATGCCCCACTAGACTACTTATGTCATTATTCATTTTGATACACTTCATCATTTCTTCTCCAAGTCATTCCTAACTAGAGATAAAATTCGCAAATTGATGGTCCTATTAATGAAATTTGACCTTTGAGTTATAGAAAAAGCTATCAAAGTACAAGTCATCATTGACCAACTTTCAAAGTCACTTTTGATTGTCAAAAATCACTTTCAATATAATCTCCCTAATGATAAAATTATTTATAATGAAGGTATTAACAAAGCTATCTCTCTCAAAGATTATTTTCATAATTTCACTAATGATCTAGAAGCAAATAATCAAGAAGATACCAATATCACTCTTTATAATAATACATACAAATTAATTATTGAAAAAATCCCTAAAGTTTCCATTTATTTACATGAAGGCACTTGGAACCATTATTTTGATGGTGTCAAATGATTCTAAGGAGTTAGGGCAAGATCTATTCTAACAAACCCACATGGTAATATCATACCTTTGGAATTTTAATTAAATTTTTATGTCTATAATAACTTGGACAAATATGAATCTCTAATATTAGGCATGAAATCAAAACTCAACTTAAATATCCCATATCTATATGCTTTGGGTGGATCATAACTAATCTATCACTAGGTTAATGGTGATTATCAATGTAAAAATGAAAATATCATTGCATGTCATCAAATGGATACCACACTTGCCAAATAATTTATCTCTTTTACCATTGAGCTAATCCCAAGAGATCAAAATACCATAATGTATTCTATTGCTTCATCAGCTTCTATATTTTACCCTCATTAAGTACTTAATGATTCCAAATTTCTTATCTAAATAAGAAAAAACCCTTATTCTATCAAACTAAATGATTCACTCATCTATCACATTGAAGTTATCATTATTTGAAAAATCCCATGGTATAACAACATAATTCAATTTATTGAACATCAAACCCACCTTCAAAACATGGATTCTCACAAAAAGACTCAAATATCATAAACAAGCTTTCACATATATCTTTCAATACAACATCATTTACTGCCATAATATAGAAGGTACCCTAATCCATTGTGTAATGCAAGAAGAGGTTCCTATTCTCCTAGAATAAGAACACATGGGAATTTATGATTGGTCACTATAGCTGACATGATACATCTTCCAAATGCTTATGTATGGGTTAATTTTTGTTTAATATATAAAAACATGTTGTTACTTTTGCTAAAAAGTGTAATCCTTGTCAACCTAATGATTATCTAAACCACTCACCACTAGCTAAGCTATAAATAGTGGAGTCTCCTTGGTCATTGTCTATGTGGGGATTAGACATCATTGGTAAATTACCTTGATCATAATATGACCATGTATTTATCATTATTTCTACTAAATATTTTATGAAATGGTTAGAATCCATGCCTCTTGTCAAAGTTATAAGAACCAATATTTCAAAATTTATTCTTAACCAAATAATTTATTGTTTTGGCATTCCCTATACTATCATATCTGATAATGGTGGTAGTTTCAAAAATAAAGAAATGAGATAGTTATGTGTTAAATTTAAAATTTCCCACAAATTCTTCACATCTTACCATCTTCAATGTAATGGTCAAGTAAAGGCTACTAAAAAAATTATAAATAAAATCTTATAAAAAATTATTATAGAAATTCAAAGTGAATAGCACCTTCATTTATATCCTGTACTTTGGGCTTACTATACTATCATACATGATACCACTAGGGAAATATTGTTCTCACTAAAATATGGCTCTAAATCATTAATATCATTAGAAGTTAAACTCCCTTATGTATGTATATCTCTTTATGGTATAATTCTCAATGAAGAATCACATGAAACTAATCTTCATTCTTTATATTTTCTTGATTAACACCTTTTGGTTGCCTTACAACATAACCACTAATACAAGGATCACATTGTTAAATAACATAAAAAAAAGGTCAAAGTTTGAACATTTAATGTTGGTGACTTAGTCCTCAAATTATATTACATAAATGAAAAAGAAGGAAAATATGCCAAAAAATGGTAGGGACCTTAGTAAAGTCATTTTTGGTCCTATTACTTATTATCTATAAACTAATGAAGACCATGTTTTCAAAGAACCCATTAATGCAGAATTTTTGAATAAATATTTTCCTTAATTATCTCCATTATTTTCCTAATTATATATATTATCGCAATAACACTTATTGAAATGCTTCTCCAATGATATAAACTTTTCAAAATGCTATTTTATATAAAAACCTTAGTCCCCTTCTTTGGTTCTTTGGTTTCTATTTTCATTGTTTTCATGAGTTTCACTGTAATACCATGGATAGGACCTAATTTTCATCATGAATATATTTTATTTCATAAATCTATTTCTCTATACCTTTTATCTTTGATCATAAGTTTGTTATTTTATAATTTTTTTTCATTTTATTCTTTTATTTTGTGGGTTTTAGGGTAAGACCATGGATAGGACCAAACATTCCTAACAAATACCATTTTTCATATTTTACACCTACTTAGGTTTATGTTTTCTGAGTTGTAGTGTAAAATCATGGATATGAATAAGCTCTCCTACTAAAATATATATATTCTTTCAATATTTTTTTTTTACTAAATGAGTTTTATTTTTAGACTATTAAAAAATGGTTATAACATATGTGATTCCATATTCTCAACCTTTTTTTTTTGTTTCTTTTGTAGATTAAACTTACACAATAAACTATGTTAGCATGTTTGCCTACACTTATATACATTATTATGATAAATAATCTTAGTTACATATCATTGCATCCCATTTACATTATCACATTTTTTGAAATTTAAGGTAACTCATATCATTTCATGTTCATTTTCCCTTGATTTCTCTTCTTTTCATTACATTTTGGATAGAACAAGGTCAAATTCAAGATAGAACTTTTATTTCACATGAATAAATTAGACTTGTAGACACCATGCTCTCTAATTATTATTTATTAGCTACCAATTTAAAAAAATTCAAATGATAGTAATTTTTAAAGACCATGTTTGGTTCTTTGAATTCATATGGAGGAGGAATAAAAAAATCCATCAAAAAAATTAAAAGCCAAATCATTTATAAAAGGCAATGATTAAAAGGAAATATAAAATAAAAATTAAAAAACACATAAAAATACATGATTCATATCACATATCCTATTCCTAATATAATATCAAACTCCACAATTAACCTCATAATAGATCTAAGGTCCATTGGGGTGTAGTAGGACAATAAATTGGGATAGGAGAATTTAAAATTATCTAGAGTTATACGTACTTTCTCACATAAGTACCCAATCTTTATAGTAGACCAATGAATTTATAAGGGGTCCTGAGGAACATGGAACACATTATGGGAAGGTATGCCCATTTTAATTTTCATGCATATAGCCTTCATGAGATGATATTCATACGTTAATTTGATAGCCTAATATTTGTGTGGTTAGGAGAAATTCTTTAAAGTCCTTAATGTTGAAAGTCCTTTTGTTTTTACAAAATTAATTTTAGTGTCTTAACTTTGATAACTAGCCTCTCTACCTTGATTTTTACTGCATTCAACCCACCACACATTTCATTCCCCCCATTAACAAGCATGTTTGATTCTAAATCTATTTCCCCACTTCTATACTCCCTCTTATTCACATCTTAAAATATGCTAACAGTATTTTGTTTCATTTTTATCTATCTTTAGAACAAAATGAGTTACTATAGATTGTTATCTTCACACCATTGATTTACATTTATATAATTTCATTGGTTTCATTTACAAAATTTTAAACATTCATTATCATTCCTTTTTTTAGAAAATTACATATGTTTCTATTTTATGTAATTTTTCCATTGTTGAGTCAGTTTAGATTGTTACTTTTCATTCATCAATATTGTTTTAAATTATGTTTATTCCCCATCTTTGTTTAAGTAATTATTTTTACTCCTTTCACATTGATGTTCTATTTTAATTTTCATGTATCCTTACTTTGATTTGGTTTGTTAGCCTTCTCACCTAAGGTACATTTATTTGAGTCTTCTAGTTATTTAGTAGCCTTGGCTTTTCAATTACCTAATTTACTCTAAATTTTTTGGCTTGGTCATTTATTAATAAATTAGAATTTATCACCCTATCTTACAAAATTATCAATTATGTCATGTGTACACATTATATATATCTTGAATTTCCTTCATTTGTTTGTTTTTTCTCTTTAAGATATGTATTTTTAGGGTTTATCCAAAGTAATTTTTTCACTTTCCATGATCAAAATTACAAACATAGTAGATAACCATTTAGTGATAAAGGTAAGTCAAGGTACACATACATTACCTATTTATTTAAATTATTTCATGTCATTAATTTACTTTCATTTATGTTATGCTTTAAAATATTTCAATTTATTTAGCTCAACATTGTGTATTGCTATGTTATTTTCCTAAAGCACCATCCCATGTTATAACTGCATGGCACATGATGAACTTCATATGGGGCATATGTACATAATATTTTTAAAATTTATCAATTATTTTATGTTCTCTCCCTTGTAGGAACCCATCAAGTCATAATCTCTTTGAATGCATGCCTTAAAGGGTGCACTAGGAAAGGGGTGGGTAGACCACTGGTACTTCAAAAGATTGTTGTTCCATATACCACTACTTAAAACCAACAAAATTCCTTGCTTACACACTTCTATAATAAATTCACCACCTAAAATATCCTTTACCTAAGATAACCCCTTTTCCCATTATCTAAACATGGTTGAATAGTCTCCCTTACTTTGGGAATTGATCACGTTACAAGACTAAGTTGGCCTATCCAACTTAGTCTAGGACCTAATTATTTTATTTCCTAGTAACTAGGTTGACTTGGTTGATTGTGTCAGTTAAAATTCTAAAAATATTTAAGGTTAGATCCAACTATATAAACACATCCTTCACCTCATTTACAATAGAGAGAGTCATTCATTTGTGTTTCCTTATAATACACTCTTCCACCATTCTAATTGAGGAGTAATTGCATGGGGTTGACACTTGGACAATAATATTGTCTTGTGGAAATATATTGGATGCATAGAAGAATTCTTGTATCCTAGAACTAACCTATATTTTTTATCTTTACAAACCACAACTTATTGAAAAAGACCATTGGCTAAGGGAGAGATTGATCCTCAATGGGTTCATCTTCAAGGTAAGTATTCCTGATTCGTATTCCTATATTTTGGTAGATAGAATTGAATAAGTAATGGCTTATGAATGTGTTTATCTTTCCATGCTTAGGATTACCTCTAAATTTACTTGAGTGGGGTTCTTATTTGAATGTTAATTGTTTATGTTTATTATCCTCTATTTATGCCACAATATTTGGTGAACACTATATTATATTTACTTTATTTTGATATAAATCATAGGATTTAGTTAGAGTTATTGTATGGTATTACTCTAATAGAGGATTTGGATCCATCTCTATTGATATTATGTGGTAAGAGACCCCTCGATTAGTTCTAGAAAATCCATATTGGTCATGACCCCGAATATATAATTGTACCAACAAGAAGAATGGCTAGTTTGATTTATCTTATTTGAGCTAATATTGATTTATAGACCAAGTTAACTTTCCCTTGTATACATAATATACATTCCCTTGAGAAATATGTTGTATTTTTTCAAGATCAAATGTTACAATTGGAACAAGGTACTATGAAATTTGATCAGTCACTAGATTATAATGTTTTACTTCATAATCCTTTAACAAATGATATTGCATCCTATCCTTTACCCAAAAAATTTTAAGATCCTAAGATTCCTTTGTATGAGGGTAAATGAGATCCAAAATAACACCTCTAATATTTTCATGAAACATGTTTAAATTATGCCTTCAATGACAAATTATTAGCCCATTTATTTACATGAATATTAAATTATTATGCTTTACATTAGTTTTATGAATTTTGATTTAAACTTTCTGGGAATATTAGTGTATTATTACTAATTTAATTAAAGGTTATAACTAGTAAAATTAGTAAATAAATATTCAATAATTAAACTACTAATTTGTATAATTTGATTGCAATTTGAAATTTTCTAAAAATAGTAATAAGGGAAAGAAAACAATACTTAGCTAGACACTAATTGAAACAACTAAGACATAGGCTAGAATTCACTATGCAAGACTAAGACATTATCATAAATTAGGATCTAGACTTCATTTTATGATTGGATAGGAGCATCAAAAATAGGGCATCCTAGGCTCTGATGCTATAGTCTACTTCTATCACTATTTTCTAGAAGACTTGAGCTTTCTTGGTTTTGTTCACTATATCTATGAGACCCTACCTATGAAAATTTGATTGTTGGATGTTCATGAAACTCCATATAGAGATTATTTTATCTTTAAACCCTAGAATACATTATGATTTGACTAATTTTGAGAAAAGTGGGAGGGGTTAGTGTGTGTAAGATTCACTAAATATATATCCACACCCCTTATGTGGGTATGTTGCCTACATACCAATACTCTGAAGAGGGATCAAGCCATATGTAGTTCTCCCACTTGATGTTATTTGTGCAATAGTGTGTATGAAGATGTAAAATGTTAAACTAAGTGTGCTTGAGGTGACTAAGGACTAGTGTATGGATTTGAATAAGCTAGAAATGGTATTGGATGGTTGTATGTAGAAAATAGAGAAGTATGCTTGAGTAGTCTTTCTTGTATTCTTGCTTGATTTTTGATGTTTTTCAACCCCTTATAAATAAAATTTGAATAGGATTTATAGGGATCTATTGGTCATGGGTCAAATGTATTCATGTTAAGATGACAAGAAGGAGGATATGAACCAGAAGGAAATGACCATTTGGGCTCAAAATGTGTTTGGATAGGAACACCAAAAATGGGACACCCTAGGGTCTGGTGTTATAGTCCAAGTTGAGTGCTATAGTCCTAAGCTAATGGGACCTAGGGGATAGATCTTTCATGGAAAGAGGAGTATGGATCATCTAGTATTAGATCTAGAAGGCTATGGATGACTGGGAATCAGTGAAAATATGTTTATGAGGGTCATAAAAGCAAGCAAGAGGGACTTATGGGATTGATGTCACAACTCACACTCAAGTTACCAATTTTCACATTTTATATGACTACATTTACCCCCCCATTAATTCTAGTGATGTAAAAAAGAAAAATATTAGGATAAAGGAAAAATAAAAAGTGTACCTAATATTACATGCAAGGATAAATCTCATGAAGCTATTATGATGTTGGGTGTGCATATAAAGAGCACACTATGAAGTGTAAATCTATAAAATAAAATAAAGAGTAGATCAGTTCTTAATAGATACATTATATCTAAGATAAGAACATATAAAGTTGGGTAAGAGAGAGAGGAAGAGAAAGGAATGAATACACCTCAATAGGTACATGAGCTAATACAAACCTATTATGATGTTGAGTGATGTTGGATGATGCTGAGTAATGTTGGATAATGTTGTACTAAGAGTAATATCATGAATAGAGCTAAGTTCTTAATTTCTTGAGAGTTTCTCAAGAATGCAAAGATTATCCCTTTAGATCTATCATCACCCACTAAGTGAAAATATGTGATCATGCATATGCTAATTGATTATTGGACTATGTATCCAATTGCTTTGAATAGGTGGCTCAAGAATACAAAGGCTAGCTAGTCCTTTAGATCCATCATGGGTCTGTGAAGTGAAGCTATAAACTCATATTGGTATGAAATGTGTGTCATATGAGATGGCTCCTAAAGCCCATGAATATTTTTTATTTTGACAATGTTATCATGGATAGTTGAATGTATGCTATAAACTAGGCCACTTTTGGCCACTCTGAAAGATAGAGATTAGGCTTGTATGAAAGCCTCCAAAATAGGGCACTAGGCTTATATGAAAGCCATTATGAAATGTGAATGTTAGGCTTATATGAAATCCACTCTAATGTGATTCCAACCACCTATAGATGGAGTAAGGCACAAAACTATTGAGAATACTTGGGTAATACGTTGAACTCAAAAACAAAAGAAAAGAAATGTGATATGTACATTGCCCCCAATAATTGGTGTCTAGAACATGGATTATAATCTAAAATTTATACCAACTACCATATCTAAAATTGAAAGTGAGATCCATCATGTCATGCATGATTACCCATATATCTATATTCTCCAAGCAAAAGTGTACTAAAAATCTTGATTCTAAACTATTATAAAAGTACAAAACTATAGCTAAACCTACTCATTTACCTACTTCTATAAAATATGGATTTTCTATTATTTGGATAGGAGCACCAAAAATAAGATCCCCTAGTATCTAATGCTATTTTCCATGTTTAGTGTTATTGTCCTTTATTAAAACTAAAAACTATTCTAGAATCATAATTGTTTTTTTGGTCTATTTTGCCTAGTTTGACCTCTAATTATTGTTTTGAGTGTTATGCAATTAGTTTTTTAATTGGTAGGAGATTTTGTATCTATGGAAAAACACTTATTTATTCTCCCCTCTTTTGAGGGTAGGAATGAATACCATGTAATGACTTTCCTCATAGTAAAGATCCCTGCAATTGTGTTATGTTGTGAAATACATGATATAGTAATGATAATCAGTAAGATATCTCAAGATATTGCATTGTTTGTAAAGGAGACTATTAGATCAACAAGGGTATGCCTAGATAGATATAAAAATGTAATATTATGTGAAATGTATTGAATTGAAACTAGAACTAAAAGTCTAGTTAGTTGTTAGTTGGCAATGAGGGATGGAGCATGATGTGTGTTATGACATCCAAGATAGCAATATAAATCATGATGTGGATCATGGAATTGCAAACAATGAGAAGAAAACAAGCACATAATGTAATACAAAATAAGTTTACAAGAGTGGCCAAACAAACAAGGGACATGGGCACATGTCACTCAAAATAGAAAGAAAGCATACAAGGCATGTTCAAATTCCATAGACACATACATTTGAAAAAAAGAAAGGTTAGTATGAAATCCACAATCACATAGAAGATTACAGGTAAAAGACATTGGAAAATTTCCTAAGGCATACATATGAATAGAAGCAAAAGATGTTAGAAAATGTCTTAAGGTACATATAGGAGATAAAATAAGAATTAAGAAATGCAAAACAATATAGATACACAAAGCAAGAAAGTAAAGCATGTAAAGAATAGAAATAAAATCACATATAACTAATCAAAGAAATAATATGAAATTATGAAAGACATGGTAATGCAAGACTAGGTATATGCTAAAAAATACACAAATGTTATATATCAGTGTAATGTTGATAGATTAGTCTATGTAAGCTAGTAAATAATGTATATCAACATGATAATTAAAGTGTGTGGTGTAGAAATGACATAACCTAGATCATTTATTCATGTATAAGATGCCCCCAGTGGGTAAATATATCTATGTATGTCTAGAATGTAGAAGTAGGATTCCCCCTCAATGGGTAGAGTAAAGCAATCAAGGAGCTGGATGTCACTGCACATATTCAAAGGAGATCAACTGAAGAATGATAATATAGATAAGTCAAAAAAAATAGCATAGAATATAAGATGTAATTCTAACATGGTATTAGAAATGTAAAGTATGGATAAAGCATACAATCAAAATATTTTTGTTGTTTTGAAATATTTTAATGTTTTTGGTATTTTGAAATATTTGAGTGTATGTATAATCAATCATAGGAAGACTATGTACAATTAGTCATAAGTAAACTATGTACAGGTAATGTAAAGAAGAGATGATACTAACTAATGAGTCTCATGGGAGACTTCCTATCATGGTGTCCTATATCAAGGAGAGGAATCATGTATGATTATGAAACATGATGGAATTGCTAAGACTATGGCTCTGAAAGTTGTGTATGTTATAAATGATCTAAAATCTTTGAAGTGGGGACCAAATATAGGGTCCTTATATAAATCAAATAAGTGGATGCAATTTTAGGTCTCTTAAGGACCCATATAGTAGTAGGATATTTTATCTAAACATGTGATTTGTGAGTAGTTACATGAGATTTCAATGATACTACCCTAGGTGTGAACACTATAGCTAGAAGATGTCTAGAATCTTAAATTTATGGAGGTGTATGAACTCTTTATGTTGGCAATGCATCCCTCAATTATGTCTAAATTAGAATTGGAGGAGAAATTATAAATGGTGTCAAAACTAAAACTAGTGATTGTGGAATAGTAGATGGCTCTAAAGTGGGGAGTGGTAACTCATATAGAACTCCACCAACTGTAAAAACTTTATTAGCATAAATTAATTTCAAGCATATGTGAATTATAGAAGGTAATTCTCGAAGTTTCTAAATCTATGGTCAACCAAGTAATTTATCAAAAGCTCCTACATTGGGAACTGTAGTAAATGGTGTGGCCACATGTGTTAGACCAATCATAGAGGAAGTAAAATTTCACCCAATGAACTCTATATGTACCCACTAAATCTATTGACAACTATGTCCATCAGGGCAATATCTTGCTTTGAATATCCCAAACACTACAATAATGTCATAGTACACATGTTCACTCTAGATCCATTATCTATGAGAACACTGTGAATAGGATGATTATGAATGTAAGCTCTGAATAAAGAGTGCATGATAATATGAATCATCCTCAATGATTTAATTCTCTAAGAATGAGATGAAAGGTATAGCTAAAAATCTAGAATTGTATACACTAATCATGTTACTCAAAAGATGTGTCTCAACTGAAGGTGTCTTGTATGTATATGGTGGTGGATGTGCATGATATGCATGGTGAACCCCTGATGTTCCCCTGTCTCTTGTTTAGAATGTTTTGGAAAGGGATCTAAGAAGCTTTTCAAATATTTATACTATGTTTGCTTTAATTGAGGAGAATCAACTAAATTACTAAGATCAATATGATTACCATCTATCAAATCCTATATCTTGTGTCTCAAACTAATGCATCTATTTATTATATGGCCTAATGCCCTGTGAAACTCAAAAAATGCATGTTGATCATATCCCTATATAAGAGGCTTTGTTGAGTCAACATTATGAATAAGAGGGAGAGATATGATGTTACATTCCAATAGCTACTATAAATCTCTAGTTAGAGAAACTGGAAGATTAGTAAAGGTTCACCTGAGGAGGTGATAATAAAACCACATGATGAGGGGGCTCAGAAGTTTCATTAACTATCAATTTATTTTGAATCTCGCTATCATTAACCTTGACTTTGTATGAGACTTTGTTGTTACTCTTATTTGTTGTTTTTTATGTGATCGTGTACTTGAGTTTGCCCATTAAAAATAACTTAACTTCTATTTTATTTAGTGTGGGACAAAATTTAGTGAAGGAAGAGAATATTTTAAACATAATTGATTCATGCAAAGCTGGTAGAAGACTCTGTTTAAAGAGATGTTGTAACTCTTGATTTACCATGGGGTAGGTCTTCTTAGCCAAAATAGTTTTATATCAAAGAACATAATCTATGAGATTCTCATTTGACCTTTGTTTCTATTGTGAAACTTGGGCATATGAAACCTTATTACCAATGTTGATGCTAAAATGAGCTAGGAACATGTCAGCTAAAGGATTGAATGCATTGATTAAATGATTTGATAGACTATAGAACCATTGTAAATCAATATATATTAGGCTCCATAGAAATATCTTGGTTTGTATCCAGTCATTTGGTACATATTCCAAGCATGCTATGTGAAAATATCTCAAAAGTGTCTTTGGATCACCCTTGCCATCATATAGAGTAATCTTGGGTTGAACAAAACCTTGTGGTAAGGGTGTATAAGCAATATAACATACCAATGGTTTATGAAATAGAGAAAAATAATCCAAAGCCTATGTAGTTCTAGAGGCACCTTGCTCAAGATGTAACAACTTGGATTGAAGAGATATTATCTCTTGCATAAGGGATACCACAATAGGAGACAAATGTGTAATAGTTATAGTTAGTGGCATAGAGGTAGGTTGGGCTGCTATAGGGGTTTTTTAAGACATAAATACCCTCATAGTGTCATTTTCAATTGGTTGATCTGAAAGAATGGAAGACTGAACTTGTTTAGCCTTTTTGATTTCCATGATAGATTATAAAATAAGAGAAAGATCTCGGGGTTGGTCCTAGAGTCTTTCTAAAAAACTTTGTAGGATCAAATATTTGTTGAGGAAAAATTCATTATTAATAATTGGTGTAAGTTGATCAAGATTATGATGTGGTTGATCATGAACATTAGTGTTTGTATCATCATTATTATTCTCATATTGCTCATTATCAAAACTATCCTCATTGAAATTGGTGTAATTTGGATGTGTAGGATCTATAACAAGAGTTTGAGTTGGTTGTTTATCCATGGTATATGGTCATGTTGAAGGAATTTGGGTGAATTAAATAGGGTTGCCACTAAGTCTTTTAATTCATCTCAAAGGCATAAATGTAAGGAGCTTAGGTGGCATAAGGAAAATAATTTGGATAATAGTAGAGAACATTATAAAGATACAATCTAAATAAAGAATTAGAATATACATAAAAAGGATACAAAGCTCACAAATATGTAAGGTGATACCTAAAGAAGCAATGGGATCTAGTATATGCAACTAGGGTTTGAAATATGATTATTTTGAAAATTACTATGAAAATTTGAAATTTAAAGTGAATTTTTGAGTTAAATATGCTAGTTAAAAATATATAAATTTATTATAGAATTTATGATTAAACGGGACCTAGTATATGAAACTAGGGTTTTGAAAATTAATTATTTTTAAAAATTAATATTGAATTTTGAAATTGAGGTGAATTTTATATTTTAATATTATAGTAAAAAATTATAAAATTATTGGGAAAATACTAGGACCTAGCATGGGCAACTAGGGTTTGAAAGAAAATTATTTTAAAATTACTATAAAATTTTAAAACTTAATATTAATTTCTAATTTTATTATGCAGGTAAAAAATAAAAAAAAATATAGAAAAAATTAGTAGAAAATTTACTTTAGGATTTATAGGGTTTTTATGTGAAAACAAAGTAAGTCAGGTTCACCAAATGATTTAACCTTTTTGGGAATATTACTACATTGTTCCTAATTTAGTTAAAGGGTCTGAGTAGTAAAATTAGTAAAAAAAATATACAATAATTAAGATACTAATTTGTATAATTTTATTGTAATTTTAACTTTTCTAAAAATACTAATAAGGGAAATAAAATAAAACTTCTCTAGAAATTGACTAATACAACTAAGATAGAGGTTGGAATTTACTGTGAAGGACTGTGACACTATCACAAATCAAGATCTAGCCTTCATTTTATGATTAGATAGGAATACTAAAAATAAGAAACTCATATATCTAGCACTATAGTCCACTTATAACACTATTGTCTAGGATACTTGAGATTTCTATGTTTTTTTTGCTATATCTATGAGACCTTGCCTGTGAAATTTTGACTATTGGATGTCCCCAAAACTCCCTATAGAGCTGATTTTATCTTCAAACTCTAGAATCCATTATGCTTTAAATAATTTTGAGAAAGAGGGGGTGGGTTAGTGTGTGAAAGATTCACTAAACATGTATTCACACCCCTTGTGTGGGCATACTACTTACATACCAATAATCTGAAGAGGGATCAATCCATATGTAGTTATCCTACTTGATATGCTTTGTGCAATAGTGTGTATAAAGATGAAAAATGCTAAACTTAGTGTGATTGAGGTGACTAGAGATTGGTGTAAGGATTTGAATAATCTATAAATGGTATTGGATGGTTATATGTAAAGAATATATAAATATGCTTGAGTAGTCTTGTATTTTTTCTTGCTTTGTGATATTTGCCAACCCCTTCTAAATTAACTTTGAATGGGATTTTATAGGGATTTGTTGGTCATGGGTCAAATGTATTCATATTATCCTAATAAAAAAGAGGATAAGAATAAAAAAGAAATGATTATTTGAACTTTAAATGTGATTGGATATGAGCACTAAAAATAGGACACCTTAGGGTCTGGTGCTATAGTCCAAGTTGGGCACTATAGTCCTGAGTTGATGGGAGCTAGGGGGATGGATCTATCATGGAAAGAGGAGTTTGGATCAGTTGAAATTAGTTTTGGAAGGCTATGGATGATTAGGAATCAGTGAAAACATTCCTATGGGGGTCATAAAAGTAAGCAAGAGGGACCTATAGGATGGATGTCACAAGTCACACTCAAGTTATCATTTTTTTCATTTTATATGACTACAACTTTCTAGCTCAATTTGTGAAATAATTTAATCCATTAGAAGATTTTTTATTGAAACTTTTTCTATCAACATAGATGAGAAAATATATTATGCATAAACTGCAAATCTTATATAAGTGTCTAATGAACCTATCAATGTCTATGTGCTCCATTATAAGGCTATGCTTGAAAAAATGACTAACACATTGGTGGATAATGAACTACAATACATTTTCAAAAAAAAATTATTTCACCATTACATGAGTCAATAATACTCAAAAAATTAAAGTCATTTGAATTAATTTTTCATACTATAAGATATTGATAAGTCAAGCTTCTTGATTTAAATAAGCTCAAATATACACCAATAGTTACGTCAATAGCTTCAACAAAATTTCAAAGAAAGCCATCTTATAAAGTCAAATATCAAGATAGAAATGAAGATTTTGAGATTAAATTAAATGCTATTTATCAACCTATTAACTAAATTATTTTATCAAAGCAACCAAAAAAGAAATTTTATAGATTACCAAACCCTCCTCGCAAATATTTGAAAAAATACTTGAATGCAATATTATTACTTTTTATCCTCCATGTGAGTTTGATATGAATAAGTCATATATCAAATTATTTCATAATAATTTATTTTATGATTATTATAGATGTAATGGTCATTCAAAAAATTGATGTTTCAAACTTAAGCATCTAATTCAAGATTTAATTGATGAAAATGTCAATGAACTTGATACTCTAATAGAGGAACATAAGCCTCAACAAATTGATAATGAAAAATTGAATATTTTTAATGATCTATTTCCTAATGATTATACTAATAAGGACACTTCATTAGTGAATCAAACATATCATCCTAATCCACATCTTACACCATATGATCATATTTTAGATGGGATTATTGGTAATTTTCAAAATATTCAATCATATCCCATGATTAATTTTGATGATATTGAAATTATAAATGATGATTCATATTTTCATACATTATATATCAGATCTTATATTGATTAAAAATTTATTTTTAGTGTGATATCTGATAATGGATTAAGTGAAAATTCATGCATAATTATATTTATAAACTCATTTAGATAGACACAACATGATATACAAGAAAATACCAAAAGTTTTAAATCATTCAATGGTAAGAAACAAACTACTTTGGGACATATTGTATTACCTCTTCAAGTGGGTCCTACAATATTATCTACTCCTTTTATATTTTTATCATAAAAATGGGTTTTTTTATATGATATTAGGATGCTCATGGTGTTTAACATTGTCCTCGATTAATGGAGAGCTTGTTGAGCATTATCATTGAGTGTTGAGCTTTGATATTTAATGTTGTCATTGATGTCAAAGAATTTAATGAAGTTGCATGGTTATTTAATTAATTTCAATATAATATCATTGATTTCAAATGTTCTTATGCAAATACATGGTCACTTAAACATTTAGGTATGTATGTGATGATTTCAAATTATCAAGCATAGTGAGTGTTGTTGTTGTGATGAAAGAATGTTGTTTGAAGAATATTCTAATATCATATTGAGTGATATCATTGAGAAGCAACATGAGTGAGTATAGGTTACTATAACAAATTTAAATCATCTTGTAATACTTTATATATACATTGTGAGATTATATTTATATGTGGAAAGATGAAAAGAGTAATCTTAGAAGAAGTTGTATGCTTTAAAGTTCTGTGTAAGTAGTTCTGAAGGTGCTCTGATTGTGAAATGAAAATGAGGATGTTCCAAAGAGAATGTTCCAAAGAATACATAATAGTATTTGAGCATGAAATATATTGTCTGAGGTTGTATCTGAGGTATTGATAACCTCAAAAATTATTGAGAGATTAGCTCCAAATATCTATATATGCAGCTCTAAAGTTGATGTGAAGATATCCCAATCAAACTCTAAAGATCTGTAAGTGGCTCTAAAGATGCTATATTGAATATTTGACTAAGATTGAGTGTATGAATTTTATTGAGAATAAACAAGATAAATTATAGCATAGGTGAGATCTAAGGTAAAGTCTATAGAATGGCTATAAGGTCATATTTAAGGCATAATAAGACTTACAGGTGAAGGCTTAGGAAGCAAAAATAGAGATGGTGGCTAGTTGAGGTAATAATATTAGGTTTCACGACATGGGTGATAAATTTAACATTGATATAGGTGACTAAAGTTGTTCTAAGTATGTGCATGAAGTTTCAAGACTTGGTTTTCAAGTAAAAGGCTTGAAAAGTATTTCAAGGATTCTTGAGTGCACATAATAAAGAGTTGTCTACCCAAGAAGGTTTTCTCTTAGTGTATGAATGATATATTAATTTTTTCATGGTATATGAGGAATATTTTTATCTCAAATTTACATGAATTGGTTTTTGGAAAGTGAAGCTAATTTTTATGAATGACCATTAAGACTAGAAGTTAGTCTAAACCCTCATAAAACCTTGACAAGGATCCAATATTTAAGATATTGTTATAAATAGATTATAATGGTTTGATATTGTCAAAAAAATGATTTAATTTTGAATTAAACTCTCCTAATCATATTTATATATGATTTGTTTCTTAGGTGAGTGAGAAAACTCTACAAAAAAGTTCTTATCTTTCATAAATTTTTTTGTAGAAGATAGAGTTGACTAAGTTAATGGTGCTAAGTGGATGAAGATAAAAGTGTGAGAATCATATTTTATGTTAATTAATATTTATATATATGTTCCATATCTTAGATGTGAAAATTTGGTGATCAAATTTAGCTAGTCACTGAACAAACCTAGTGGTGCAGATAGTGAGGAAATTAAATAGATGTGAGAAGATGTTTCTTGATGTAATTTCATGTAAGAGTGATGAATTAAATACATAATTATTTTTTTTGGGTATTAAATGATATATTCATGCTTTTAAAAATCTTGGAATTCATTTTAAGATATTGAAACATATAAGCTAAAGTGGCTTATCTATCTGAGTAGAGTCTATAAGAGAGAAGGTTAGAAGATTAGACTGCAAGACCAATAGTTTTTAGTAGAGATCATGATTTTATTGATTTATATTGGTATGAGGATATTTTAATATTATTTTCATGAATTAAAATTCATTGAATTTATTCAATCATGTGTCATATGTTCATGTTTCCTTGACTATGTTTTGGAGTCAGTTGGTAGTTCTAAGTGAACATCTTGTAGAGGAGTATTTGAGCCTATTTAACCTAAGTTAGAACATCAAATTAAGTTGGTAATTATCTTGAGATCATAAGGTTTTTTAATATATAAATTTTTACCATGGTTTTTTGGAAAAAATGAGTATATGCCTCAGTTATTCAAGGCAGAGTTTTTGTATATGCAAATACCTTTTATAATCAATAATTTGATAAAGGGTTCAAGTGGTAACTTAAACTAAAAGGTATTATATACATAAATTAAAGTTGGATAGGATATATTTGAATATGTTATGATGTTTTCCTACTATTTAAGGTGTTTTGATAAGCTTTAAGAAAGATCAAAGTGTAACATGTTGTTAAGAAGGCCTATTAGGTCTCAATTAGCCTAAAAGAAGAGTAAGGGTTAATTGATGTATGAACGACCTATTTTAATAATTGATTAATGATTAAGGCATGTTATTTTAATATTTAAATACCTATTAATGTCTAAAATAAGTGATTGGAATATGTATCTTATGTATAAGTATATGATCAAGTGACTTTTATAAAATCAAAGCCATTAGGCCTATTTTGGTATGCTTAAAGGAAGTGAAGAGGGGATGATAGGAGAGTGATTAGGGAGAGAGAAGAATAGGATAATTTAATGAAATAGATCATTTTAAAGTAGGAGGTCATGTATACTAGTAGCGATGTCATGAATATCTAATAGAGGTTCTGTGAGAGAGGATCAAGCTTAGAATACCTAATGAAACCATGAAGAGAGATAGATGAGTGAATAAGGTTGAAGGTCAATTTGAGAGGGACTGAAGTGAGTAAAGAGGGATAAATTTTAGTTTGAGAGGGACTAAAGAGAGAAAATATATAAAGGAGTATATCATCATATGCTATATAATCAATAAGGATTTTTGAAGGTAATTAAATAATCAAGTGGATAAGTTGGTACTCAGTCATCTAAAGGGTTGGAGCCTCATTATAAGTTGGATCTTGATAAAGCTAAGTGGGTATTTGGTAAATTATGGGTTAGTTATCCTTTCTAGGTTGGTGATCAGATAAATACTATCAAGTTGGTGCTTGATAGTTAGGGGTTGGTGTTCCTTGCTGAGTTGGTTCTTAGCTAAAGACTATCAAGTTGGTGCTTGATAGATTGGGGTTGGCGCCCCAAGTTGAGCAGGTGCTCAATTGAAGATTCATGTTTTTCTTATAGGATTTTAGTCCATTTTCTTCATCAGTGGGTTTTATACACCAATAAGATTTTCCATGTATATGTTGTGTTTATGTGTTGTATGCTCTTATGTTTTTATGCATATGGTTTATATGATGTACATGATTGATTAGAATGGTTCATGTATGGTTAAGTGGAATTGAATGAAATTTTTTGAAGAATAATTCACCCCTCCCAAAGTCATCTTGTTTCCAATAATTGGTATTAGATCATGTCCTTTAGATAGGTCTTAATAGCTTAAAAGAAAACCTTAGAAGCAAGGATGAACAATTAACAAGCTCAAGGAGGTTTTTATACAAGTAAGGCTCCATTGTTAAATGGATATAACTATTACTTATAGGATGTCAAAATAAATATATATCTAATGTCACAAGAACATGATATTGTTTAGTCAATTATGGTTGGGTATATTGCACGTTTAATTCCACTAATAGATATAGTAGGTAAGAAGGCTAGTGAGAATAACTCCAAGGCAATGAATGCCATTCTATGTGTCATTTTAGAGGTAGAGATTGTAAAGGTAATGCATTGTGTTTCAACCAAAGACATATGGGATAAATTAAAGACCATCTATTAAGGAGACAAAAAAGTGAATATGGTGAAGTTGTAGACCTAAAGAAGATAGTTTAAAATCTTGAGGATGAATGAAGATGAATCCATTGCACCCTATCTATTAAAAGTTGATGAAGTTGTCAATATCATTAGAGGATTAGGAGAAGAAGTGAAATAATCCACTATTATCCAAAAGTATTGAAATTAATAAATTATAAATTTGATTTTAAAGTATTTATAATAGAATAAATTTAAGATTTGGAAAATCTAGATATGGATCATCTTCATGGCATCTTGACTACCTATGAGATGAAAAAAAATGAAGGAAGACTTCTCAAGAAGGAAGCTACTTTCAAAGTTGAAAATAATTCAAAGGCTAATAAGGTCAAAGATGAGGTATGTTCAGATATTGATGATGATAAGATCATTGCAATATTTTATAGAAAACTAAGAGTAGGTTTAATAAAGTATAAAGGTAAGTAACCATTCAAAATTTTAAGCTATGGATAAATTAGACATTTTGAAAATAAGTGTCCTCATAAGTAGAAGACTGAGGATGTTTATACAAACAAGAAATCCTATAGGTCTAACAAGAGAAATAAAAGTTTTAGAAAGTATGAAGGCAAGAGGAAGTCATTCTATATCAAAGAAGATATCTCATCTAATTTGAGTTATTTATACACATCTAATAGTAATATGATATGAATGAAACTAAGCATGATAATAATGAAACCATGTTTATATGTATAGAATCAAATAATGAGGGTTGTTTAAATGAGAAAGGTCTCATGATTATTTTAGAATCAGATTTAGAAGAATACTATGACATTGAAGAAGTTGAAGTGGATCTTGAATCAGAGCTCATAAGATCCCTAGAAGAGTTGAAGAATGTGAATAATAAGAAGAACAAAAAATTGAAGTCATTATTTCAGGACTATTAGGAGAAAATTTTATTATTTGGGGAAATATTGTGTAATACTTACAAAGAGTATGAAGAGATCATCCAACAAGTTGAAACCTAGAATGAGTTTTTTGAAGCAAGCCTAAAGGCTAGAGAAGAAGACTACAATGGATATGAAATTGAAATAGAATCTTCGAGATCTAGGTTAGATCAAGATTCTAGAAAGGTGAAGAGTTTTTTGAAGTTTGAAATGAGCACTGAGGCTCTAGATGATATCCTAAGTAATCAAAATTCTAAAAGTGACAAGCCAGGTCTTCAATTCAAAGAAGACCAAAAGAAGGCACCTCAAGTTAAAAATAAGACTATTTAAGATAAGAAAGACAACATGAAAAGAAATATCAAATAACCCAATGCTACAAGTTATGATAATTATTTCAATGGTTACTATTTTTCATGTAGTCAGTTTGGTCATAGAGCAAGAGAATGTAAACGACTCTCCAAGAATGCATACTTGTGGAACTATGGAAGGAGAATTAATTGGTCAAAGTTATATCATAGTCATCATCATAATAATGGTATGTATAAGGTGATATATTATAGATATCATAATATAGGACACATTACAAGACTATATCTTACAAAGTTAGAAGATCATCAAGTCAAAACAAGAAGTTTGAAGCTCCTAGAGTGGAAGAAAGAAGACAAATGAATATATGAAAACCAAAGGTAGTAAAGGTAGAGAAAATGATTAAAGAATAAGATTCTATGAAAGCTCATAGTATAAATAGTGGATTCTCAAACCACATGTTAGGAGATAAGAGAAGTCTTGATTTTCATAAGGTTGATCAAAGTAGTAAGGATGAAGAGTTAACTAAGAAGAATAAGAATGAAAAGGTGATTCATGATCAACTCATAAACCAAGGTGGGATGTTTGCTACTATTGATCATAAATCAAGTAAGGAATGTCAAGAACACTTTTTATCTGCATGTGTTGATGAGGTAATCAAAAAAAAGAAGAAGGATGACACTGTGGTTGATAAAAAGGCCAATTCAAAGGTCAAGCCTATAGAGACAATCAAGTAAAGAAGGATGCTAAAGAATATTCAACCTAGTAAAGATAAAAAGATTTAGAAATCTCTTGATTTCATACTATTTTAAATCCTTATGAAAAAGGGGTGGCTCCATTAAACTTTATGGAAAAATTATTCTATTACTAGAAGTATGAGGGTACAGAAAAAGTAAGTTTATTTTGAGAAGATTTCAAGTTGTATCTATTGTAATCAAGAAGATGAATATGGATATTATCCATTCATGTGTTGATAGATCTATGGTTTGAAAGTGATTTAATTCATTATGTTGAGAAACTAAAAGATTATCCAAAGATAGAATGAAGAACAATTGTCATATAAGAGGTAAGCTTCTGAGATCTATTTGTATAGGTGAGACTAATCTCTTAAGACCAAGGGGGGTCTCTATTTCTATAGTTTATATCAATAATGGGACAACCATGTGTATGGTCAAAGAGTTTTATATCTTCTTTATCCATGTCAAAGAAAGGTATGTGATTTTGAGTTCTTAGTTATTTGAAAGAAGATATGATTGGTCTAAGGGGGAGTTTGGTAGCTCTATGTTCTTTGTCAATAAAGTGGTTGATGTTGATATGTATGGAGATAAGGAGATATCGTGTCTAAGATGCTTCATAGACTCTATTTGTTGGGATTTTGTTAAGTCAATTGGGATAATGAACTGATTGGGAAGTTCCTAAGAATGGTTTCTAGAGTTTTAAAGACTGTATGTCATCTAAGTTCCTTTGAGAGATAATTTTCATCTCATAGGGAAAAGGGTATGAGTTCAGTTGTTTTTGATGATCTTTGATGTCTACTTGTAACAAAATCATGGTGCATGCTTGGTTTGAGGGGAAGCTATTCATGTAAGTTAACTAAGACTGATTTTTTTTGAAGTGATATTATAACCTAA
Source organism: Torreya grandis (assembly GCA_037957365.1). NCBI lineage: Eukaryota > Viridiplantae > Streptophyta > Pinopsida > Cupressales > Taxaceae > Torreya > Torreya grandis. The sequence goes on from JARHVA010000827.1 coordinate 1,988,150, forward strand.
GTTCATTATGAAAGTGATGATAGTTATGGAAGACCTTTGCCATTAATGTCAAAGGGGGAAAAAGATTAGAAAAAGATCAAAAAATAGGAGAAAGATCAGAACATATGAGAAAAGGGTCAAGATTAGAAATGGAGAAAGAAAAGGCAAGAACCATGTCTAATATAATATTTCCATCAAGAGTGGTTGATAGTGTTTTCTAAGTATATTTGTCATCAATGACAAAGGGGGAGATTTTTAAACATTGTCCTTGATTAAGGGAGAGATTGTTGAGCATTATCATTGAGTGTTGAGATTTGATATTTAATGTTATCATTGATGTCAAAGATTCTAAAGAAGTTATATGGTTCTTTAATTTATGTCAATATAATATCATTGATGTCAAAGGTTCTTGTCCAAATGCCTATTTAATTAAGCATTGAGGTATGTATATAATGAGTTCTAATTATCAATCACAGTGAGTGTTGTTTCTATGATGAGAGAATGTTATTTGAATAATATTCTAATATTAGCTTGAGTAATATCCTTGAGAAGCAACATGAGTAAGTATAGGTTAGTACAAAAAATTTAAATCATCTTGTAATAATTTGTATATACCTTGTGAGATGGTATTTGAAGGTGGAATTATGAAAAGAGTAAGCTCTAAAGAAGAAGTTATGTACTCTAAAGTTCTATGTAATAAGTTATAAAGATTATTTAAATGTGATATGATGATGAAAATGCTCTAAAAATAATGATCCAAATAATACCCAACAATATTTAATCATGAGAAAGATTGACTAAAGTTCTATCTGAGGTATTAAGGACCTCAAAAATTATTGAGGGATCAGCTCTGAATATCTATATATGAAGCTCCAAATTTACTATGAAGATATCCAAATTAAGCTTTGAAGATCTATATATGGCTTCAAAGATGTTATATTGAAGTTCTAAAGAATAGTTTGTGTATGTATTTGCTTTAGCATACACAAGAGACATTGGAACATAGGTGAGTTCTAAGGTGAAGTCTATAGAGTGGGTAGAAGGTCAGATTCAAAGAATAATAAGACTTACATATCAAGGATTAGAAAGTAAGAAGAGAGATGGTGGCCAGATGAGGTAATATGATCAATTTCCATGAAATGGGTGAGAAATTAAACATTGATAAAGGTGATTCAAGTTTTTCTAAGTATGTTCATAAAGTTTCAAGACTTGGTTTTCAATGAAAAGGCTTGAAAACTATTTTAAGGTTTCTTGAGTGCACAAAATGAAGAGTTATCTACCCAAGAAGGTTTTATCAATGCTTGTTACAATGTGAAACATCTTAATGAGATCCTAATATATTTATGGTGTATGAGGAAGGGTTCTATCTCAAATTTCCAAGCATTTTTTCTAGAAAGAGGAACTAAGTTTTATGAATGATCATTAAGATTGAAAGTTAGTCTAAACCCTCATAAAACCCTGACAAGGACTTGATATTGAAGATATTGTTATAAAGCACTCATAATGATTTGATATAGTTATAAAAATTATTTGAGTTTGAATTCAACTCTTCCAGACATATCTAGATGGATTGGTTTATCAGGTGAGTGAGAAGACTCTACAAAAAGGTGTTTGTATTTTGGAAATTTGTTGTAGAAGATAGAGTTGACCAAGTCAATAGTGCTAAGTAGATGAAGATCAAAGTGTGAGACTTTTATTTTATTTTCATGAATATTTATGGATAGGCTATAAATATCATATGTGCAAATTTGGTGATTAAATTTGGCTAGTCTCTAAATATACCTAGTGATGTAGATAGTGAGGAAATTAAACAAATGTGAGAAGATGTTTCATGATGTATTTTCATTTAATAGTGATGAATTTAAATGCATGATGATGTTGTTTGGGTCTTAAATAATCTATTCATGCTTTTCATAATCTTTTAATTTAGTGTAATATATTGAAACATTGAATCCAAAGTGGCTTATCTAGATGAGTAGAGTCTGTGAGAGAAAAGGTCAAAAGATTGGCTTGTAAGACAAATATTTTTTATTAGAGCTCATGATATAATTAATTGAGATTGATTTGAAGATATTTTAATATTATTTTAATGAATTTAAATACCTTTAACTTATTTAATCATGTAACATATTTTCATGTTTCCTTGACTATGTTTTGGAGTCAGTTGGCAGCTCTAAATGAACATCTTACAAAGGAGTGTTTGAGCCTATTTACCCTGAGTTAGAGAATAAAATGAAGTTGGTGATGACCCTAGGTCATGAGTTTTCTGAATATATTATTTTTTTCCATGGTTTTTTGGAAAAATTTAGTATGTGCCTTAGTTTTTCAAGGCAAAATTTCTAATATTTGCTTACATTTTGTAAACACTAATTTGATAAAGGGTTCAAGTTGTAGCTTGACCTAAAAGTTATTGTAGACATAAAGTAAATATATCTAAGGGATATTGGAGTATCTTATGATGTGTTCCTACTATTTTAAGTGTATTTATAAGATTAAATAAGGATCAAAGGGTAACATGTTGTTAAGAATGCCTATTAGGTCTTGATAAGCCTAAAAAAGGAGTAATAGCTAATTAATGTATGGATGACCTATTGTAGTGCTTGATTCATGATTAAGGAATGTTATTCTAATATTAAAAGATATATTCATGGATTAACTAATTTATTTGAATATGTATCTAACTTATAAGGATATGATCAAGTGACTTGTATAAAAATAATGCAGTTAGGCCTATTTTGGTATGCTTAGAGGAAGTAAATAGGGGATGCTAAGAGGGTGCTTAGAGAGAGAGCATAACAAGATAAGTGAATGATATAGATAATTTTAAAGTATAATTAGGTCATGTATACCAAAATATATGTCATGAATATATAATAAAGGTTCTATAAGAGAGGATCAAGGTCATCAAATCTAATCAAGCCATGAAGAGAGTTAGATGAGAGAAGGATGAAAGCCAATTTGAGAGGGATAGAGTGAGTGAACAGGGATGAAATTAAATATGAGAGGGACTTAAGAGAGTAGATATTTGAAGTATTAGATAATCATATTTTTTATAATCAATAAGGAATTATGAACATGATCAAACAATTAGGTGGTTGAAATAGTGTTGAGTCATCTAGGGGGTTAAAGCCTACTTGCAAGTTTGAGATTGCTAAATCCAAGTGGGTGCTTGGTAAATTATGGTTTGGTACTCCTTGATGGGTTGTTTATTAGGTAAATAATATAAATTTTGTGCTTTATAGATTAGGAGTTAGTGTTCTTTTTTGATTTGGTGCTTGATAGATTAGGATTAGTGCTCCAAGTTGAATGGGTGGTCAATTGAAGATTGATGTTTGTCTCATAAGACTGTAGTCCATTTACTTCATAGATGAGTCTTATACCCCAAGAGGTTTTCTCATGTATATGGTGTGTTCATTTGTTTCATGCTCTTATGTTTTGATGCTTATGCTTGCTATGATGTACATTCTTGATTAGAATGGTTCATGTATGGTTAAGTGGAATTAAATGAATTTTTTTAAAGACTGATTCACCCCCCCTCTTAGTCATCTTGTTTTCAACACATGGTTTTAAAATATTTGTGTTTTAACTTCTACAATGCATATATGCCTCTAGTATGTATATTTAAATCAAGTTATAATTTTATTAATTAAGTATGAGTGTCCTATACAATAAATGGTACCTCTTCCCCATCCACCCCATAATCCAGTGCTAAATCTATGAAAAATCAAAACATGTTTTCAATGGTGGAATTTATGAAAATGGTTTAAAATAAATAAATTTAAGGGCATCCTCCAAAATTTCATAGACAAGAGATATAAAATCAAGTTTATAGAAAAATTGGATTTACTCAAGTGAAAATACTAGAAAAATATTTTAAAGGAAAAATAAATGACACAATCTTATACAAAACCTCATGGTATTATAAATAATTTTCATAGATCTAATCCTTCCATGAAAGATCATATGAGTAATCATATAGATATATTTGTCACTAAATATTGTACATGTTCTAATTTTGATATCGACACACTTACAACATTTTATCCAAAGAGGGCAAGACATTTATCACTAATCATTAATTTTTTTGATTCATATATATACATGATCATTTGATATATTATACATTTTAAAACACTCAAAAACTAAAATTCACAAAAAAAACAAAATATAAAAATCTTATTTTACATATATTTTTTTGCGTTGTATCTTATTCTTCCATTTTATTACATATGTGATCATTTGATCCCTTCTTATATGCCCTTGGATCTTATTGAATGTTTAGTCTCATAACCATCATATTTTAAAATCCTATATCTAATTATCTCAAAAACAAAACAAAAAATTATGATCGAAATGGGCATGTTCCTGTATGTCGTTATAATTTTCATTGGCACAGACTTAATTTTCAGCCCAAGTAGAACTATGCAACACTATTTTCTTAATTGGGTGAACTTGTCCTTTACTATTTTATACCAAAAATTAAATTTTTATAATTTTTATCCTTAATAATATCAATTTACATATTTATCAATCATATTTAGTATGTAAAACACTATTGTTCATGCAAAGTCTCTTTTTTCAAACCATACTGCTCACACATGTGAAATTTTTGACAATTACATATTTCATGAAATGAAAATGCAAAATCAAAAATATTTTACACTCTTAATATTATTTAATGCTTACTAATATCACAATAATGTTATATTGATAATATTTCACCATACTAATATTTCCAAGCACATTGCTATCATGGACACATGTTGTGATCTATTCAGATCTCCTTCATCTTCTTTTATTTTCAACACCTTGATTCAATTCAATTTCAAATTTATTAGTTTCTAAAAATGTCAAAATACAAAAGACATTCATAAATTTTCAAAATATAAAAACATTCAAATATATTTTAAAAATATAAAATTAGGACCTGAACATGGTTAATGATCTTTTTTAAATATTTGAAATATGTTATTTATCTCATGATTAGTAGATATCATATTATTTTTTTATCACATGTGTATACCACTATTATATATTAGTGTTGTGAAATATATACAAACTTTTATATGAGATTAAAATTTTAAACTTTCATTTACCCATTATCCATGCTAAGTATGGGACATGTTAACCATAAGTGATAATATGTAGGTGGTATTATTCTACAACCACTATATTATTGAGATTTATATTATCTACACATGTATTTATAACATTTATATCTTACATAGTGTACAAGGTCATTATATTTTCTAGGATATGATCACATGACATACCTAATGTTTTAGATAAATTTTATATCTCTATGTTCTATAATATGTTGTTTACTTATACATATTAGATTACATGGTGTTTTTATATTATGTTGGCCTTTGACCTTTGTCCCTATGTGTGTGTGATATTTCAACATGTCCCTTGTTTTTGACATTATCCATGTCTATCATGTGTGTAATATTTCAATTTATGGATTTTTAACATGTCCCATGTATGCATCTCTTGGCCTTATCACATGACATTTTTATCATTGAGTTTGTTATGTGTGTGCTTATTGAGTTTGATAAGTGTTTGACCCACATCATGTACTCCTAACATTATAAATTATTCTACATTTTTTCTCAATAAGCTTTAATGATATCCTATAGGTCTTACCTCTTGAACTACATACAAAGTTTATGTATTACCATATAAACACATCTCTTTTATAAATGCTACATTTTTACTATGCATATTACAATTTAAATTTTATTTTGAGATGAGTGAATTTTAAAGATCCATTTATTCACCTCAAAATGAGGTAATTTTAGTGGTATTTTCATGCATGAAAGCTTTTCTTCAAAATAGTGTCAAAAATTAGTTTGGCACAAGTATAATTTTAAAAGTTACAAAGGGTGTCAAGAATTAGTTTGACATAATTAAAGTTGTATAAGTTAAAAATATTTTTAAAAAATAGTCATTGGCAAATATTATGGGGTGCATATGCCTTATATCTACACTCCATTTTCAATTTACACATTTTAAATCTATAGTGATGGGGCATGATACAAATTCATGTTCACTATACTATTCAGATTCATAATACATATTTACAAATGGGGAATGATACAAATTTATGTATACACATATTATACATTATTTGAGGACATATTGTGGGCATGGAAGATATCCATTATATTTTAAAAATGCATTCAAGAACAAAATTCCAAAATCAGAAGCCATTTATAGTGGTCAATTTAGTTCTAGGAGCATAATGCATAACTTGGAAATCACTATTCACTCTAGCATTCTGTGAGTGAATCTATTTTAGATTCCAGCTTGTTTCATATTTTGGGATTACAAAGACAATTTTTGATAAATTTATGTTTCAAAATTCCTCAATGGGTGTTAATACTATTCTATAAGTTGGGGTTTGATCACCCCCAATCTTCTCCCATGGTTCAATTAAGGAACCATCTTTCTTTTATGAGAAGCACTAATTATCCAATGCTTAAACAAAGCATCATCATAAATCAAATTCACAAAATAGAAATATCATTTTTATACATATAGGTCTATTCCTTCCATACTCTTTACTCAAATTTTCAAATTTCAATCAAATTTTATGAATTATCAATGTTTAATTAAATTTTCAAATGATTAAAAACATCAAGAAGTTTTCAAATTTTAAAATTTAAGCATTTTCATATTTCATTTTAAAAAATGAATGAAGTAACTACTTCATGTGTTTTTTGGGTTTTCTAGAGCATATGATTCATTTCATGATTGAAGTATGCATTTTAAAGACAACATGTGTCTTACACACAAAGATATACACTATAATCTAGTAATTTCATTTCTAGACTAAAGGGAGGGTAAATGTAGTAACTAAAATTTGGAAAAGAATACTTGATCATGTCTAATTTAGTCCTTTAATATTTAACTAACTTATACACTCAATCATTACCTATTTTTCTATCAAAATTTATCCTAAACACAATCAAATCCATATTCTATCTCAAATATCATTATCCATTAATTTTTAAATTTTTCTAATTTATAAAACACTTTTATGTGTCTTTATGCCTTATTTTGGATTTGAAACCTAGGACCTACCCTTAGGGATAAGAACACCATATAGGGTTAAAAATATCAATTGGTCTTGTACTCATCCTTATTTAGTGTCTACATCACACAAATTATCATATTTTCAAATGAAACCCTCCATTAGGTTGTCCTTTGTATTCTTGGGCTTCTTAGTGTGTAGTTATCCCCTTAGAATTTCTACAAAGGCACATTCAATTCACTTATTACATAACTTGGAAAAACTTCCATTCATAGGCCTATTACAAAAGTACATATTGAAAATAAGTTACATATTCTTTTTAAATTAGGTTGCAATCACCTCAATAAATCTTTAGCCAAGTCTTAATTCATTTTTATGAATCCCTAATTTAGCATGATCAATTATTCAAGCTAGTTATAGATGCATTCATATAGTCAAAAGAGCATAATTGAAAAAAGAACTTAGGTGGGATAACTACATAGAGCTTTGATCCCTCTTCAAAGTATTGGTATGTAGAATTCACTCATCATAGTGGGGTGTTAAGGTCTATCACAAGTCCAAATTTTAACTAGTTCTTAATCCCTCGTATCATTTATCTCCTTATGTCACAAAAGCTAGTGGTTTTAATCTTTAAGAAGCTATTTGTTGATCTCTCATGAACTAAAGAAGTAAAAATTATAAAAATAGACATCTTTTACATAGTCTCACAAGAGTGTTCCCTAGTTTTTAACATTCTTTGATAGTATAAAAATGCTATCTTAAGACAACACCCATCGCTATTGACCCTATTGGGTGTACCTATTTATACAACATCTTAAGGTCAGCTTCTATAAATATAATGGGTTTTCATCCTTGTCATTTTTATACATTATTCAACCAAATGTATAAAAAAATAATTAAATATCTTTTTTGCATATATATTCTTGTTTGTATTCATTTTGTTTCATTAATTTTAATTTCTTGCTTTTAGTATCATGTTGGTAATTGTAGTTACAACACCCTACTATATTATAACTATTTATCAAAATTAGGATTGATCCACTATATCTGAGTCAATTTAAAATAAAACACTAGATTTATTAAACCCCACAATAGGTCTCTATTTAGTCCATTGAGCCTAAAATAACTAATCAAAATGGTATTTTGTTTACACATCTAGACTATTTCTCTTGTACTTATTATCCCTAAATGAAAAATAGAATTAGAATTATCTCCTAGTCAAATATTTACATTATATTTATCTATCTTGGATAAATATATACACTTACAAGCTTTCCCCTTTTTAGTTTTTGGGTTAGTCATCCTATTTCCATATTTCATGTGCCTTTACTCTTGATTTTATACATTGCCATATTTAGTCAACATGTTCATAGGATAGTGTTTTATATATATATATATATATATATATATATATATATATATATAAGGTCTAATAATTTTATTTCATGAATATGGGATCTACCTATAATTAATCATAATACATAGATAAATATCACAAGCCATGTCATATATAAGGTCAATCCTAGAGCCAATTATCAAACAAAATATTACACACTTACAACATTGTCATCTTAACTTAGTCTCTCTACATTTCTTTTTTTCCAAAGGAGGGTATTATATTACATGTATCTACATCATCACCTATAGGTAAGAAAAGGTTCGTAAACCCTCATTGATGTTATTCCATACACACAATCATATAAATACATGTATATATGATTTTGTGTGTGTATGATACATTATTTTTAATGCTTCCTCAGTGGTTTCCTATATCCATAATTACTTGTTTTATTTTGGAGTAAAAGCTAGATCATGGAGGATAATCACATATTATGTAAATCATATCATACATTTTAATCTACGTGTAAAAATAATATGGTAGTGAAAAATGACATAAAAACTATACTATTAAATGCTAATGGGAAAAATCCAACTGCACCAACCATAATAAATGATATTCAAAAAATCACAACACACATGTCTATCTAGCACAAGTAGGGGTTTATCCTAATGAACAATTTTATCTCAGAGCATCACAAAATTTCTAAATTGTAGTAAAAATTTTCATATAAGTTTAACAATCTTCCATAGTCTCAACTTTCTAAAATAAAAGATAGGTGTCAATATTTCTTATCCCTTTGTTATTTACATTACTTAGTCTAGTTTCAATTATTGTATTTGGACTTATTTATCTTAATAACCTAATAGGTAGATCTTAATTTTGTATTTTTAGTAATGTATGCTTAGATATATTTAATTGAAACTATTTTTTATTATATTTATTGAAACAAGAAATAGGGTAAAGATATTGAGGAACCTCTAAGGGAAAACCTTATAAAACTTGTAATTAATATGAAATATGAAACTTTGACCCTCTAATAATAACCATAACCTTCTATATACAACATACTACGATTGTGTATAATCCATAGGATGACATACTACCAATATGATGATATTAAAACTATCATATGACTATGTAAAATGTTGTGGTATCCACTAGTCAACTACACATATCCCAATACTTCTATAAGTAACCTAAGCCATCTTGTAAGTATCTTTTTGTGTCTTAGGACACTATTAAAATAATAAATTTAGACCAATAATAAATGGATTACTCACAATTTTACAGTCTTAAGTTTTAAACCTCTATAGTATCATCCCAAAATATTCCCTCTTATGCAACCATACATTCCATTTTATTCAATACCTTTTTATTTCAATGCCCAAAATAAAATTTTCCATGGCTAAATTGTTCATATGAAACTTAGATGACAAATTTGGTTTTAGATGATTGATAGTTTATTTTATATTACCAATTAATAACATGTCATCCACATATAGAGATATGATGACAACATCACCACCAACCTATTTTAAATATACATAGTGATCAACTTTGCATTTTACAAACTCAAGTCCCAAGACATAATTGTCAAACTTTTGATTCCACATATTTGGTGGTTTCTTCAAACCATAAAAGAAACTTATTAAACCTACAACTCAATTCCTCCTTTCCTTTAACTTTAAAAATGTTTTATTATATGGTGTATATCTCTTCCTCAAGATCTTCATGTAAAAAAATTATCTAGACATCCATTTATTATAATCTAAGATTGAAAGAAATAACAACAACCAAAATAAATATAATAGAAGTTAAATTATCAATAGGATAAAATATATCTCCAAAATTAATCCCTCTACCTATGAAAATCCACTTTCTCTAAAGAGATCATTATACTATCTAATTTTAATGCATTAAACTTATTCTTGAACACCCATTTGTGATAACTAGGTTGTCATGTGTGTGTGTGTGTGTGTGTGTGTGTGTGTGTGTGTGTGTGTGTGTGTGTGTGTGTGTGTGTGAATACATGTCTTCATCCAAGGCATTATTTTCTTAAATCAAGTTCCTTGCTCATATTCTTAGTATATTCATCAATAAAAAATATAATTGATAGAAAAACTATGAAATGGAAATAGGATGTAATATATATTTCTAGTTTGATCTCATTTTATCAATACTAGAGTTTGAGATTATTTCTCTTCTAGGTCATCCTCTACCAGTTCACCTAAATCCTTCTGAAGCAACTCACTTTTTTATTTATCTTTTTTATTTTATTTATATTCATATACATATTTCCATCTTTTAATTTAACTTGTAAATTTTTAGGTACATGATTTTCTTTTACTTCCTACTTTTAAAACCTTTTAAACTCTCTAAATATTACATTATAACTATAAATAGCTTTATTTGATTTTAGGTTCTAAATCTTGTATCCTTTTACACCATTTATATAACTAATAAATATATAATTAACTAATTTATAATATAACATAGTTTTTTATTTAAAATATGCACATAAGCATCACAACCAAAAAAACTAAGATTTTAGAGAGAATGTCTCTTACCAATCCATGCTTCATGTGGAGTACTATTAACAAGGTGTAATATAAGTTATTAATTGATTAATTAAACATTAAACATTATTGTTTTCATCCATAATTTTTGTTCTAATCATGCACTAAAACTAAACATTTGTTTGGCCTTATCAATTAGTATAGTTAATTATATCCATAACTTCTTTCTATTGTGGTTTCTATGGAGGCTTTTTAAAAAAATTTATTCCACACTACTTACTGTCGATACTAAAATCTAATTCACATAGTACCTTAGTCTTGTACACTTGGAAAATACTTATCATGATTGTAACTTTTATTTATATACCTTTTCATTGCTTAAACACTAACATTGACTATATATTTTTCCCTAATTATTTATATCTTAGTTTTACCATTGTTTTAGATTAGAGGTAAAAGCAGGTTTTGAAGGGGCCCCAAAACCCTTTTACAGAGAGCAAAAAAAGAACAATAAAGCCCACAGGCAATGCCTAAAAAACACTATAGAGAAGTAGCAAAAACATATTTAGAATGGTCCTGAAACCATAAGAGATACATCCGGTCAAAACCCAGAAACAGAAGTCTGGAGGTACAACAAACAAAAGCTAACAAAAGAAGAACAAAGATCTGTACCAGTTTCTTTACCAACAAGAAAGACTAGATTATTCATCCAGTTCCAGTATCAAGTTCATGGCTTCTTTTTCTTTCAAAGCAGTTTCTTGGGTGGTAACCTCCAGCAAAGCTCCTTTTTGTGTATCTTTCTTTCTGGAACTTTGCCTTGTCCTTTTGCTAGGACCCTCTAGTGCTTTGGTCTCCTCATTGGCTCGTTTACCTAAATTGATTGCAGCTGTACAAATGTTGGACGTTACTTCCTCCATTTTATTTCTGTTATCCTTTATTAACTCCCAGAAATTGTTTTCATAAGCTTTGAGCTTCACAGGGATCTCGCTTAACTGATTTTCCATGTTGTTTACTTTGTTCCAAGCAGCTTTCAGAGAATCTTCCAAAGTTTCCACTTTTTTCTTGAGATCAATGATCTCCCTACACAACCAGGAATCTAATTGGGAAGAAGACTCAGCTTTACTGTTAACCCAAGTCATAGGAGTGTGTATTTCATCTTTCTGATTCTTCCCTCTCCAATCCTCAGACTTTTTATTTGAGCTATTCCTAGCTTCTTCAAAGAAGTCATCTTTGCTCTTTTGTTCCCGCTCATTGATTCCATCTTTAATTTCCATCTCCATGTTTTGAATATCTTCCTGGACAGATATTTCCTTATCTTCCTTAGAAGTTGGGTCCTCACCAGGATCTTCCTGGATAGTGTCTTCCTCCACCACTTTCTGGTTTTCCTCCATCTCTTCTGTTCTGGTAATAGAATCCTCCTCAGTATTGACTTTATCCTTTTCAATTTCCTCCGATCCTTCTTCATCATTACTAGAGTTGGTATCCCAGCTCTCTGTTCCATCTTCTTCCTCCGATTTTTCCTTCTCGGGTTCTTCAAATCTCTCCCGACCCCTTTCTTCTTCTGCATTCTGTTTATTAGGACTAGGGGTCTTAATTTTTCCTCTTATGCTTACATTTTCATTCTTTTTATTCCCTGGCAACTTGTTTTTCCCCTATTTGGGATACTTAACCAGTGCCCTATTCTTGTAATAGCCTTCAATAAGTAGAATTAGGCCTTCATGAAGAATAGGGCGCAAATCCTTTTTCCTATGAGCATAAAGGCTTTGAATCAGGGAGTAGCGAAGATAGAAAGGAAAAGATAAGCTAACCTTATGCCTAAAGTGGTTGAGGAAGACAAAATGGAACTTATACACTCGTTTGCTTCTTCCGTCCACGATGAAGTACTCCCTTATACAGCTTAGGACGTCCCTCCATATCCCTTTAATCTGATCCAGCTCATAAAAATCCCCATTTTTGACCAACTTCTGCTCCTCCTCATCCGTTTTGGGGAATTTGCAAAATGCCTCGTTCGAAATGCTGGTCTGCTTTGAAAATTTGATTCCTTCCATTGACAACCCTGTAACCTTAGCAAGAAAATCCTCAATTAAATTTACAGTTATACCATGTAGGGTGACCCTGTTGTCAGACCAATTTTTGAAGAAGGCCGTCGTGATATGCGGTTTAGAGCCGTGAAGTCTTTCCATGTAGCTCATTACATTTCCTTTCTACAAAATTTTCTAGACTTGGTGTTTGTCTCTCCATTTTGCATAGCTCTTGGGCTCCTGTTTACGGGGTTCTCCCTTCCTTTCACATGCCATGCTCATTTTCTTTAAAACCTGATTACTGTGGATATTACCTTGGATCCTCCTGCTGTCAAGTTGATTGGGACGTTGAATTTGTTTATGGATTTTCAGGATCCGCTTCTCCCTCTTGAGGGCCTTGCTTTTTAATAATTGGGTTCCTTTCCCCATGCTGCCACTCCTCCTACTCATTAAGATTTTATTACACTCCAATCCTACCTTATTTCGCATGTGTGGCATTGAGATGAATGATTGCCCTTAAATCCACGTTCTTTACTAAGGTTTCATCCCACCTCACTTTTTGCCCTTCTCGGACAGCACAATTGGCAAGCCAATCTGCAACACCATTTGCTTCACGGTAGGTATGGGTGATTTTTATTTCTTCAAATTTATTCAAAAGAGTTTTCATCTCCTTTACCTTATCCTCTATTGTCCAAGACACAGTATTCTTATTATTAAGGATACTTATAACATTCAAAGAGTCCCCTTCAAGCCACAATTTGTAATAACCCGAGTCCACAGCTAATTTAAGGGTCTGGAGGGCAGCTGTAGCTTCGGCAATGTGGCAATTAGATATACCAATAGGAATTGCAATAGCATTAATAACCCTTCCCACATGGTTTCTCAGAACACCACCACAACCAGCATTTCTCGGGTTCCCTTTTGCTGCACCGTCAAAGTTACCTTTAATCCAATCTTGAGGTGGACTAATCCAAGTCACACCTATTCTGGGGTTATCAGGTTCACCGAGAATAATATCCTTCCTCAGAGGATTATCCACATTGAGATTAGATCTTGGATTTTTTTGAGAAGAAAATTTTTCCTTTAGAGCTCTAATGATGTTCTGGCCAACCACCCATCCAGGGAGCTCTTTGTTTCTGAATATTCGGTTATTTCTTTCCTTCCAAATTCCCCACCAGATATGGGGAAGAGTAATTTTCCATAAGTTATTTTACCATTTTTATTTTGATAGCCATGCCTTATATACTATGAAAAAAATATCTAAACCTGATTATCATCCTTTACTGCTATTTTTGAGCTTATACTTTTTTTCTAGTTTTTTGGACACTTGAGTCCCAAGAGAACACATGCATTGATGCAGGTATCCACTTTTCCAATAAAGTGTTAAGTGTCCAAAATTCATCTAACTTTAAAATAAAGGTCAGTCTAAGTGATTTAGTGTGATATATTTCCAAATGGATTGGTATTTATATAAGATTAATACTCATTCATTACTCACTTATAAAATAATAAGGAACTCATAGGGAAACTTACCAAGAATAACTCAATCAAGCATTAAAGTGATAAAACCTTACCTATTCATCCCTATTTCCATATCAATCATAGGATAAGTATTCTCATAAGTTTGAATCATTTGAGGAGTAGTTCATGACCCATATTTTCTAAGTTATATGCTAGGTCACAACATGTCCTTATTTATCAAACATTGAATCCTTGTACACACATAAGCAAACACATAGGGAGAAACTACATATGTATAAGTCCTTATTCAAAATATTGGCTATGTAGGTAGTTCCCATTGATAGAGAGGTCTTTGGGTCATCTTGAAATTATAATCCCACTAACCCATTTTTCTCATAGTCACTCCAAAGGTGAAGAATATATGGTTTGATCATTTGATAAAGAGAGACAACATATGTGCATGATATAAATACATGATAATAAAGGTGATAGAAAACCTATAAGAATATAGTTGTGATGTAGGGGCATCACACATGGGAACAACATGATTTTAAGATTTTGAATAAAGCAAGTAAATAGGGGTATAAAATATGATTGGAATGTTGTGTCAATATTAAAAGTTTTAAAAGACATCTTGGACTGCTATCCAAGTGCTTAGAGAGTGCCTAGGGTAGTTAGAGATCCAAATTGGAGTTTCCTACTAATTTGAATAATTTGAAAATTTAAATATCATGGATTAGAAAGGGTAGAGTAGAGAGTGTTTTATAGGTCATAAATTTGTCTAATGAATAGTAAATTTTAACTAAATACACTTTAGGCTTATATATCTAATCATGGTCACACTTTTATGGAAGTGTCCCCCCTTGAAACTTGTGTAAGGTGTAACTACTTGTGATGACCATTAAAAATTAGTTATGTTATTTATAATGATATAAAGATCATAATTTTGGTTTTTGGAGTTAGTTTTCAATGTTTTATTTGGAGTGAAAGGGACATTGATCCCAATAAATAATGAAGTTTGTAAAACTGAGGAGAATGTATTAAAACCATGTTTTGGCCCTATGTGTACAAATAAAATATGACCGTGTTATATTGTTCATTGAACATAGGTCTATTATAGTGTGATTTAGATGTGTGGATTCATATTAGTAAGTTTACATGTTTTTATTGTGTCTATGATTATTATTTTATCAAGATTCATGTTTTTGTCTTATAAAACAAGATAGTTCTGTAGAAATATGTATATACTAGAAATGAGTTCTAGAAGGTGATAATATAGGATGGTAGAGTATTATTAATATTTATTATTAATTTAAATATGTATTTTAGGTTGTGAGAAACCTTAATTAATGCTGATATGAGGTTATAAATCCACATTAGAAGTTTATGTCTAGAGAATTTACCCTAAATGTAGGAAGTGACTATATGCAAATTTCAGTCAAGATCATCAGAAAAAAGTGAAAAGATTAGTGTTTGATCATAAAAAATGATTTAATAGGTTAAATTTAGTTTTTAAATACATTTTCCAATCATAATTATAATTTAAAAACTATTTTAGATCAATTCAATCACCAAAAAGTACTTTTAGACCCTACTATTGGTGACTGTACATGTTATGTATCCAAAGAATGTGAAAAGAAAGTCATAGAGTTGTTTCTAAATGTAAATATATTATATATTTGTTAATTATGTCATGTTGATGTAATGGAGGTGTCCTGGTGAGTGGATGAAGTGCTTTGAAATCCTAATTAATAATGAAAAAGTGTGCAATGTGCTTGTCCTAGTGTGCTTAAAGTTGGCTTGGTTGATCTTCAGTTTTGGAATGGTTAGAGATGTTTAGGGATGAGTATCGAGTATTAAACATGTGAAATATGTCACTAATATGTCTTATAATATTTTATTACTTGTTTTCATGATTTAAATTCACCCGGTTCATCATTTTTCTCATTTAGACATTTTGGGTCTAGTCACAAAAAAATTGAGTAGGTAGTTTGTTGACATCACCATTTCCACATTTAGATGAGTCAGGGGGAGTTGTTAATATGGTTGTCATAAAATTAGTCCCTAGTTATTATGTGATAAATATAAATTCATGCACCTAAACATTATAAAGTATATGCAAGTGTAAATTTGGGCTCTAAGGTAATTTGACATGGTTTTCCCATACTTAGCCAAATTTGCCTAAGGTAAGATAGAGCCGAGTAAGTAGTTTGGTGATGGAATATATCAAATATGTGGAATTTTAAGAATAATATGATCATATGGGTTTATTTATTTTTGTGCCTAGTTAATTTAGTGTAACTTTTAGGTCAAGTGTTGAAGCGCGACAAAAGATATGCATGTTCAAAGTTAGTCTTTCAAACAATTCTTGACATTGGTGGCTCTGTGGAAGAAAAATTTGAGGAGGAATTTTAATGTCATTATATCTCACATGTGTGAGGGTTACATGATCATTTTTTTATATTGTTGGATTTTTATATGTGAGGAGATCATATGGTCCAAATTTGAGAACATGTGAGTGAGCAGAGAAAAAGATATGACTGTGCAAAGTTGACCTTAAAGGCAAATAAGCAAGGTTCCCATAGTCATTTTTGCACACATTAAATTTCAAACATCATCAATAGAGAATGTTTATCCAAGATGTTAGGAAGAATTAAGATGGTGCTAAGTGTTTAATGTTTAACATTGTGCATAGATAAAGATCAAGCTTCTTCCAAAGATCAATGGTGAGTGGGTGATCTATATATAGAGATCAATGGTGCATATTAAATTTAAGAGGTCAAAGTGAAAGTTGTATAGAGTTGTTAAAGCTAGGAAAATCTTGTGTTGTAAATATTGTCATTGATGTCAAAGGTATAACATTGGTGATAAAGGCCCCATAGTATTTAATGATGTTTTTAATATTCATATCTTGGATAATGTGTGTTAATATTTATTTAATATTAACAAATATATTTTTGGTTGCATAAAATTCAAAATAGGGCCCATGGAAAAGTCAAAGAGTCATGGGGTAAAGACAAAAGAGGAATGTGATGTATTTTACCATGAAGAGTCATCTTGAGTAATTCTAAGAGTCACCAAGTGAAGACAAAAGAGGGTATAGCACATTTTTCCATGAAGAGTCACCTTAAGGAATTAAAAATGCCACCAAGATAAAGACAAAAGAGTAAAGGATGAATTTTATTATGAAGGGTCACCATGTAACTTTTCAAATACAAGGATACAAAGAGTCATGCAAGTTTGGCATCATTTTCCATCAAGATTGAAGGGTCACAAAGGGTGAATGACAAAGGTCATTTGGAAAGATATAAATAAAGGATTGAGAAGCCATTTGTAATATGCAAGAGAGTGCATGGTTTTGTAATATTTTTATATAAGAAAAGAGGAGAGAAAATCAAGAGATATTGTAGAGTTATATCATTTATTATGTAAGCAACATTGAGAGATAGTTGTGTTTTATACACAAGAGGGGTTGGTGCTCCTGTGGGTTGGTGCTCATAAATATTTGTAAGGGGTTATTACTCTTATGGGTTGGTGCTCACAAATATTTTTAAGGGGTTGGTGCTCCTAGGGTTGGTACTCAATAAAGGGGTTAGTGCTCTTTCAAGCTAGTGCTTTTGAAATTTGTAATTTGAGTTGGTGCTCATTCATATACTTGAGATTATTCTCTGTGGTTTTTTCCACTTTAAGTTTCCATGTGAAAATATGGTCTCTCTCTCTCTCTCTCTCTCTCTCTCTCTCTCACATATGGTTCATGTTATTATTTTAGCTTTATTTCATATCTTGAATGTTTGATTAAGTGGTTAAATGAAATAAATCAGATTAAGTAAAATATATATAATATACTAATTCACCCCCCCACTCTCTATATATTTCATGCTTAACAATTGGTATCAATGTAGATTCTTTTTGATTGAAAAAGTTTTATAGATTGAAGGTAGATCAAGGAAAGCATGATGGTTAGATCACATGAAGGTTTTTATACAAATAAGGAACCTTTGTTTGATGGGATAAATTATGATTTTTGGAGCATAAGGATGAGGACTTATTTTATGGCTCTTGGATTCAAAATTTGGCAAGTAGTGGTGGAGGAATATAAAGAGCCACAGATACTTGTAACTGCTCTAACAAAAAAGAAGGCAAGTAAAAATAATGATAAAGATTTAAAAGCTATTTTATGTGGTTTATGTGAATCAAAATTTGTTAAAGTTATGCAAAGTAAATATGCTCATGAAACTTGGTTAAATCTTGAGAATATTTACAAATGTGATGGAAAGGTTCATAAAGCTAAGATTCAGACTTTCAAAAGATAGTTTGAGAGTTTGAAAATGGAAGAGGAAGAAAATATGGAAAGTTATCTTTTTTGGGTTGATCAAATAGTTAATCAGATTCAAGGTCTTGGAGAAAAGTTAAAATAATAAATCATGATAAAAAAAGTTTTGAGATCTCTACCATTGAGATATGATGCAAAAGTTTTGGAAATTGAAGAGATGAAGAATTTAGTCAAGCTAAAGATGGATGAGATACATGGTATTCTTATGGCATATGAGATGAAGATCAAACAAGAGAAACCCTCAAAGAGAGAAGTTGCTTTCAAGACATAAATTCAAAGATCAAGTGATAGTTCTAACGATGATGAAGATGACAATAGAGCTCTATTCATTCACAAGCTAAAAAAGGGCATAGGTAAATATCAAGGAAAATTACCTTTTAAATGTTTTAATTGTGGAAAGATTGGACATTTTTTAGCTAAGTGCCCAAATAAGGGTAATGGTGATAATGAAGAAGGAAAGTCTACATACAAGAATAATTTCAAAGTAAAATTCAAGAAGGGATTCGAGAAGAAGATTTTGTATTCTAAAGATCCTATCTTAGCCAAAGATAGTGGAGTTAGTGATTCAGGAGAAGAAGAGATTCTATTCATGGCCGTATATGAAGATGCCTCCATAAGCAAAAGTATAGGTGATCAAGAAGAAGAATAGGATGAAGCCAAAGTGAATCTAAATGGATAACTCATTTATGTCTTAGAATATTTAAAATCTCTTGAGAAGAAGAATCAAAGATTGAATCTCCAAATCAAGAAAAATGAAAAGGAGTCAAAGGAAACAATTAAAGATCTACAAACACACTTTGAAGAAGCCAAGAAGAATGAAAAAGATCTAAGGACATAGTTTCAAAATGTAAATGAATAATGTGAAAGGTATGTTATTGAAATTGAATATTTAAAATCAGATCTTAAGAAAACAAATAAAGAAATCTATGATAGAGCAACCAATGATTCAAAATTTGAGAATAACACTAATATGTTGAATAAGATATTAGAAATTCAAAGATCAATTTCTAATAAGATAGGTATTATATTTTAAAAAGAGAAAGGGGTGGCCACTAATTTCACAAATAAGGTTAACATATAAAAAGGAAAGAGCTATGATGAAGCTCGTACAAAAGGGGAAATAAAAAGGGAAGGAGTTAAGAATATAGAGGACATCTCAAACAAAGAAGGCTAAAAGGAATAAAGCTATAAAAGGAAATCAAGTCATAGATACATAAATGGATCCTATTTTTATAGTTACTATTTTTATTGTAATGGATATGGTCATAAAAAAATATAATGTTGAAAAAGGGCTAATAATTTTAGAAATAAGGAGAAACAACCTCATGCAGAGTGAAGCAGAACCCACAACTCTTTTGATCCTCTATCAAAATTTAATAAAGATGCCATAATATGTTAAAATTGAAATGAATTCAAACACATAGCCTATTATTGTAGAAGCATGTTTGAGTCACTCAAGAAGGACTAGATTTTTAAGGCTCCTTTATCAAGAAGAAAGTTTAGACAGGGTTATGACAGAAGAAACAAATTGAAAAGTCTATGTTGGTCCAGACAACATTGCATGCAATAAATGAAGAAAATACATGGTTCATTGATAGTGGATGTTCAAGGTACATGATAATATACAAGATCAAGTTCATAACTTTGAATAAGATCAATGGTGGAACAGTGAAATTTAGAGATAATACTACTACCAAAATTGTCAAAAAAGGTACACTAAGTTTAGATAATGGTAAAACTAAAACTAAAAATAATTTGTATGTAGAAGGTCTTAAGCATAATATTTTGAGTGTAAGTCAAATGTGTAATTAGGGGCACACACTAGAGTTTTATGCATAAGGTTATGAAATTAGGAGAAAAGATTCAAATGTGTTGGTTGTAGATGCTCAGAGAGTAGGCAATAATTTTTATATGTTATCAGACATAAAAGGTTAAAGATGTTATTTGAGTCAGATTGAAGAAATTTGGCTATGGTATAGGAGAATAGGACACAAATTTTAGAAATCTTATCAATATTAGCAATAAGTAAGAAATCAAAAATCTTTCAAAGATTACAAATCCATTCAACACGCTTTATGAACCTTGTCAGCATGGGAAGCAAACCAAAAGGTGGTTCAAAATAAAAGAATACTCAACCACTCAAATGTTAGAGCTTGTTCATATTAATTTATGTGGACCTATGAGAAATCAAAGTACTCAATTTGAGAAATATTTCGTGTTGCTTATTGATTATTTTTCACATACGACTTGGGTGATGTTTTTAAAGAAAAAATTAGAAGCTTTCAAACATTTTAAAGCATTCAAAGAGTTAGTTGAGAATGAAATTAGTGTGAAGATTAAGTGCCTAAGCTCAGATCAAGGAGGAGAATTCATGTCAGATTAATTTATTGAGTTTTGTGATAACCATGGAATAAAGTGACATTATTCAGCAACCAAAACTCTACAACAAAATGGAGTAGTTAAATGGAGAAATATAATAGTTTATGAGATGGAAAGGACAATGCTAAATAAATCCAAGATACTAGATAAATATTGGAGAGAAGTAGTTGGTACAATAGTGCATATCTAGAATAGATCATTATTAAGAGTCAACAGTGACAAGAATCCTTATGAGATATATAAATATAAACTAACCATAATTGATTATTTTAGTGTTTTCAGTAGTAGATGCTTCATAAAGAGAACTGATGAAAAACTGAGGTAAGTTTTAATCTAGAGAATATGAAGGTATATTTCTTGGTTATTCTTTCAAAATTAAAGCTTATAAATGTTATAACAAAAGAACCAAGAAAATAGTTGAAAGTGCAAGTGTCAAGATAGAAGAAGATGGAGCACAAAGAATCAGTGATCTAGTAGACATTTTTGAAATCATTGAAGAGAAATATTTTGAAGAATCAGATGAATATGAGAAGAAGGAGAAAAAGGACACCAAAACCCCATCCAAATATGTCCAGAGAAATCATAATGAAAGTGACATCATCAGGAACATAAATGAAGGAATTTACACTAGAAGAATGATGGTAAGTGAATTTGAGCAAGTTAATTTCTCTTTGTTATCCAAAATTCATCCTAGAAATTTTTTAGAAGCTAGACATGATAAAAATTGGGTTAAGGCAATGGATGAAGAATTAAATTAAATAGAAAAGAATGATACTTGGTAATTAGTGCCTAGACCAAAAGATCACAATGTGATAGGAATAAAATTGGTTTATAGAAATAAGTTGAATGAAAATGGAGAAGTGACCTAGAATAAATCAAGATTAGTATGTAAAGGATATTGTCAAATTGAGGGAATATATTTTGAAGAAACTTTTGTAGTAGTAGTAAGGCTAGAGGTTATTAGAATGTTTCTTGCATATGTAGTGTTTAAAATTTTTAAAGCGTTTCATATGGATGTCAAGTTTGCTTTTCTAAATAGGAATCTAGAAGAGGAGGTCTACATTGAGCAGCCTAAAGGATTTCTTCTCTTAAATTATAGTAGTCACGCATGCATATAAATAAAGTATTGTATTGATTGAAAAAAGCTCCCAAAGCTTGGTATGTAAGACTTCATAAATACCTACATGATCAAGGTTTCAAGATAAGATTTGTTGATAGTAATCTCTACATTAAAATAGAAGGTGAGCATTAGTTAATTGTTATGGTATATGTTGATGACATAATATTTGGAGGTAACATTAAAAAATAACAAAATAATTTTATAACAATGTGTAAAAATAATTTGAGATGTCTATGCTTGGAAAATTGTCATTTTTCTTAGGGTTGCAAAATTTTTAGTCAAATAAAGGAATTTTCATATATCAAAGTAAATATGCCAAAGAAATGTTGAAAAAGTTTGGTTTTGAGGACTGTGCACTAGTTGGTACACTGATGGGTATAGTGAACAAGGTGAGTAAGGATGAAGATTCACCCATTAAAGATCAATATTTATATAGATCTATGATTGGTAGTCTTTTATATTTGACAACATCAAGGCCAAAAATTATGCATGTAGTAGGCATCATTACAAGATATCAAGTATCCCCAAATGAGAGTCATCTTCAGTTGGTCAAAAGAATATTTAGATATATCAAGGGGACATTAGATTATGGTATCCCATAGCCAGAGATTTCACTTCAGTTACTTATACAGATTCATATTGGGTAGGTTATTTGGATGATAGAAAGAGTACAAGTGGAGTTTTATTCCTCAGTGATAACTTAGTATCATGGCTAAGGAAAAAAATATAATTTAGTATCACTTTCTATAGCTAAAGTAGAATATATTTTAGTGGTATTGTGTTGTACTTAAGTACTTTAGATGAAGAAAACTTTAGAAGATATCAAGGTAAAATATGATAAACCTATTTCTATTTTTTGTGACAACACAAGTTCTTTTAATATTTCTAAGAATCCAGTGATGCATTCAAGAATAACACATATTCCTATAAGATATTACTTATTGAGAGAGTAGGTTGCAGATCAACAGGTTAAGAAGGAATATATTAGTACTAAAGAGTAGATTGAAAATATTTTCATAAAGGCACTACCAAAAGACACATTTGAGTATCTATGGGAGAAGTTAGGAGTAATCTTTTTTACTTCTTACCATTGAGTATCAGCATTCATTGAGGGGGAGCTAAGTGTTAGATCCAGGATAAGCCCTTTATCATTAATGTCAAAGGGGGAGAAGAATAGGTTACAAGTGCAAAAATAGGTACAGGTTACTATAATAAGGGGTAGTTACTGTATGTTTTCTAGATGGTAGTATGTGCAAGTTTTAGGATGTGGTAGTTTTAGTTTGAGGTTTCCATTAATGACAAAGGGGGAGATTGTTGGAAATATTGTCATTGATGTCAAAGTTATATAATTGGTGATAAATCCCCCATAGCATTTAATGATGTTTTTAATATTCATATATTGGTTAATATGTGTTAATATTTATTTAATATTAATGAATATATTTTTGGTTTCATAAAAGTCAAAAGAGGGCCCATGGAGAAGTCAAAGAGTCATGGGGTGAAGACAAAAGAGGAATGGGATGCATTTTCATATTAAGATTCATCTTGAGGAATTCCATGAGTCACCAAGTGAAGATAAAAGAGGTTATGGCACATTTTTACATGAAGAGTCACCTTAAGGAATTTGAAAGGTCACCAGGATAAAGATAAAATAGGAAAGGATGCATTTGATTATGAAGGGTCACCATGTGACTTTTCAAATGTAAGGATATGAAGGGTCATGAAAGTTTGGCACCATTTTTCATGAGGATTGAAGGGTCACAAAGGGTGAATGCAAAAGGTCATTTGGAAAGATAGAAATAAAGGCTTGAGAGTCCATTTGTAATATGCAAGAGAGTGCATGGTTTTTTAATATTTTTATATAAGAAAAGAGGAGAGAAAAATAAGAGATATTATAGAGTTCTATCATTTGTTGAGTAAGCAACATTGAGAGATAGTTTTGTTTTATACACAATAGGGGTTGGTTCTCCTATGGTTTTGTGCTCACAAATATTTGTAAGGGGTTGGTGCTCAAAAATAGTTGTTATGTTGGTTCTCAACAAAGGGGTTGGTACTCCTGTAAGTTGGTGCTTGTGAACTTGGTAATTTGAGTTAGTGCTCATTCATATAATTGAGATTATTCTCTATGGTTTCTCCCACTTTAGGTTTCCACATAAAAATATGATCTCTCTCTCTCTCTCTCTCTCTCTCTCTCTCTCATTCGTGTGGTTCATGTTATTATTTTTATTTTTTTGCATATATTGAATGTGTGATTAAGTATTTAAAGAAAATAAATCAGATTAAGTAAAAGATATATAATATACTAATTCACCCCCCCTTCTTAGTATATTTTGTGCTTAACATCTTGAAGAGATAAATGAAGTGCATAAGGTCAAAGTTTCCAAATTTCATGAGAAGAGGTCAACATGTTCATGGTTTACATTTGGCATTGGTGGACTATGTGTAAGGGTCGAGCTTCTTAAAAAATATTGATAATGTGTGTTTAATATGAGCATCGAGGACCTGAGATGATAGCATGGTGTTTGAAGTTTAACTATGACCGTTTGAATTCAAATATTTGAATTTAACAAAGGAAAGACTAGTGTTTTGTTTTTGAGCCATAACTTTTGATCTATGTATAATTTGACCATGTAGTAAAAAGTGAATTTGTAGAGGACTCCAAGGCACATTTGGAAATATAAATTTGAAGATCTAAATTTATACAGAGACAAAGATTTTGAGCTCCAAAATTTATTATGTGTTTGATTATGTTTTGTAAGAAACTAGAGAAGAATAATTGAGCTTATGTTGATGTTGTTTCAATATCTCATGATGAACTATATATTGAGGAGTTTTTTAGACTCCATGTGGATGATTTGTGTGCATTATGAAGGTTTGACTAAAAATAGGTTTAGAACTTGACTATGTATTCGTTTATGGTGATTGTGTGCACATAATGTTGTTTGAGTAAATTATGCTTAAGTATAAGGGTACTATGATGGATATGGACATTTAATGGGGACATATAGATCATGTAGAATGGGTCAACACTATTCGAAAATGTCCCTATGTTCTCTATTTGCTTGAATAAGTATCAAAGAGATAAATGGGTCTCCATAAGACCTAAAAGTGACTTAGGCCTATTAAAAAGTGTGTTGTGCTTAAGTGTGACCCATGCAAGATTCCTTAAGGGTGAAGGTATGTATTATGGAAAACAAAGAAAATATTTTTAAATTGATAATTCATGAATGATTTATATATAGTGAAACCAAATGTGATGGTTTATAGGCTTGTGGAAGACTTGTGAGAGATACTTGTGCAAGGTGAATGTGAGAGTTGTGGAGCAAATAAGAGGTAGAGTGCCCAGTTAGATGAGTTGATAAGTAGAGTATATTGATTACTAGTGTGTATGATCTATAAGTCATATTTATAATGTTAGAAAAGTGCTCTTGTAATTTGAAGATATGCAAATAGGGTTGAGTGTGCATATGAGGATAGTTTGAGTGAATAAGGAGAGAGATTATGGCATGCCTATGTGAGAAGCTTGTATGAGATAGAGAGGAATTTTTTATAGGGGTTAGATAGACAAAGATCCTTCATCAGGTGTTGAAGACATTAGTTCTAAGGTGGAGGTGTTCACTTCAAGTAGGGTCTAAAGGACTTAAACTTCCTTAGGGGAAGTTTCTCTTTGTGAATAAGTGTTTCACTAAATACGTTTGGTTAGGAGGATGTGATCAATGTTAGAAAAGGTTATTATTTCAACATAACATGATAAGGATGAGGATAGCTAGGTTTTACTTGTCTACATAGAATAGTATAGATAATTCATGTTAATAGATAGTATGATAGTATTAAATTATTATGTGATAGGTAGAAACAAGGATTAACCAAGAGTTATTGAAAAATATAGAGCATTCAGATTACATTAAGATAGATAAAACTAAAGAATTAAACATGATAATAGAAATAAAGATTAACATAAGAGATTTGATAGGTAACCATGAACTAGAAAGTCTATATTGATTTCAGTACAAGGTCATCAACTTCTTCATATAAGTATACATATTTATTATTGCTTTAGTTCCTAATTATTCATATTCTTCTTCATACATTGGCACAAAAATGAGGAGAATATGCATATTCTATCCTTTCACAAGTCAGGAGGATAAGACAAAATACATTCGCTGATAACTTCATATATAATGAATGAATACTTAAAGGAATATCTTACATAGCTTTCTTATCTAGTTTTATTCTCCCAAAAATTTACTATAATTAAAATGTTGGCTTATCTTGAGACAACATCATAGGTTCATCTATCTGTGTACTGAGAGCAAAAGTTGAAAATGTGGGTAGACTAGTAATAGTCATAGTAATTACTCAAGGCATTCGTTTCTAGATTTTGCCTCTTGTGCATTACTTAGCCACCCTTTTGAGTTTTCAACTGAGTAGCATACCAACCTACCACCCTTTTAGGTTTTCCATAGGTTTTTATAACTAAGTTATTTCCATTTATGGGTTTTCAACCATCCTAGTCCTTTATGTCTCTCTAGTCATCCCCAATGCAAAAAGTTATTTACAATTATACAAAAGATTTCGATAACTTGTGTATTATGCAGTACTCAACTAGTATGAAGTGATGTTTTTTAGGAAGAAGGCTAGCTAGAAGGATCCTTAACCTCTATTTGGGTATTCATGCATTGTGAAAATACTTATTGAAGTTTATAAGGTAGCATGTACATAAGAACATTAAGTATATGAGTTACCTCACTATAAAATCGAGCTAAGTCAGTTTTTAATGTATCCCAATCAAGAATGACTTCCTAGACCACATGAATCAAGATGTATATTAGTGCATAACTCTTGATGAGATCCTTCAAGTCCTAGTTTTGTGTAACACTTAGGTCAACCCTTGTATTTTTGACCTTTAAATAGATCTCTACACTCAGTTGGTCCAAATTTTGTGCATGTCTCTCTACCTATTCCCCTTAAAATACACTACATCACAAGTCTTATTGCCATCTAAGAATTAAATAATGCACATTATCTTGAGAATTGAATGATTTTTTGGAGGGAAAATTTATTTTCATTGGTTGATGTAGTCAAGATGTGCATGGTTATGCAGGCTACAAAAGTTATATTGAAATCTTCACTAGAGATGGTCAGGGAATTGTTGAGTTGTTGCTTCCAAACCAAAAGATTGCATATGAGTTGATGCACTTGAAGGGTTATGATTTAAAACATACCTTGATACTCCTACATTAAATTAATAAAAGTCATGTTATCATTCTTCATGATATAGCATAAGTTACCAAGTGCATGGAGTTATTGCATGGCACACTAGTCTTTGGTAAGCTCTGCTACTAGGGTCATTAACCTATGGTAATCCAAAATGATTTGTTCATTCATAAATTGTGAGGATAGATATATACAAGTGTCCTTAATGTGCTTCAATACCTTATGTAATCACTCCCATATCTCAATGTTATAAGCCTTTGCTTAGTCTCACTATTTCTCTAAGGAGTCCACCTTTTGTGTGATAGATTCTTAAAATGTTACAACTCCCTCCATTTTTTTATTCAAGGGTAGGTGAGAGATGTCCAAGGATGATTAATACCTAATTATAATATTTTATAATTTTTTATATGTTTTTTTAGGATCCTATCATGGTATGGTGGCTAGAGGAAGGTAGAAAGTGGTGTGCTGAGTAGTGACTGTTAGAACATCCCAGAGCTATACACCTCCTAGTGGAGCCTGTGGAAACTGAGTTTGTGCCTTCATCATGGTGGTTTATTGATACTAAATTATGTCCTATACATGTAGATTATCTTACTACATGGCATCTTTAACCATATTTTATTTAGACTCTTCCTCCTATTTCTTATTTTTGGCTTCTTCCTCTATTTTCTTTTTCTCCTCCTTTTCTTCTTATTTCTTCTTCTTCTTTGATTCTTACCTTCTGTAGTCTTCTTCCTTCCTCTTCCTTTTTATATTTATCTTTTAATTCCTTTATTTATTTTTTATTTCTCTCCTCTTCTTCTTTCTACTTCCTCTCTTGTTTTTTATTCTTCTTCTATTCCTCTTCCTCTTTCTTCTTCAATTCCTATTCTTGTGTAGCTTGGGCTTGTGCTTGAGCTTGTGTTTGTGCTTGTACTTGTGCTTATTGTTACCATAGGACTTCATCATGTTGCACCTACATATTTTTATCTTCCTCTACCTATTGTTGTTCTTAGGCTAATACATATTGTTGTCATTTTTGATCTTCTTCTTTTTCCTTCTTCTATCTCTCTTCTTGCATTTATTATTGTGTGATAGCTACTTCCTAAGCTTACTGGGATATTTGTTAAGCCTTATAAAAGTCTACCTATACATATTTATGCTTTTAGAGGCTTTCACTTCCTTGATTTTCTACATTTCTCATTATTTATGTTATTCCTTATTTTTTGTCTTCTCTTCCTTTCTGTATCTACGTTCAATAACACAAATAACTTATTTTCTTACAGCCTATTATTCTTTGGTTGTGCTCTACTCAATTAAAATTTATTCATCCTCATATGAATATGGTGATGGTGGAGAGTATTTAGGGCACACCTTTGAGCTGAGAACCTACTAATTCTTTCTTCTTATGGTGACCAATTTGTATCAAGGTAGTGGTGTAGATTTTTTAGGGCAAGTTGCACTTCTTGCTTAGTAGTTATCTAGCCAAATGTGCATTATTTAAGTGTAGGTGAGACTTTATTCTCCCACCTCATTCATGGCCTATGCATAAGTTTTTCTAGTGGAGTCTCCAATAGAGGTACAAATTTGACATTAGGTTTAAAAGTTAGAGTAGTCATTGGTGTGAAGAATTCTATTTTATGTCACAGTTACTCTTCCCCTTCTTTAACTATATCCACAATGATATAAGGTGGAAAAATAGGGGGTTATAACCATAGTTATGGTAGAACCTACTTGTATATTTAAATGTCATGCACCACCATCTAAAAAAATAAATATTTTTATTCCTCTTTATCATAGTAGTCTCTAGCTATGTCTACCAACATGACTTTGTATCACCTTATTACATGCTCCTTTTATTTAGACACCTCAGCCTGTGCCATCTCTATTGTGATGAAAAATGGAAGTTGTTTTAAAGGTGAACATGGCATCTCATGGATTATAATGAAAACTTTCTTTGGTATCAATGTGATGTTGGCATGTTATCCCAAATACTAGAGGACATCTAGTGGGACTTGGGGGTGTGTTGTGATGAGATATAAGCACTCATCCCACCATGATTTAAACTTCCCCTCATGTGAAAGGGATCCCCATTCTTGTATCCAAATAATATTTTGGAACTGATCTACTAGCTAGTATTCTGTATCTAGGCAAACTTCCCCCTTGATCAATTTCCACTATGTGAAACAAAAGAGGAAGATCAATAATTGGTGCTAAAAGATATATCTTGGAGTGGTCCAACACTTTCCAAATTTGTGAGAAATTATTGTATAAAATATTATAGCTAATTGAATTGTTTACCTCAATGGATCATCCTATGTATGATTTCTATAACTCCCTTAGGTATTTGTTTGACAAACTTGGTCATTTTCTCAAATTACCTCTTAATGACTGGATAAGGATGTGCATAGGCTCATTTGGGATCTCATCTACCAAGATTCCTTGATTTTTTCACACATATAGGTTATGGAATCCTTTTATAATTTATGGTGTCTTTGCCTTATACAATAGCAGTGAATCTCCTCATGCAGGCATGCCCAATGCTCATGCGATGGCTTGTGGTCCCAAATAGATAATTCCATCATTATATTGTCAAAGTAATACTTGAACAATTTTGCCCATATCACCAAAGGTTAGAATTTGGAGTAGGCACTAAACATCTATATTATGGAATCTATGGTGAACTATAAGGGTGAACATTTGTGCAACATTAATAAGGTCTGGTCAAAATGTCTTCTTCTCAGCTTTACACAGGTATTGGAATGGCTCCTAATCAATATATTTTATCTATCGAATCACCATGTAAAAACCCATGGATTCCTCTTGTGATTTTGAGAGGGTTAATATTAGTAGCATAATGTCCATGAATACTTGAGAAGGAATTTAAATGCATTTGAGTTCTTTGTGCAAAGGAAATAGTTTGGATCTTTGATAGATATAACTCTATAAAATGTCTTAAGAATAAAATATGAACATGGAGTTCAAACTTAGCTTTTTATAAATTTCTTGCCTCTTGGATTCCACATTGAGGTGATGTCGAGCTATCTACTCATCATAAATGCAATATAAGATGTGAAAAATCAATTTCCTATCCAGATATTAAAGTAGTTAGTCATTAGCGCATGTGTGTAAATACATCATTATGCCCTTAGGTGTCTGTACGAGAGGTACAAGTTATTGATGTTGGCTAGTCATTGATTTGTTAAAGATCACATTCATTAACCCTTGGATTTTGAATTTATTTATATTGGATGACCATTATCCAATGGATAACTTTTGGATGTGACTTTTAATCTACTTTCCTAGACTTAATAAATTTTTTTATCTCCTCTTTGACTTTTCCATCAGTACACATGGCTCTTCTTACAGATGTCTGGTGCACTTGATTCTTGGTTTATGTATTTCAAAATTGTCATTACTAAGATCATATAAAAACAAACACACAAAAAAAACTTCCAAATCAAAAAAATCCTAATCTAGATAGTACTACTCAACACCCACTCAGCTTACAGAATGACATCACATAGACTATTAGTGGTAGGGCTTAAGCGTACAACCATTTACTCACCTTGGTAATATAGTTCCCTATAGGTTACTTAAAACTACCATTATTTGGTGTGTTAAGTTATGAATAATGTAAGTACCTATCCATATTATTTGTAATGTTCCTAGGAATGCTTTGAACTGGCTATCATACAATAAAATTGGATATTCCTTATGGAATTTTTTATGACACAAGTTCCTATCATGCCATGATTTTTGACTTTGATTATATACTTCTTGCATCCATGATAATATTTTTATACACTCATCCATTCTATTGAATTATAAGAGTTAATTGGTAAGATATTCTTGATCTCCTAAATGCATGACCATAGTGAGGCTTGGCACTATATACTCCATTAGCATAACTGCTTCCTAACTGTACACCAACTAAAATGGTGTAAATCCTATATCTCTTTTATAATTTGTGTGATATAACTATAATATCATAGGAATGTGATCTTCCCAACCATCATGGTTAACATCACAAATTTTTGTGAGTATTTTCCCTAGTACCTTATTTGAAGCTTCAGCCTGGACATTTACTTACAAATGATAAGCAATGCTTTTATGATGCAAAATCATGAAATCTTCCATTAGAGATTTTATGGTATTATTGAAGAAGTGAATTCCTTTATCACTAACTATTTTGATCAAACATCCAATACTAGTGATGATGTTTTCATATATAAACTTTATTACATCCTTTGCACCACAACTAGGTGTGGTAGAATCTTCAACCCATTTAGTGAAATAATCTATTACACTAATGATATATCTAGCCTTTATATGCTTGATTAGTTATACAAAGTCAATAACCCATATTTCAAATATATAATCTACTAATAGGGGTTGTAATGGCATCTCTTTCCCATATGTTGGTAGACATCACAATGTTATGTAACTCTGTTTGCATCATAAAATAAATTCAGCATCAACTAGTGAGATATGTATCCCCCTAGCATTAGTTTATTGACAAAGTAGTGT
Organism: Torreya grandis; assembly: GCA_037957365.1. Classification (NCBI taxonomy): domain Eukaryota; kingdom Viridiplantae; phylum Streptophyta; class Pinopsida; order Cupressales; family Taxaceae; genus Torreya; species Torreya grandis. Next base: position 2,020,063 of record JARHVA010000827.1, read on the forward strand.
AGAGTTTGATGGTTTGTGAAAACTTTAAATGGTTTCACCAAAAGATAGTTCCAAAAGTTTTATAGTGTAAACATAATGGAAAATGATTCTTGTTTTATGGTTGTATAATTTTTCTCTGCATCAAATAATTTCCAGCTAGCAGAGTGAATGGGATGATCAAACACACCATATCATGGTTGTGCAAGTACTACACCAACTACAATGCCTGAAACATCTACATGCACATGAAATGTCTTAGTCTAGTCTAGGAAAATAAGTATAGGCATAGTGACCACTTGTTGTTTGAGCTCAATGAAATCCACTTGGCATTCAAATTTCCAAACAAACTTAGCATTCTTGTGTAGTAAGGATTCTAATGGAAATTAAATTGTTGCATAGCCTTTGATAAAATTTTTGTAGTATCTTATATGTTTTGTAAAGGAGTGCACTTAAACGGAATTAATAGGTGGTGGCATACTTAGGATTACTAAGATTTTAGCCTAATCCACCAAAATTCCATCACTACAAACAACATGTCCAAGTAAAACACTAAAAGGTGTAAAGAAGAAATCTTTATTCAAATTTAAAGTGATGCATAAATCTCATCATCATTCTAAAATCAAATACAACTTGGAAAAATGCTCTTTAAATAGGGAGAAGATTTCCTAATCATCTAAATAAACTTCTAAGAAATCATGGATGACATCTTTGAATGTTATAACTACTATGCATGAGAATACCACAGGTGCATTCTTTAGACCAAATGACATGACGTTGCATTCAAAAGAACCCCACTCTATTACAAAAGTCATTTTGGCTCGATCCTCCTCTACAATTAGAATTTAATGGTATCCATTGAACCCATATGTAAATTAATATACTTCATGGCCTATGACAAACTCCAAAACTTTGTTTGTAAATGGTATGGGGAATAGATCATTTATGCATGCATTGTTCAAAACATGGTAGTCTCCACATAACCAAATTTATCCTATATTATTGGGTTGTACTACCACTGGGCTTACCTAATAATATTTTTATACTAGATATATTATCCCTACATCTTTCATTCTATCTAATTCTACTTTTTCTTTTAGCTTCATATTGGGGTTAAGTTTGTATTGTCACTTCTTTATTAGATGTGTGCACTCTTTCAATTCAATGTGCATCTCACCAAAAGATGGATCAAATCTTTGAACCTTTGATAACTTAGTGGGTAATACATATTGGTAATCCCTTAGAAGTTGTAGGGTTTCTAAAATTTCAATCTCCATCTAATAGTCACCTATGCTTGCTAATTTTGGAACCTCCTCTATTCCAATTTTAGTGACATGTTTCTTGAAGGCTGTTGATATATAGTGCATTTTTATTCATCCACTGATTCTTGTATCTTCCTTTACCCTTCCTTCTCTAAGATTTGGTTGTTTCACAAATTATCTTCTTTAGTTATTGTTGTGCCAATGTCTTTGAGTGGTTACACAGGCCACTGAGGTCCAAATAAATCATTCAAATCTAAATTTGCATCAGAATTAGAGTCTTCATCATTATCTGCCTCATCCTAAATTTAGTGAAAAGGCTAAGTTAAATATTGTTAATCAATCCTAGTAGCTTTATACTTTTGAAGTGCAGACTTAAGATCAGAAGCTATTTTTTTTTGTGCAATTGATTCTATTATGGTGCTCACATATTCCATGCACCCATGGCATAAAAAGTACTTGAGTTTCTAAAGTACATTATGTACAAACAAATTTTCATCTTTAAAGAAATTTTTTTGCATGAAGTCACTCTACACTTGTGTCCAATGTTTGGTTTCTTTCATATGATCCTGGTGCATATACCATGTTGTAGGTAATGGATCTAGTGTATAGTCAAAAATATGAACCCAATACTTAGGTGCCACACATTCTATGTTCCAAACTTCAACACATTTGTGTACATGAATCTTAGGGCACTCTCCTTTAAAAATGGCTATTTAGTGTAGAATTATGGGAGCGAAAATATACCGATCTTGATTTTAGAGGCATCATCCCACTCTAGCTGATTGTCTTGATAGTTTCCCACCAAGTTACAAAAACTCCCTTAAAATCATAGTTTAGTGTGTTAACCCACTGATTGATAGTCATAATATGGACTTGCAATCATATAATAAAATAATTGATGTCCTCCATTGCATAATATATGGGTATTTAATGTTTATGTGCAAAGACCATCCTCATGGGTCAAAGTTCATGGTCACCATGGGCCCAGTTTATGAGATAAGTATCTAAATTACCACTAATAGATGAAGCTACTTCCTAAGGCACTATGCTTTCCCTTGTTGGTTTTATGTAATAATACATGTGATCATTGGCTTAATATAATAACTCAAATTATGAGTGAGTGGGAGATTTTACAAACATGTAGGTGCAGTCTTCACTAATGGACTGATTTACAATCAGCTATGTAACTACTAGTTTTAGCCTTAATTGTTTTAATGTGTTCAATTTTTAGGTGAGAATCAATTATAATTGAGGTTTGGATTATTGGTATATGAAATTGCATTTTGTTTCATTCAAAGCATTAGGATTTGCCTCCATGTTGACCTTCATCTAATTGGTTTCTTATGGAACATGTGAAGAGTTTGGTTCAACAAGAATTATGTACGGTTTGTGTGCTCTATTGAGGGGAATGACCAAAACCTTATCACCTTGATGTGCCTCAAGCTAGTTGTGTATTTTATTGATAGTCATCTAACCATCATATGCCCATTTCTTTCTTATCAAGGTGATGTAGTGCATTACCATAGTCTTCATGTCTATGACCTCAGAGTCTCCTCATAGAGACAAATCTATGACTTTTATCTCAACACCCTCCAATTGGCCAATAGGCTCAACTTCCTTGTAGTCAACCAAGATTAGAGTTACTAGACTATAGCTAAGATCTAGTCATCTAATTAATTCCCATGTAGATCTGAGAATCATATTTATTATGATGCCAAATTTAAAGATAACATTTGAGATTTTGTATGTTTTAACCTCAATATCAATCTACATGTTCACATCCCATGGTTTCTTCATCTTGACATACTAGACCAACTTTTTTATCTTCTATTGGCCATACTACACACATTCTAAAATATTATGTAATAATTTCATGATGTTTTATGATATGTCTTCATTACATAAAGTGCTAAATAGTTTTATTAAATATGTTAACATAATGACAACTCTGTCTTGATGTATGATGCACACAATTTGACCATACATTTATGCATCAATGGCTACAACATTTCCATCAGTAGTTTCCTATTGTTGGATGTTTTTCAACAACTACACAACTTCTTTCATAACATTATTTTCTATGGATGGATATATGTATTTATCTTATCTAACATTTCTAATGTCCTAATCCTAAGCCATATCAAGTGGAGGTAGTCCTTTTTCTAAATGTTATTATTGTGTCACAATGTTTAGAAAGGCATTTTCTTTAGGTTCCACACTTACCGTGTTTACATTTAGGATAACTTTGTCCTTCCTTTGCTTCTCTAGAATTGGACAATATTTTATATCATGTTGATCAAAGACTCTATAGTATACATAATAGGATTGTCTATATGGATTCATTAGGTAGTTTCTTTAGACATGATTTTACTCTCCACATAGGTAGCATTATAGAGGAGGCCACTGATATTTATTTCTTATAACAACTTGGTAGCCTCCTCTATATCTACCTCAACCTCCTCTATTAGATTGATATCCTATCTAGTATCCTCCTTGTGGATAAGTAGAATTCTAATGCTGATACTACTAATTATTATCTTCCATATTGAAATGTTTTTGCACAACTATCAGATTCTAGGTTGATTATTGTGGCTACATTATGGGTAAACTCGAAGGTGATACATACTGGTATTGAGGGGATAGAGTTGTCTATCCTGGCAAAGAAAGAGTTCATCTAGGTGAAGAAAGAGTCCATCTAGCTATGCTATGAGGCTGTAACTATGGTGAAATTGGAATCCACTATGGACCCACTTGGGTCACACAATTATTATCAACCTTTGGGCCTAGGATTATTTGCTTCATTGAGGAGATTTACTCTACTATAATGATAAAGACATTTTTGAAGATACCCTCTTCAAGTTCCTATAGACTTATATAATTATTCTCATCATGATTAGTGGATTTTTATAAATTCTAATATAAATTCTAAGTATTTTTGATATATTGATGTAGCAAATGACATTGTGTTGTGGCATGCCCTACTATTCAACAAAGTTCATAGAATTCTATCTTTACTTTCGAACGATCATTTCAGTGGTGTCCGTATTTTATACACTCTATACACCATAGGTTCAATTTAGGCTTTTCTATTTCATGATACTATTTTATTATTTTCATGAAATAATGCAATGTGATTTCAAATTTAGATTTAGTAGCAGGAGATTCTCCATAGTCTTCAATCTATTCTACTTGCAGTGTAGTAGCTCTGGCATCTAATTTTGTCTCATATTGTGATTGCATAGTAGCAAACAAAATTATGGCTTATGGTCCTTCAATGAACCATGATGACTTATCCTTATCTATCAAATTGAATACCACTTTATTCATTACATCAAAAAATATGTGATCATAGTCACAGATTGACTCTTCAAACTTTTGCCTTATCTCTTTGAGGTATTATATTATTTGGTTAGTACATTTCTTAATCTTAAACTCTACAACAAGCTAATATTGCATGTCTTTAAGACTTGCCTATTGTATATATATTTTATACATGAAATCTAATATTCTCCAAGATATATCCCCTATCAATTCACACTTTTGTAAGTTTTCATTGGTGACACCCTTAACTTGTCAATTCATTTTATAGGTTAAAATGTATTGTTCAAGTTCTATAGACCCATCATAGATGGCCAAATTTAAGAATAATCTTGAATTATTCATCATAGTAAATATTATAGATGGAGTCTCCTATGTAGATATTATTTGAGATAACTTCATCTTAGGTTTTCCTAACTATGTACTACTCTACACATTCAAGGAATTTTCATGCATACTCTTCTTGTTTGCACTTCTTTGCTATTGTTGCTTAACTTCACCTAATATTATATAATTCAAAGACTTCATAATTTATTTATTTATAATATCCATGTGACAATGGTTCACATTCTCTAAAAATTATTTTTACCAAATCTTCTCTCCCTACTCAGCTGGATGGAAGCTTCTACTAGGATATATAAGATTGGGTTGTAGGGACACTCACACTTCTGGTGAATATTCCCTTCCAATGACTTCTTTCTCTATTACACTTGAGCTTGTAATTAGCCTATGAATAAAAAATATTTATTTTTTTAATTCTTATTCTTCTATCAATAATTTTTTATATAGTTGTGAACTATTTCTATCTTCTATTTGTTTTACTCCTAAACTACTCTCATCTTCTTCCTCGCATGTCTCTTCTTCTACTCACTCTTCATCTTCTCATTCTTTTTTCTAGTATCCAACATAAATATATTTATTCAACCTTCACTCATCATCTCTCTCATCAATTCTATGCACTCATTCATCATATAATATACTACTATTTTTACTTCTATTCACATCTACTTGGGTATCCATTTGTTTATTCTATCTATTTTATTGTCATAGTTCCTTTTCTAAATCTAGAGTTTTCGTCTGACTCTTCTTCCCTCATATATCTATTCTAGATTTAGGTTCATGATTTAGTCACTAATCTATCCATCATTCACTATCATGTGAACACATCTCCATATGCTCAGAGTGACTACTCCATACTAGATGGAATAGGCACCATGGCCTTATCCATCACCAACATTTTAATAGAAGAGGTAGTCACTATAAAAAATTCTTCTAATTCTTTGGATGAAGAGGCCCTTCATAGCCTCAAATTCTATATAGATTTGTACTATGAAATCATTAGTGTATCTATCTATAGTGGTTATAACCCAGTAATCTATCATTCTTATCCAATTAGTTTCCATTTTCACTAACTGGTTTATCTTTCCTTTAGTCTAAGTAATGGTTTCTTCCACTCTTGGATGAAAGAAGTATTAATACAGTCTTGTTAACTAATTATTCATAAATTTGGGTAGTTCACAACATTAAATTTAATATATTTTGACATATATATATTATTGAATGATTTTACTTATGGCGAGACCCATCCTTTTGGATTCTTCTTCTGTGAAGTGCCATATTTTTTGGTCTAACTAGGTTTCAACATCTCATTATCCTAGTAACCATCTTAGCATGGATTTATCTAGAATGAGTGTTTCTATTCTCATCACATCATTGTTATTAGATATTCCTATTTCAATATAACATGTTAAGGATGAGGATATTTATGTTTTATTAGTCTACATAGAATAGTGTAGAGAATTCATGTTAATAGGTAGCATGATAGTATAAAATGATCATGCAATAAGTAAAAAATAGGATTAACCAAGAGTTATTGAAAGATATAAAGTATTGATATTACATTAAGATAGATCAAACAAAAATTTTAAACATGATAACACAAACAAGGATTAACATAAGAGATTCAATAGGTAATCATGAACCAAAAAGTCTATATTGATCTTAGTAAAAGGTCATAAACTTATTCATACAATCATACATATTTATAGTCACTTTAGTTCCTGAATTTTCATATTCTTCTTCATAAATTGGTGTCAAAATGAAGATAGTGTTCATGTTCTATCCTTTCAAAAGCCAAGAGGATAAGGCAAAATACATTAACTAACAAATTCATATATAACACATGAATATTCAAAGGAATATCCTATGTAGCTTTATTTTCTAGTTTTATTTTCCTAACAATCAAGGTTTATTGATCTAAAGGAGTTGATTAATCTTTTCTTTGTAATTTCTTATTGGATAGTAGTCCATGTGTTATAGGCTTGAGAGTGGGTTTTATTCCCCATGAGGGTTTCCCACAGGAACTATGTGTTATGTGTTTGATCTTGTATATGAATTGAATGAATGAGATCTCTTATTAATGTTGTGTGATCAAGTTGATAAATGTTGATTGTTTAATAGTTTTAAAGGGCTAGAATTGTAATTAAAATATCAAGGCTTATTGATTTAACCCCCCCCCCCCAACTTCAGTGATTAAACTCTAATAATTGGTATCAAAGTAGGTCCTTTGGTAAAGGATTTATAACTTGAAGGTTATCTAAGGTATAATATGGTTAGTCATCAAAGAGGTTTCTTTACTAAGAAAGCACTGATGTTCAATGGATCTAATTATGCATTTTAGAGAGCAAGTATGAGGACATATTATGTCCCTAAGGTTTTATGTATGGAAATAATTTATATATGGCTATGTTGCTCCTACTCCTCCTCTATATAGTGCTATAGGCAAGAAGTTATTTGATAACAATTCCAAGGTAATGAATGTTATCACTTATAGTCTTTTAGAGACTGAATACATCAAGGTAATCCATTATAAATTTTCTAAAGAGATATGGGAAAAAATTTAGATAATTTATGAATGAGATTAAAAGTTCAAGTTTTCTAATTTGAAAACTCATAAAAGTAAATTTTAATGTCTCAAGATTAATGAAGAAGATTTTCTGGCATCCTTTTTGCATAGAGTTGATGAGATTGTGAACATCATTAGAGGTCTTAGAGAGAACCTTGAAGAGGTTACTATTGTTTAAAAGGTATCAAGGTATTTTTATCCCCCAAGTTTGATATGAAACTATCTACTATATAAAAAATTCATGATCTTAGTTGAAGATGGAACAATTGCATGACGCCCTTACTACTTATGAGATGGTGAAGAATGATGATATACCACCAAAGAAGGAAGTAGATTTCAAGAATAAAATGAAGATAAAGAATAAATTCCAAAGTAACAAACCTAAAGAGGATGTAATTTCTGATATAGATGGGGATAAACTAATAGCTTTGATTTCAAGGAAATTGAGAATAGGTTCAAGAAAGTATAAAGGTAAACTACCCCTCAAATGCTTCAATTGTAATGAGATAGGACATTTTTCTAGTAAGTACCCTCATAATTATAAGAAGGATGATGATAAATAGAATTATCAAGTTCATGATGATGGAAAAAGATCATTTAGGTCTAATAAAATCAAAACATGATTTAGAAGACTTGATAACAAGTACTTCAAGGAAAAGAAGAGTCTTTACACCAAAGAAGATTGTAGCTCATCAGATGAGAGTGAAGTCAGTGACTTAGAATATGATCATGAATATGATGGTCCCATTGAAGATGAATCTCTTTTCATGGCTAAGGAAGGTAGCTACTCACATTAAAAGGAGTATATTAGTAGTGATTTAGATGATGATGAAAATGAAATGGACTATGAGACTACTTTGATAAATGATCTTGAAGAACTAAAGATTGAAAATAAGATTAACAAGAAGCTGAAGTCTCAACTCAAAGAATATGAGGATAAATTTAGTATATTTGAGGCAAGAAAGAATGAAGATGCCAAGGAGTATGAAGATATGGTCAAGCATCTTAGTTGTCAATTGGAAATCTTGTCTACAAGATTGAAAGATAAAGAAGATGATTTCTCAAGTTATGCTTATGAGATTGTATCTTTAAAAGATGAGTTAGAGAAGTTTGAAATCAAGGTGAAATCATTTGTCAAGTTTGATAAGAGTTTTAATGATCTGGATAATCTCATAAATAGTCAAAAGTTAGCTAGTAATAGATTTGGATTAGGTTTTAATAAAGAGCCCAAAGTTACTTCTCAAGTTGACATAAATGTTAATAAGATCAAGGTGGATCAACCTTTGAAGACAAATCATTAGACAAGGAATGAAGGTATTGGTAGAATGAAGAGAAATTAGATTAAACAACCAAATTCCATGAGGTATGAAAATTTCAATGGTTATTGCAATACTTTTAATCAATTTGGGCATAGAGATAGAGAATGTAGAAGACCTATTAAAAATGAGTTTGAATGGGATTATGATGGGGGTCATAAATAAAAATGAGTGAGCAAGGTAAAGTTAATCAATTATCTTAATGAAGGATACTTTGTTAAGCATTGTCCAAATAAGGAAAGGCAAGGTAAGTCTTCTTCAAAAAGAGTAGTTTGTTTTAGTTTTCATGAAATTAGACACATTAGTAGTTTTTGTCTAAACAAGGTAAGAAAAGTTGAGTTTCTATCAAGGAGTACGGTTTACTATAACTATGAATAGAGAGGTCACATTGCTAAATTATACAAGTAAAGGCTATTAAGTTATAATAGATTTGATCAGGCTCCTAGAGTACAAGGTAGAAGGCAAGTGAACTCATGGAGAGCAAAGGTGGTAAGTAGGAATTATTATGAGTTTATAGGTCCAAGTAATATATTTTCTATGGTGGAGAATGATATAGAAGTTGAAGAGTGATAAGGGCTCTCATTTTCTACTCATGTTGAGAATGAAAAGACCAAACTCAAGGAGAAGACCAAGGTGTTGGTTGAACCTATTTCTAAGATGTGTATAGATATAAGTGAACATCCTACTATTATTGAGCAAGTATTATTCAAATTATATCAATTGTCTATACCTAGTTATGAGGTTCTAAGCTTAAAGGTTGATGCTTTAAATGAAAAGGTATGTTAAGATTCCATAGTGGCTCCATGTGTTGTCAATTCTATCTTAAAAGAAAAGGAGAGTGACATAGAAAAGTAACCAGTTATCATAGTTCACACTAAAGAGAAGAATAACAAGAATAATAAGTCTTATAGTTATAAGAGGATTTTGGTGATTATTGAGGATATGTGGGCCATTCTTGACTTCACTTTATTTTAAAACATTATGGTGCAAAGGATGTCTATGTCTATGCTTCTTGAGAGACTCCTTTTTAGTGTAGAATCAAGTGTTGTTGTGGTGTTTTTTAGATGATCCTAAAAGGCTAGGGTGAGTTTTTTCAATTGGAGTAGGTATGTCAAAATGGAAGATATGCTTTGGTGTAGTTAGAGTGATGTTATAGTTGTATTTGTTCAGTCTGTAAGGTTAGATTAAAATTTTTCAAGTGGAAAAAATGATTTGTATTTTTTCAAGATGATATTTTTGCATAGAAAGTTTCATTTATTTTATTCTATCATTCTCTAGGTGGTTTTTTGGTCTAAAGGGTTTTTGAAGTCAAATTAGAGATTTTTGTTTGATCTCGGGTTTTCTAGTTTAAAATTAAAAGTATGCATGTCCTAAAATGGGTTATAGGATGTATGGGTTCCCAAAGATGTGGAATCTAAAATCTTGGTCCAAAACTGTGTAATGGTTATCTCCAGGTGTTCAAAAAGTTTCAAAGGTAGATGTTGACTAGAAGAAGGTTTGTTGACTCTATTTATTTTAAGATTCTAAGGTTTTGGGCTCTGCTAGATAAGTGATGTACCTTATGAGTTGAGGTCTAAAGATTCTTAATAAGTTTAATGGGAAAAATGGGTTATCAAATCAAGATTCATAGAGAATTTAAGGTTTGTGGTTCTCAAGTTATTAAAGTTTTTGTCAAGTTAGAGGCCTAATTGGGTAGTTGGTTTGTGAAGGAAGTATGTTTTAGATGTTGAGATAGTTTTTTTAAAATTGGATTGCTTGAGGGGTCATATGATATTACTGTAAATATTAAGTTTTAGGTCTTGAATGTGTCTCTTTTTAAATTTGTGGGCTCTGTAATTTTTAGGTAGGGTTACAAGGAAACTATATAGGCCTAGTGAGAAGAAGAGTGATTTTTGTTCATTTTCTCCAAAAATAACAAGGCATGAGTATTTTAAGGTGATTTCTCAATTTTTTTTAGACAATGTTTCCTATTTGATGTATGGCATGAAGTTCTATTGGTGGTCCTTGAGGTGGTTTGAGAGAGAAGGCTTGTAAGCCTATTTAGTGGTTTCTCATGGTGTATGGAGATCTAAAGATGCTCAAAAGGTGAAATGGATTATAAATACTAAGGGGAGTCCCTATTACAAGATTATTTGTGAATTAAATCATATTTTAGTGTTTTTTGTGTAAAATTTTCATTGGTTATAGTGCTTAGTTGAAGAAGAATGCTGACAGGTAGCAAGAAGGATGTTGTCAAGATAGGAAGAGGTAAGCTCAAGGTAAGGGGGAGTTTGTATAATATTTATAGGATGGTATTATCCTAATTATAAGTATTTTTATGTCCTTATGATTAGTTGGTACTAAACTTTTTCATTGTCCCAAAGGGGGAGAAAATTCCCATTGTGAGATTAATAGAAGAGAGAAAAGGTGAGCTATATAATGATGTTTGTTGACATCAATGAAAAAGGGGGAGATTATTAGAGAGTTGTAAATGATTTTATGGTGATGTCATGGAGGTGTCTTGGTGAGTGGATGAACTACTTTGATATCCTAAGTAATAATGACAAAGTGTGCAATGTGCTTATCCTAGTGTGCTTAAAGTTGGCTTGGTTGATCTTCTATTTTGGCATGGTTGGAGATTTTTAGGGATGAGTATGGAGTATTAAAAATGTGAAATAGGTCCTTAAAATTTTTTATAATATTTTAATTCTTGTGTTCATGAGTTGAATTCACTTGATTCATCATTGCTCTCATCTAGACATTTTGGGTCTAGTGGTAGAAAATCTAAGTAGGCAATCTGTTGATGTCAACATTGCCACATGTGGATGAGTTAGGAGTTGATCATATGGTTGTGATAAAATTAGTCCCTAGCTATTATGCACTAAATCTTAGGTCATGCACATAAATGTGACAAAATATATATAAGTGCAAAGTTGGGCTCTCAGGCAGTTTGACATGGTGCTCCCACACTTAGCCAAATTTACATGAGGTAAGATAAAGCCGAGTAATTAGTTTGGTGATGGAATATCTCACATGTGAAGATTTTTAAGAATAATATGATCATATGTCTTTGTATAGTTTTATGCCTAGTTAATTTTTTCTAAATTTTAAGTCAAGCACTAAAGCACAATAAAAGATATCCATGTTCAAAGTTGGTCTTTCAAATAATTCTTGACATTTTTGGCTCTATGGTAAAAAAATATGAGGAGGCATTTTAATGTAATTATAGATTACACATGTGATGGATCTAAGAGTAAATTGTTATATGGTTGGATTCTACTATGTGAGGAGATCATATGGTCCAAATTTGAGAACATGCAATTGAGTGAAGAAAATGATAACTCCTTGAACAAATAGTTTGAACCTTGTCCCCGCCTAGTGTGGGTGCAAAAGTATTTTATTTATTTTCAAAAAACCAAGTTACATAAGGGTTCCTTTACTCCATTAACCCTTTTACATTGCAAATATATATTATATATATTTTACCCATGATTGGTAAAATAAACTAATCCTATAACCAACTATATACGAGAAATCAACCCAAAAGGTAGTTCTAATTAATTAACACAAAACATGAAAACTACCTAAAAACTAAAACTAAGTAACTTTATTTTATGGGGGTGTCTTTAATAAAAATATGCATGCCCCATTAAAAATAATTATTTATTAACCTACCAAAAAATCTAAACTAATGTTAAGACTTTGGAACAAGTCCTAACAAACCCCCCTATGATCCAAAGTTAGGTCTTTAGACACATACCAAGCATTTTTCTAATTTTTTCAAATTTGATTCTATTGAGGGGTTTTGTGAAGATTTCAGCTGTCTGATTGGTATTTGGGTATTATATTGGATCAAGAGCTTTCTTTACCATCAGCATTCGTAGATAATGGTATTTGACATCCATATGTTTTATTTTGGCATGAAACATAGGATTCTTGGACATCTTGATTGCACTTTGATTATCAATGTATAATTATGTAGGAGTAAAATGAGAAACCTGAAGATATTTAAGAATACAATGCAGGTAAACAATTTCTCTGGAAGCATCCCATGCTACAATATACTCTAATTCTATTGATGAATTTACCACTGTATCCTACTTCTTACAACACAAAGCAATGGTAGCTGGACCCATATGCATAGTGTATCCTATGGTTAGCACTCTATCATCCACACATCTGCCAAAATCTACATCACAATATCCAATAAGATTGAATTTCTTATTGTGGTAGTACTCAAGGTCATATGTTTTCATTCCTTGAAGGTAATGAAGTACTCATTTTTCCACATGCCAATGAATTTCTCTAGGATCATGCATAAACCTAGATAAAATTCCAACTAAAAATGAAATATCAGGCCTCGTAGTCATCAAGTATATCAAACCTCCCACTAATTGTCTATATGTGGTGCCATCAAAAAAGGCATTTCTATCATCCTTAGATAATTTCAAGTTACTTTCCATGGGAGGGAGGATAGGTTTGTAATCACTCATGACAAACCTATCTAATAACTCAGAAATATACTTAGTTTGTGAAATGAAAATACTATGCTCTTTCTAAGTTACCTATATGCCTAGATAGTAGTGAATAAGTCCAAGATCTATCTCTCAAACCCATCTTTTAATTCCTTCTTCAAAGACTTGTTATGGTTTTCATCATTACCTGTGATAAACAAGTCATCAACATAGAGAACAAGTATCACCATTTTATTACCCTGCACTCAAAAATAGAGATTATCATCAGAATCACTATGATAAAAACTAATGGATTTCAAGTATCAATCCATTTTCTCATACCAAGCCCTAAGTGCTTATTTGAGCCCATACAAAGATTTTATCAATTTAAATACTTTGTGTTCAGCACCCACCTATTCAAAACCTTGAGGTTGTTTCATATATACTTCTTCCGATAAATCACCATTTAAAAAAGAACTTTTAACATCCAATTGATGTACTTTAAAACCATTTCATGATGCTAAGGAAAGTACCATATGAATAGTGTGCCATTTGGCATTTGGTGCAAATGTTTCCTCATAGTCAATACCTTATTGTTGTGCATATCCTTTTACAGCAAGTCTGTCCTTATGTTTATCAATGGAGCCATATGATTTATACTTAGTCATATAAACCCATTTAAATCTGATGGGTTTAACATGTGGAGGAGGATCAACTAAAACCCATGTATTATTTCTAAGTATGGCATCATACTCACTTTTCATTGCTTGTTGCCAAACATGTTCAATAGATGCCTCCTAAAAATTGGATGGCTCAAAGGAAGAAGTAGTAACAACCATAGCATAGTTTACCTATTTTTGAGAATTATTGGGCCCTATTAAACTAGATTCATCTACTTTTAAGTAAAAAAAAGTACTTTTAGCCCATTTTAGATACTTAGGCAAATTATTCAAATCAGGGACTCTAGAATTCTCATCATGTGTATTATTTCAAAGGGGACTTAGAGACTTTTCAACAATTTCTAAGTCATCAACCTGTGAACTTGTAGATGAAGGAGAGGAAAGTGAAGGAATTTGAGTCTCATACCATAAATTTGAAGAGTTATCCCCATTATTCAAACCCTTATCTCTTTTTGTGTTTTTCCTCTCTAATCTATCAAGTTGAGAATCAATCTTTGTAGTGTTCATAGTCCCAAACTCATCAAATATTACATCTTGACTCATTGTGAATTTTCCTGTATATTGTGCAAGCAAATGAAACCCCCTTTTATCTTTAGAATAACCAAGCAAGATGCATTTTTGACTTTGTGGTTCCAACTTAGTTATGTGTTTAATAGGAACCAAAGAAAAACAAAGACATCCAAACACTTTCAAGTGTTTAAATTTTGGTTTAAACCCATACCATGCCTCATATGGAGTTTGTCCCAAAAGTGCAACTGTGGGGGACCTGTTTCTCAAATACACTGTAGTAGCAATGGCTTTTGCCCAAAACTTATCATCAAGTTGTTTATAGTGTAACATGGCATGTGATTTTCCCTCTAAAGTTCTATTCATCCATTTAGATACTCCATTTTTATATGGAGTGTAAGCATTACTATATTTTCAATGAATGCCATGTTCTCGATAATAGTCTAAAAATTCATTTGAGGTATACTCACCTCCATTATCTGAATGAAGAGTGACCAAATGTGAACCTGTTTCTTTTCTGAATAAGTGTAACCAATCAACAAACTTAGCTAAAACTTTAGATTTTTTTTCATAAAAAAATACCCAAGTCATCCGAGAAAAGTCATCAATAAACAAGACAAAGTATTTACACCCAATAATGGATGACTTTTTCATGTCACATATATCACTATGAACTAACTGCAAACACCTGTTAGCTCTCTAGGATGACTTTTTAGGAAATTTTTCCTAATTTTGTCTACCCAAAACACATGACTCACAAAGAATACTATCTTTGCAAAAAGTGGGCTACCCATTCACCATACCATATCTCTACAATTCCACTAAAGAGTGGATATTCAAATGTCCATAGCGGAGATGCCATAACTACTATGTAGACATAGTACCTATACTTGTTACAACAACTACCACAAGTTCTATAGTGGGAGGAAGCACTTTACAATGCAATATAACCAAGTTTCCATCTTCATATCCTGTATACATTATTTTATAATCATCTTTCACTAAATTGATGTAAATGAGCCCATTTTCAAGCACAATTTGATAACCTTTCTTTCAAATAGTTACCAAAGAAAGTAAGTGTTTCTTCAATGTGGGAACATACCAAACATCCTCTAAGTATTTTATTGACCCATTAAGAAGAAGAATCTGAATAGATCCAAGTCCTAGTGGTGTATGCATAGACTTATCTACTAAGGCAACTGGAGAGAGAGAAGCTTCCTTGAAATACCAAAATAAATCTCTCCTAAATTTCATGTGTTTGGTTGCTCTTATTTTTAAAACCCATACATCTATGAGCTCATCTCTAGCCTCATATTCAATATAATCAATGTGCCCCTAAGTAGTGAATGCATATTCATGGGCAACATTACTGGACTCATCATAGTCATGATCAACATACTAATCAAAGTTAGACTTAGTAATTTTTTGTGGCCTCTGAATTTTATCAAAAGGAATCCTATATTATGAGGCAATGTGACTAAATTTTCTACATCTATGACACTAAATGTCTAATCTACCTCGACCTCTGCCCCTATATGAGTTGTGATCACATCCTCGATCACTTGTTTCATGTGATTGGTTAGATTTTTGGTTATTTGAATAACCCATACCTCTATTTTTATATCTACCTCCTCTATAACCTTGACCCCCTCTATAATTGTTTCCTCTATTATTTTGATGCCCAAATGAAGATGAACTAGCCTTTAACTCTAAAACATGGGATTCTTCAATTTTCTTGGATTTATTGGGTAGAGATAGGTCATGTTGGATGAGAAACTCAGCCAAAATATCAAATGTGATGCATGTGATCTTGTCAGATACATGCAACATTTCAACAAAATTCCTATAGGACCCAGGTAGTCCTTTCAAAGTAGCAGTGACTATGAAGTCATCATCTAGTTTTCCAAACCCAACCTTAGTGTACTCAATAGTGATATTTTTTCACTTATAAATATATTCTCTCATATCCCCATATTAATCTAATGACAAAGTAAACAACTACATATGAATATCTATCTTCTTATGCTTAGGTTTCTTATCATACAAATCTGACAATGTTTTCCATGTAGTGTAACTATGAGGGGAATTTTAAATATGAACATAAGTATCATGAGTACAATAGTATTTAATGAGAGATAAGGCCTTATAATCACATAAATTTAATGCATATAATTTAGCCTATTCTATTGGCAATGTGGGATTTTCATTCTTGATAATATCCCATAACTCATTAAAAACTAGTGAAGCCTGCATCAATCATTTCCAATTAGAATAATTAGAAATTGTTAATCTATCACCATCTAAAAGTAAGTTTTGAATCTTAGGAATCTTGAAATAAAAGCAAGTGTAGTATATAAAAGTGAGACAAAATATAAAAGAGATGAAACAAATATCACACTCACTGCAAAAGACACTACTTCTATGGGGATTTTCACTTAACCTCCGCGCAGAGCAAAAAATAAAAACAAGATTTTTTTATGGGTTTTACACTTAAACTCACAAAAAATCAATTTATTACACCCTTATTTTTCAAAATTACATCCTTATTCCAATAATTACACCCTTATTTCACCACAACAATGTAAAAGAAATAGAATTTAATTCCCCCTTTTTTGATTTAAATAACACTATATAATAAGTATGCTTTTCAAAACATTTAAGGCATATAAAAAGCAAATTAAAAGGGAATATTCCTTTTTAAAATAGTATATTATAAATCAATTTATTTTAAAAAGAAGGGATTTGAACCCTTGACCTCCTCTTTCCAAGCTTCTTACAAAATGACTTTAACCAATTGCTCTAAGAGCATTTTCAGAATATAATACTCAAAAACTTGTACTTATGCTAGATTTTGTCTATGAGGGAAAATTAAAAAAACTACCTGTATGTAAATAAATCCAAGAATTTTTCCCTTTTTAATATTCTCAGCCAAGCTTTCTCACATGGGACCCATCTAATGCAAATTTTGATATCCAAAACTTTAGAAACATGAAAAAATGTTTACCTGAGTTTTATCACTGCACCATTTTTGCCTAGGATGCCATGGCAGCTCCTGGAACTATTTTTTACACTTGTTCTCACTGCTGAAGGCCATACAAATCCATATAGGTAGGATAAAAATTATTTTGGCTAAGTTTTAGCAAATTTTTAAGGTATTTTTTGTAGGAAATGATTTCAAATTATAGCCAGGGCATTGGAAGGCCATACCATTGGTCGTACAAATCCAAAAAAATGCTAGATTTTTTTTGAGGATGCAAAATAGGGGTTTTAACCAGATATATGGGTGTTTTTGGATTCAAAAATGCTGAAAATGAATGCAATCAACAATGATAGCCATGGATGAAAAATATAGAGGTTTTCAATATGCAAACAGGTCGTACAAGTTTGTTTTTTTGCCAAAAATTAATGAATTTAATAAAATTTAAATGCTAAGAAATTTATTTTTAATGCTAGATGAGGAGTTTGAACATAATTTAATGGAGTATGAATGGACAAAAGGACTAGATGGTGGTGTATGAGAAATACACAGGGTTAAATGCAAAAATATTTGAAAAAATAAAATAATTTAATCAATTTTCAAAATTTTGACATTACATTTAAACCAATAAAATATTTAAATTATATGGCATACCTTATTTCACACCATTTTATTTCTCATGAATTTAACTTTTCACCTTGCCTTCCTTTCAAATTCACCAATGCTCCCAAAATTCACCATGCTGGAAAAACCATGCTCTGATACCACTGATAACTCCTTAAACAAATAGTTTGAACCTTGTCCCCGCTTAGTACAAGTGAAAAAGTATTTTATTTATTTTTAAAAAACCAAGTACATAAGGGTTCCTTTACTCCATTAACCCTTTTACATTGCAAACTTATATTATATAGATTTTACCCATGACTGGTAAAATCAACTAATCCTATAACCAACTATTTATGAGAAATCAACCCAAACAGTAGTTCTAATTAGTTAACACAAAACATGAAAACTACCTAAAAACTAAAAATAAGTACATTTATATTATGAGGGTGTCTTTACTAAAAATATGCATGCCCCATTAACAATAATTATTTATTAACCTACCAAAAAATCTAACCTAATGTTAAGACTTTGGAACAAGTCCTAATAGAAAAAGATATGAGTGTGCAAAGTTGGCCATTTAGGAAAACAATCAAGGTTCAAAAACTTAGTCATTTTTTCACATGTTAATTTTCAAACATCATCGATGGAGCATGTTTCTCCAATATGATAGGAAGTAGAGATATGGTGCCAAGTGTTCAATGTTTAACACTATGTATAGATAAAGATAGATATTCTTCTAAATATTAATGATGAGTGGGTGATCATCCATATAGAGATCAATTGTGTATATTAAATTCAAGAGGTAAAAGTGATAGTTGTCTAGAATTTTTAAAGCTAGGACAATATTGAAGAGATCGATAAAGTACATGAGGTCAAAGTTGATATATTATATGAGAAAAGGTCAACATATTCAAGGTTTAACATTTGGAATTGGTGGACTATGTGTTAAAGGTCAAGCTTCATAAATAAAATATCGATGATTCATGTTTAGTTTGAGTAGGGAGGACTTGATATGATAGTGTGATGTTCAAATTTCAACTATGACCATTTGAATTCAAATATTTGAATTTAACAAAGGAAAGATCATTGTATAGTTTTTAATCCATAACTTTAAATCTGTGTAGAATTTGACCATGTAGTAAAAAGTGAATCTATAAAGGACTCAAAGTCACATATATAAATATAAATTTGAAGATATGAATGAATGTATAGACAAATATTTTGATCTCCAAAGTTAATTATGTGTTTGACTATGTCTTGAAAGTAACTTGGGAAGATTAATTGATCTTGTGTTGATGTTGTTTCAATATCTCATGATGAATTGTCTATTGGGAGTGTTTTAGACTAAATGAGGATGATATGTGTGAATTATTAAAATTTGAATAATCATATGCAGTATGAACAAAGGATTAAAAGTTGACTATGCATTTATTCATGGTGATTGTGTGCATACAATGTTGTTTGAGCAAATTATGCATAAGTAGATGGGTACTATGATGGATATGGACACTTAAGGGGGACATATAGATCATTTATAATGGGTCCATGTTTTTTTAAAATTTTACTATGTTCTTTTTTTTTTTGGAAAAATGTCAAAGAGCTAAATGGGTCTCCATAGGACCTAAAAGTGACTTAGGCCTATTTAAAAGTGTGTTGTGCTTAAGTGTGACCCATGTAAGATGCCTTAAAGGTGAAGGCATGTATTTTGGCCAATAAATAAAATATTATGACCTTGATAATTAATGAATGATTTATATAGTAAAACCACATGTGATGGTTTCTAGGCATGTAGAAGACTTGTGAGAGATACTTATGCAAGGTAGATGTGAGAGTTGTGAAGCGAAGGAGAGGTAAAGTGCCTAGTTGGATGAGTTGATAGGTAGAGCAGATTCATGACTATGTGTATGACCTATAAGTCATATTTTTCATGTCAAAAAAGTTGTATTTTAGTTTGATGATATGTGAAGAGGTCTGATATGCATATGAGGATAGTTTGAGTGAAGAAGGAGAGAGATTGTGGCATGTCTATAAATTCTAAGAAGTTTGTGTAGGTGATAAATAGATAAAGTGTTGAAAATATAAATTCATTGAAATTAGGGTCTAAAGGAATTGATCTTCCTTAGGGGTAGTTGTTCCCTATGAAATAGGTGTTTCATTAAATACCTTTGGTCAGGAGGATATGATCAAGGTTTGCTAGTCTAAAGGAGTTGATCAGTATCTTTTTTGTAATTTATTATAGGACTATTATACCATAGAATTTCACCCTTTTTGGAGAGTTTTCTAGGCTCTCTCACTCCCAGCTACAATATTGGAGCAACCTTAGGCTGTGGGTATCCTATAGTTAGGTTGAACTTCTGAAGAAGGCCAAGTTACTCTTGGTTGATCACCTAAACTAATGTTTCTACTTGGAAAAGAGGTAAAGAGGGGGTATATGGTAACTAAGAATGCTATATGGGGTGCTCCTTAGGTGCATAGATAATGACTAGGTGACCAAGATTTTGGAGTAATTTCATGATGGAACTGTAATAGGTCATTTTATACCTAGAACTATAGTAGCAAAGGCAATGAGGGATAGTTATTATTGACCCAACCTCTTAAAATATGTTCATACATGGACTAAGAAATGTAAAAAGTGTGCCCTCTTTATGGTTAAGAAAATATTATCATCCCTTCCTCTCAACCCAATTCAAGTAGAGCAACCCTTCATGCACTATAGGCTAGATTTCATAAGATTCGATCAACCCTCCACAAGTGCAGGGCATAGATGGGTGCTTACTACAAATGACTATTTCACCAGATGGGTGGAAGCCACTATATTGAAATAAGTTAATGAAGGTGTAGTCCTAAAATGCTATGACAATATTGTGACTAGGTTTGACATTCCATCCACTATCATTTCTGATAATACATTAGCATTCTTCTATCTAAAAATGAGTGAATGGGCTCTCAAGATGGTCATCTACCTTAGCACCTCTTGAAACTATTATCCTCAATTAAATGGACTAGTTGAGTCCACAAATAATTTTTTTATAAGAAGCATTAGGAGAACTATGGAAGAGAATCAAAGGACATGGCACACCAAACTAAAGACAACCTTGTGGGCTAATAGGGTGACTCCTAAATATACCATTGGAAATTATCCATATGTCTTAGTATATGGATAGGAGGCTAAGCTAACCATTTCTCTTGAGCTACATACATTAGAACTAGCCCATTAGTTGGAGTTGATGGAAGATGAGCCCATGCATGTGATATTGGTAGAACTCATAGATCTTGAAGAAATGAGGGAACTTGTAATGAAAACACTAGAGTCACATTAGGCTCAGGTCAAGAAATCCTTTGAAAAGAGATCCATAACAAGGGACTTCAAGGAAGGAGACCTAGTCCTCAAGTGGGATTCAAATAAATCCAAGCTAGGCAACCATACCAAATTTGATAGCTTGTGCAGTGGTCCTTATTTGATCCATGGATGTAAAAAACATAATGCTTTTCAGCTGGCCAAACTAGATGGAGAGGTACTACCCATCCTAGTAAATTGGAATCATCTAAAGCCTTTTTATTAGAAGATTTTGCATCCATTGTATGTATTGTACATTTTGTATAGTTTTTCATGTTTTCTCCTAAGTGCCTTGTGCACATCCTTTAAATTATGTGTTTCCTTTCCCTAAGTACCTTGGGCATAGTGGTTATTTTTTTCTTGTTTTCCTTGTTGCTTCAAGAGGAGGTTTCTAGACAGGGTTAACCTCCTTAAAGAAATAAATGGCTCCATGCCCAATAGATTGGATGAGGCAAATGAGCTAGTTTCTCAAGCATAGTAGGCATGCTTCCCTATAAGTTGCCAAAAATTTTGGCCAATTTTTGGCTCACGTGCCAAAATTATGACTAGTTTAAAGAGATGGACATGATCAATAAGAATTGGAGGACTAGAAGAAGAAGACTTACAATGGTTCATTTCTTTCATGAATTTTTTCCACTAATTATGTTCTTTTGGAGTTTTTTTCAGGCTAAGTGTTGGAATTTCCTTAGAGATTTTACCCAAATTTATTTTTTGAAGGGTAAGTTACTTCATTTGACTAAGTATCAGGAATGATTTTAGACATTTTATCTAAAATAATTCTTCTAAAGGGCACTTAAAAAATTTACAAAGGGTTATTCAAGGCAAAGTGAACCAAAAAGAAAAGCCAAAGGATACTTTTCCTTTCAAAAAAGGAATTTTCAAGATTACTAAATGGTCCACTTTCCTTTCGAGAGGTCACTTTATTAAACCCAAAGGGAAATTTCAATTCTTTTGAAGGGCATTTTTAAGCATTTTGAATGGTCATTTCCATGCCAAAGTGTTACATTATGCAACATTAAGAAGGGTATATACAAAGGAAATAGGCCTTTGCAAAAGTCTTGAAAACATTTTCTTTTAAGAAAATGATCAAATAAAAATCATTAAAATGGGAATTTTCAAGAGTTCTGAAGGGTACCTTCCCTTCAAAAAGGACACTTTACAAAACTTGAATAAATTTATCTAAAGGGATAAGATTGGAAAATGGGGGAATGAATGAATAGTATTTGAAGGAATAAATACCATTTTAAAAGTGTCGAAGGAATTCCTTTGAAAGATAAAATGTCTAAAGAAAATGGTTGAAACAAGTTATCTGAAGGAATTGATGATGGGCCCATAAACATCAAAATCTGAACCCCAACAAGTAGTTGTTGGCATTTAAAAAAAACAAAAGAAGCTATATAGTCTATAGACTTGTATCGACATAAATGGATATAGGAAAACCAATGTCCTCAAATTTTTTTCCATCTATATAAAATATTTGGCCTAGGTTTCAAAGTAGGATTTGGTGTATGCAATTAATGGAGAGGCTCTCATCTTTTGACATGGCCATCATCTCTGACAAATAGCCACTCAACTCAAAGACAACATGTCTCAGTCAAGATTCAAAGTTATGGAGATTTTGTCCTTATACATGAAAGACAAGTGAAGGATAGCATGGAAGTGAAAGATGAATATTAGGTGATTATAAAAAGTACCTCGAGTATTAAAGATGTTCTTCGACTTTTCCTTTTTTAGTGGATCATGACATCATCATCCTCAACAAGTTCTTGTCTTTTAGTGTGTTTCTCAACCAATGAGAGGTTTTAAAGAATATTAGAGCTAATGTTGGTTAATTTTTTGAATAAGGATTAGTTCTAATTAACCCTAATGTGGGTGAGAATTCATGGAGGGTGGTTAGATCTCATTTATTGAATTTGTTTGCTTGCCTCTTATTTTCTCTCTTCCCCTTTTTTTCCTATATATCTATTTTTCTCCCCTATAAAAAAAGGATATATCCTCATTTAAAAAGGATAAACCTTATCAAAATTTATAAGAAATACCTTTTAAAGAAATAAAGATCAATTATTACCTATCTCTTACTTCAAAATTATGCTTAGTGAGTTTGTGCATGATGGCCTTGTGAAGAAGTATTCTTTCATGTCCATCATCCTTATTTATTTCTTATTTATAGGTATTTTCAAGTTATTTATAAGTCTAAACTTGAACTCTTTCTATAATTAATGGATGCTTGGTGTGAATTTTGAAATTCCTATTTGCTTCATGTATTGTTTGGTGTGCCTAGTTTATGAAACATTTATAAATTAACTAGTTTGTGAGATTATGTGAGCAAGAATTATCTTATACTAAATTAGTGTTTATTTCATGCTTATCTAAGTCTCAATCAATTTGGTGTATCACCCATTTATCTCTCTTAGTTACCCTATACCCCCTCTCTACCTCTTTTCCAAGCAAAAAAATTAGTTTAGGTGATCTACCAAGAGGAAGTCAGCATTCTCCAAAGGTTCAACCTCACTATAAGATATCCATAGCTTAAGGTTGCTCCAATATTGTAGTTGGGAGTGAGAGTTTGAAAAAATATCCCACAAGGGTATGATTCTATGATATAATAGTTTTTGTCATACCCAATGGGACTACTTTTGAGGAAGATTGGTCAAGTTTGATGCTAGTTTGATCAATTTGAAGTGGCTATAGATTTTATCTTTTAGCATCTAGTGAATTCAAAGAACACTCAACAATCTAGTGGTAGAATAGTAACTATATTTCATGCCAAAGGTGACTACAAGATCATCTTGTAGAGGCATTCCTTTTGAGATTATTGAACTCCCCTTAAATTCAACCAAAATGTTAAGGTTCACCTATACTCACCCATAAGTAGGAAACTATTTTCCTAAACTAGTCATAAGGTATACCTATGCAAGAAGAACTTTATTATCCCCTTTTGTTACCATGATTCCCCAAATATCTTTTGTAGGATTTAGTGGCCAAAGTCCTTTGAATCTACCACAATTTGATCTTATCCCAGTAGCAGCTCTCAAAATCATCCTATATTTTATAGGAGACCAAGCCAAACCCTTGCTAAAAACATCAATGACATAGCCAATTTTTTAAAAATCCATTATGTCATTACAAAAAATATAGTTATTAGACTGTTAATTTTATTCCTTAAGGGAAAAACTTTAGATTGGTTTAGAGGCTTAGATACTAATTATATTCAATCATGGAATCATCTAGGAGAGGCTTTTTGTAAAATATTTGTAGATAAGAGTGACCATTTGTCACTACTAGAATAGCTTACCATAATTAAGAGATACCCCCATTAAGTCATGCAAGATTTCAACACAAGATTTGAAAAAGCTTAGGATAGAATTTCAGCCTCTATTAGACTATCCCCTAACTTTGTGTTCCTATACTACTTGAAGGCTCTAAATAGAGATATAGTTGTAATAATCCAATCCATGGGAGGGGACATATTGTTAGATGCTTATGAGGTGGCTATTAAAGGAAAAAATTACCTAGTTCAGGATGACAAGCTTACTCCTAGTCCCCCAATGCCTCTTTTCCATGAAATAAAACCACCCCTTATAGTTATTCCCCCACTTAATGTTATTCTTCCAACTCCAACAATTTCTAATATACCTTTACCTAAATATGAAAAGGCCTCCACTAGTGGATCAAATGATTCCTAAGAGCAAAAAAACTACCTAGAACTTAAGAGCATGCTCCAATCCTTGAGAAATGATGTGGTAAATGTTAAAAGGTAGAAAAATCAATTCAATAAACCTTTTCAAGCTCCATATCAGCCTCAACAACAATCTTATCAAGGGAATAGACCACCCTTCAAGGTAAAATTTTGAAACTATAACCATGAGCAAGGGTAAGGAAAACCTAGATATAATAAGTAGAGAAACTATAACCCAAATGTCCCAAGCACTTCCAAATCCTTGGTTCTTGTTCAAAATAATATGGATCAAAAAGATGAAGGGACCATACCTTGGGATCAATATTTTGGGAAATACATTATCCCAACTAATGGTTTTAACTAGGCCTTCAATGACCAATGGTAGTAGGTTATTACTTATGGATACAATCAAGCCTTAATGGCTCAAAACACAAAGATCCCCATGATGAAAAAATTAGGACAGTGTCCATAAGACCAAAGATCTGATCAGGTACCAAAATAGTTGGATTCTACAATGGTCATTAGTGAGCAAGAAGAGTATTATGCACCCAATTAGCAAGCTAGTTCTAGCAAATCATACATTCCAATGGTAGTTAATAGAAGGTTTAAAAGAAGGAATATGGATAGTAATCAAGAGGTAGTCAAATATCTCCCTACTATCTCTCTATTATTATTTAAGCCTAATGAGCCTACTATCATTCTAAAGGTCTTGACACCTCCTAAAAATTTAAATCAAGATAAAGGTTTCAATCCACAAGAATCACAAATTCAAAAAACAATGGTAGTGGCTCCCAAAGCTTAGGTAAAGGTTGGTGGTTCACCATTCAATATTTACAAACAAATGAAAAATTCCAATGTAAGTGTGCCAATGTGGGACATGCTTTCTATGCCCAATTAGGTGGATATACTTCAATAAGGTTTGTCTAAGATAGGTGTTACAAAAATTGTAGGAAGATAACTAAATACATAAAATGAGGTCCTCACCAATGCAACCCAAGATCCTATAGGAGAAGGATCAAGTAAGGTGGTCAAACCTCCTCCATTCTACATTTCACTAATCATTGGTGATTCCTTGGTGCATAATTGCTTGGTATATAGTAGATCTAGCACTTTAGTAATGCCAAAGTCTATAGCTAATCAACTGAACCTCAAATATGAACCACATACTAAGGGAGCCCTATAGCTTGATGACTCTTATATAAAGCCATTTGGTATTATAAAATGTCTCAACTTGACCCTACATGCTTGTCCTAGTATTTTAGTGGCTCAAGATGTGTTGATCCTTGATGTAACTCGTCACTTTGCATTATTCCTCTCTAGAGAATTCATAGCCAAAATTAGGGGTTATCTAGTAGCAGATTGGTCCTACATGGCTTTCAGAACAAGGTATGGGACTAAGGTATCAATCAAGGCTGAGTCCATGGCACAATTTCACATTGAACCCCATCAGCCAAATGATATAAACCTCAATTTTATTATCCTTGATGAGGATGAATTTACAATTGGTCAATAACTAAATACTTATCGTGAGGAGGTTCCAGACTTATTCTTGGATGAGTTATGGGGGGATAATAAATTTCTCAACCCTTTAGAAGGTATTGAGGAAAGAGACATGGGTGTCTATTTGCTACATGAATAAAATCAACTCATGCCTTCCCTTATTGGACCTAAATAAAACCTCAATGGTATGTGGAATTTGTTATTTAATGGTACAAGGAGAAAAAATGGAGTAGGTGTAGGGGCAATGTTCATTTCCTCTTTAGATGATAAGTATTTATCCTCTTATAGGTTCTATTTCAATTACCCATCCAATGTAGTAGAATATGAAGGCATAATCCATGGCCTCTGATGGGCCAATAAGAGAGGAATTAGAAGATTTCAAGCATATAGAGATAGTGAACTAAATCAGGGGATTGAACATTATGAATAATTCTTTGATGAGGTCCTATAAAAATAGAGTATGGGACCTAATTGAAGATTTTGAAGCCTTTAACACTCAAGCTATTATAAGGAACAAGAATCAACATGATGATAGGTTGGTAGTTGTAGGAGCTTAGTTTGATATTCCAAGTAAGATAAGAGAGGCCAAGGTTAATCCATGTGCCAAGGTGGTGGTGAGGCCATCAATACTAGATAATGAAGCCCACTAGCAGGTTTTTGAAAATGACAAATAAATTGCTTGTTTCTTAAAGTAGGGAGCAAAGTTTTCCTTAATGAACCAATCTAAATTTCAACATCAGTATGAATATAAAATTGTTTAACTAAAGTATAACAAACTTCCTAAAGGGTTGGTCACCCTTGAAACTATTTTCTATGAAGGAAACCATATGAGGAAAGATAAGGTAGTAATGTCAATTGATGAGGATAATTATGAAAGGGTCCTTATTTTCAAGGAAAATCTCCTTAAGCTTGGGAAGGTAAATAATGAGGCAAAAAGGCATGCTTTCATTGAAATTTTTAAGGAATATTCAGACATCTTTTCTTGGGAATATAGTGATATGAAAGGTTTTGATCCAAAGTTAGCCCAACATACTATAGAATTGGAGGCCAATGCTAAGCCTGTGAGGCAAAAATAAAGGCATGTTAACCCTGAAATTAAAGAGCTAATTAGGAGAGAGATGACCAAGTTAATTGAATCCAAGATCATCTTCCCTATCAAGCACTCATGATGGGGAGCCAATTTGGTGCCTATAAAGAAAAAGAATGGGGAGATTAGGCTATGTGTTGACTTTAGAGATCTGAATAGGGTCTCCTTGAAGGACCATTACCCTCTACCATCCATGTAGTAGCTTCTTCAAATAGTTAAAATTTTAGAATGCTTTTTTTATTTTGGATGGATACTCAAGATACAACTAGGTGTTAGTAAAGAAATAATATTAATACAAGACTACCTTCACCACCAAATGGGGCATGTATGCATACCAAAAGATGCCTTTTGGCTTATCAAATGATGGGGAAACTTTCCAAAGAGACATGGACATGGATTTCTAAGGGATACTGTATCAAATGGTGTTGGTCTACTTGGATGACATCATATTTTTCTCCAAGGATGCCAACAAACACATGGACCACCTGAGGTTGATCTTTGAGAGATGAAAAGAGTAAAGGATCTCTTTGAATCACAATAAATGTGTGTTTGTTGTGCATGAAAGTAATTTTTTGGGTCATGTTGTTTTAAAATAAGGGATGTCTATTGATCTTAATAGAATAAGTGACATCTTGGCCTTATCCTTGCCCAAGAATAAGAAGGGACTCCAAAGTTTCCTTGGGAAAATAAATTTTGTGAGAAGGATTATACCTAGTTTTGCAAACTTGGTCAAGACCATCACTACCATGTTGAAGAAGAACCAAGTGTTCACTTGGTTAAATGAAGGTAAATCAACATTTGAGGATATCAAGAAGGCCATTGCCTAAGCACCCACACTCATGAACCCTGATTTCTCAAGAGATTTCATATTGTATGCCTTTACCAATATTGACAATATATCAACTATGCTAATGCAAAAGAATGGTGAAGGACTTGAGTACCTAATAACATTTTTTAGTCAGGGGCTTGAAGGGTATGATGTGATGTATAATTTCATATAAAAAAAGTCATTTTAGTTGTAAGAATCCTTAAAAAGTTTAGGCCAATGGTCTCTAATAGTAAAATCTATTTTATGGTGTCTCTCCTAGAAAGAGAGACTTTCTTCTTCACAAAGACTTGAATGAAAAGAGAGCTAGTTAGATTACCAAAGTCATGGAGTATGACACGGAGATCAAGGTCACTAAGCTAATAAGAGGTAAAGGATTGTGTGAGCATATGGTTTATGACCTTTATGAAGACAAAGAGATTATCTTGGTAACATAAAATTACTCACAAAAAGATTCACCTCCACCTCACACTAGTTGGTTCCAAGATATGACACATTTTCTACTAATAAGAGAATGCCTTCAAGGCCTAGATAAGGTAAAAAGAAGGTATTTTAGACTCTAGTCCATACCTTATACATTTGTTGATGGGGTTTTATTCAGAAAGGACCTAAATGTGGTACTCCTTAGGTGCATACATAATGACCAAGTGACCAAGATTTTAGAGAAATTCCATGATGGACCTAAAAGAGGTCATTTTACACCTAGAACCATGATAACAAAGATAATCAGGGCTGGTTATTATTGGCCCAACCTATTCAAATATGCTCATGCATGGGGTTAGGAAATTTCAAAATTGTTGCCTCTTTATGGGTAAGCAAAGATTGGTATCCCTTCCTCTCAACCCAATTTAGGTAGAGCATCCCTTGATGTAATGGGTGATAGATTTCATAGGAATGATCAACCCTCCATCAAGTGAAGGGAATATATGGGTACTTACTACAATTGACTATTGCACTAGGTGGGTGGAAGACATTGCATTGAAAGAAGATAATGAAGGTGTAGTCCTAAATTTCTATTATAGTATTGTGACCAGGTTTAACATTCCATCCACTATCATTTTTGATATACATTAGCATTCCTTAGTCTAAAAATGAGTGAATGGGCTCTCAAGATGGGCATCTACCTTAGCACCTCTTCCAACTATTATCCTTAAGGAAATGGACTAGCTAAGTCCACAAATAAAAAATTTATAAGAATCTGTTTCTATGCAAAATTGCTTTCTACATTCAAAGAAGAAATAAGAAACTAAGGAAATGGTCAAGGCTAGAAGTACCTGATAAAGTTATGCGCACCGAGATCAGACATTGAAAGATTCTCCTCTTTTGCTGTGGAGGAATGACACCTGTGAAGAAAAGGCTAAAACACGGAAAAATGTTAGTCAAAGATATGGTGGGCTATCAGGCGAACGCCCGATCCCAGAAGTACGAAGACTCCCTAGAAGGATATCAACCCACTGATAAAAAAAAGTAGAATATTGGACGAAAGTAGATGATAATGAAAGAAATAAATGACATAAAAATAAAAGTGCGTACCTGATATGCAGCACTATTCTGCACAGTCGCCGGCGTCGGTCTCTGTGGTGCCGACGTCGGTTAGGGAAGGTGCCAACGTCGGTTAAGGTGCCGTCGTCGGTCGGGGTAGTGACCGGCGTCGGTAGGGGCAGGTTCTGGAAAAGTCTAAACAGGTTCGAGACAGGGTCTGGGAGAGTCGGGACAGGGTCTGGGCAAGGTTTGAGAGAGTCGGGACAGGGTCAGGGATGTAAATGAGGGATGCTGGTCTAAACAGAGTCGGGACAGGGTCTGGGTAAGGTTAGGTCGGGTCTGAACAGAGTCTGGGGGTTTGAGGGAATCGGGATGACAGAACTAAGAAAGAAATAAAATAAATAGAATAATACTTACCTACCAGAAGACGCGATGAAAGCCATGGTTGGAGTCGGATTGAATGCAGATTGGTTGATGCCGAGAGTGTTGATGTCGTAGTGTTGATGTCAGAGTTCACAGGTTGATGATTGCTCGGGGTTCGATTGATCAACGTTTTGAATAGCATTCGGGGATCTGGTCTCGAATGGTTGGCAGAGGTTGATGAAGGTGGGGGACAGTTCCAGAGACGGTTCGTCAACTGTTTTGGGAAACCGAATGATAACTGGTAACGGATAATGGGAAGGTGACCGACGTCGGTAGGATTGCCGACGTCGGCCGATAGGTGACCGACGTCGGTGACATCGGCCGGGTAAAGACCATCGTCGGCAGATGCATAATGGGGATAGAGTCTAGCTTTAGCTCTGTGCTCATTTTTACATGCTGCCAGGGTCAAGGTTGGTGGAACAAGTGATCGACAAGGGTTAAATAGGCGAAGAAGAATAAGACGGGGAATGACCAGGGGAGTCGACACGATTTCGGTGTCTACATTTGCCCCTTTTTGTCTTGTTGGTTGTTCTGGACGAACTGCAAGACAAAAATAGGAGTGATTGCCCCAGGTGAGGGATAAGGTTGATTTCATCTTGTTGGTTGTTCGAATGAACTGCAAGACAAAAATAGAAAGTGAAATGCCCGAGTACGGATATTCCCCCTCAAAGTAGGAGTCGAGGGAAGGGAACCGGGAATTGGGTGCTGATTTGACAAAGAGCGGATGAAAAAGGAGTGAGGGTGAACGCTGCAAAGGTCGTGATTGCGTGCATACCACTGCACGAGATGGTCAGGCCAAAGTGTCGCAGGTCAAGGGTCGAGGAGTGCCAAAATTAAAGTAACCGGGCCCCAGCATTTAGTCGTCTGCTAATCGGGTCACTTAATCTAAGCTGAAGCTCCAAATGGGTCGTCGTGTCCCAGGTATCCTGGGCTCAGGAAGTGCTCCTAGAAACGTGAAAAATTTACAAGTAGTGCGGATCAACCGGCTTGCGATCCTATACTTGTGAAGGGTCAAAAATAGTCTGCAGATAATTCTGCTAACCAGTCATGAGGTAGCATACATGCAAAAACAACCAAGGCAACAATGTCTTGGAAGTGGTCGAGGTCGGAGGAGATAGGCATGATCTCCAATGATTGGTGGTCGATGGATGGATGAATGGATGAAAGGATGCGGCCGAGCTAACCCCAGAAGACCCCATGTCAACTGAGTGCTGCCTACATAGCCCTGGTGATAGGGCCTTAGGCCGATGTAGTTCTCCCTAAAAGGGAGAGAGGGTCAAAGGGATGGAAATGGGTCATGGTGAAGGGTAAGGTTATGGTTAAAAGAAGGCAAGAAGGTTTGTCCATCAGAGAGACGAACAAACGGGGGTGGTCGAGCTAACCCCAGAAGACGGTCGTGTCATCTGAGTGCTGCCTACATAGCCTTGGTGATAAGGCCTCAGACCAATGTAGTTCAGACAAAGGGTCCGAGTGGTAGACAGGTGGTTAAAATGGTTGATAGATTGGTCATGGTTATGATGAAATGATGAGGGAAAAAAAGATGTTGCAGCCTTTTCCAAATGGTGTATTCTGCAACATTGGTTGAGGGGTTTTTCATCCCTAGCAATATTCCATATGCGTGATGGATGTATGCTAAAAATGAATTGAGGTCTATTTATGCTTCAGCAAGTATTGGTTTATGTTGAACATAAATTGCGGCGGGTCGATAGTTTCCATGTGTATTGGTGTTCATAGAAACTAGGGTGAATAGGCTAGGTCATGTTGATGGTCTGAAAAGAGAGTTGAGCTGAGTCGATTGACAAGTGATGAGGGTGGATGTGACCAAAGTGCAGAAGAAGAGATGAAAGGCGAATCGCTCTTTCATTGACAAGGACCAAAAAGATAGCATAGATAGGGGTTATGAGAACCAAGAGCCCCATTCATGTGTGACGTCGTTGACCATAGTTATGTTAGAGCGGTAATCGAATCACTTAGACATTAAAGTGAGCTCGAAGTCCCTTGAGCAGGTAATAGGAGGAGGAAAGAGGGTAACCTGTTTTAAGAGCAGAGATAACTATGCCCCTTTTTATAGGAGACCCTGAGACAGCTATAAGTCAAGTCCATGACCCTTTTTTTTTTTTTTTTGCGCAGACTGATCAATGCGGGAAGCCTGCATAGAGATGTCATTTGCTTGGTGGTCAGGTTGTGAAGCTGATCAATGCGGGAAGCTTCTAAAATAATGTTGTTTATTGCTAGATTAGTCATAGCCATCCTTCGAGGGAGTGGTCTAGATTTTTTTTTGATATAAAGGCTTTTGAATAGCTGTCCTTCGAGGGAGCAGTCTATTTATTACAGCAATGATAGTACAGCTGTCCTTCAAGGGAGCAGTCTATTTTTTGTGATTTTGATATAGATATAGTGACCATGGATATGTTTTGACATCTTGATTTGTTTTAATAGAAGTGTGAGTCATGGACAAGATTATAGAAGATCAAGGGCTCCCTTTTATTAGGACAAAGCATCCATACATCATAAAAGGGTTGTAGGAATTGTTAAGAGGAATAGGGTTGAAAGGAAGTAGGACGAAGAGGACGGGGATTGCTCAAGGGACGAGCTCAAGTTAAGTGTCAAGTAGATGAATACTCGACTAGCAGTAGAACGGTCGCAGATGCAAGACATAAAAAGGGGTTCAGGGTCTAATAAGTCCCTGGTGTATGCTTGTGCGTGATAATAAAAGGTTCGAGCCAATTAGGAGCAAACTTGCCCCATTTGCCTCTTTCCAGATTGGTCAGGTGTTGATTGATGAGTGGATGTGAAGTTGGTTGATATGGTTGTTGATTGATCGAGGCTGGTTGAATGTTTTGATAAAAAGGTTGGGTCGAATGTTTGGTTGAGATTTGGTCATGTGATAGTTGGTCAATGGTTGGTCGAGAGTTGATTGGTTGGTATTTGGTCTTTGGTTGGGTCGAATGTTTGGTTGAGGTTGGGTTAAATGTTTGGTTGCTAGTCTGGTTGAGGTTAAGTTGAAAGAGTGATTGATATGTGGTCGAGACTGTGTTGAAAAATTGGTCGAAGTTTGGATGAAGGTGGAATTCCCCTAGCGGCTAGGGAGAATGTTTGACGGATTAGTTAAGGTCGATTGAGGTTTAGTGGTCAGATGGACTGTGTTGATGTTGAATAAAGGGGTTAAAGGCAATGAAGGGACCCTAGTCTGACGTGGAGATCCCGATTTAGATGACGAGGTTGGAGAGGTATGGGTCGGTGTTGATGATTTGTCAAAGGGGGGGTCAAGAGGATCCTTGATAAGAAAGGAATCCTTTTTCCGGTGGTGATGAATGACAGCTTTAAGAGCGCAACAACGCTCGGTGTCATGTCCCGGAGTGTGATGATAATGACAGAATTTAGAGTTGTCGAACCAAGATGGCCTTGATCCGAGAGTTGATAAGTGGGGTGGTGTTGAAGGTTTGTTGATAACGTGGTCGAGAAGAGAGGTGTCATTCCCCAGACATTGGTGAACGACGACCTTGAGGGCATGACAATGCTCCGTGTCGTGCCCAGGCATACGATGATACGCATAAATGCAAGTGTCATCGAACCATGGTGGTTTTGGTCCGAGAGAGTGATATGGTCTAAGAGGCGGGAGATTGAGACGAGAGGACTGCAACAATTGCCGTAAGAGCAAGGCATATGAACCTACTAATGGGTCGGGATGTTTTATTGCAGAGAGGGTTGGTGACATTGGTTTGGGAGGCGAAGGAGGCGTTGGTCGATGGTTTGAAGGAGGTATAAGTCTAACGGGTTGATAGAATAATGGAGGTGACTTACCTCTGTGAAGTATGGGAGTGGGAAGCACTCCGAGTAAAGTAGACAGATGTGGGCCCAAGATTGAAGGTAATGACGAAGATAGGGGAGGAGGCTTCCGGTGTGGTTTAGTAGCCTTCTTTGGTTTGGGTTGAGGGCCACCTTTGTGCGAGGCAAGATTAGATGTGGGGCGAATACCAAGAGGTTTAATCTCTTTGGGCATGATGGACGCCTGCGCGGGTTTGGACTTAGATGTGGACGGTTTTTCTCTCAATGGAGAAGGGATTAAAGGTGTGAGCTCTTTAAGTGGAAAGAGCTCTGGAGTAGTCATGGTTTCTGTGTGTGGTTGGGGAGTCAAAAAGGTGTGATCGTCTATAGATGATAAAAAGAATGAAGGCGAGGCAGCTGGTGTTGATGTGGTCAAAGCGTTCTCTAATATGGGAGAAGTCGCTAGAGGACAAGTGGGAGAAGAAAGTTCTTCGCCATGTGGAGGAGGTATAGGGGAAGAAGGGTCTTCCACCTGTGAAAGCGGTTGGTCAGGGATAGGAGAAAAGATAGTGTCGACCGTGTGTATATCATGGTCTTGAGGGTCATTGATTATGGTTTGGACGTTGTCTTGAGTAGGCGGGTGATTAGAAAAGGGTTGCTTGAAGATGTCAAGGTTTTGGTTGGGCGGTGCGTTCAGGTTATCTAAAATAAGATTCCCCTTGTCTAGCATGTCCTGGACGATGTTTTTGAAAGTTTGACAGTGATCCGTGTCATGGCCTTTGACACGGTGATAGTTGCAAAAGTGATTCTCCCTGTACCATGCAGGGATAGGTGTTGAGGGGTCAAACTGATGTGGTCGGATTGGAGGGAGATTGAGGACTCCCTGCTTGACGAGTTTATCCAAGACAGAGGCATATGACTCCCCAATTGGAGTGAATTGACGCTGTATGGATTGACATTGAAAATGTTTATTGATGTAGTCTAATGTTGAAGATGATGATCGGTTGGTTATTGTTGAAGATGATGGTCTAAAGATGACAGTGTTTGCCGACCCCTTGGATTGAGAGTGGGCAGAAGAAGGTCTGGAAGAAGAATGGTCATTGGATTTTGCGTTGGTATGACGCAATTTGACCTTAACTTCTTCAATGGCACAGAGTTCAAGCTTTCGGGCCATGGTGAAGGCCTCGTCGAAAGTGTGGAATGTCTGAACCCGCAAGGTGGACGAGATGTGACTGACACATGCTCGAGAAAAGAGCTCAATGAGCTCAGGTTGAGGCAAGGAGAAGGAGAGCTGATTAATCAAGCTTCTCCAATGGGCGACAAAATCGGCTATTGATTCGTCGTCAAATTGCCTGATGGAGTAAAGGTCTGTGATCGAAACTTGTTTAGTGATATTGATAGAAAAATGGTCAACAAATAGTTGGGCGAGTTGGATGAATGAAAAGATAGAATGTCTGGCAAGAGAACTATACCAGTCAAGGGCAGGGCCAGAAAGCGACATAGGGAACGTGCGTAAAAGTAACGCATCGTCGTGGGCAATAAGATAACAGGCATGTCTGAATGCCTTTAGATGTTGTTGTGGGTCTTCCTTACTCTGAAAGCGAGTGAATTTAGGAAGCTCCCAATGGTTGGGGTATGGTCGGATAGGGACAGAAGGGTGGATGGGCTCGTTGCAAACTTGTTCATATGACAAAGTATTGCTTGAACTAGAGATAGAAGCTTCGAGACTGGACATTTTATCCATCAGCATCTTGATGACGTCTGCTGACAGATTGGCGGGTTGAGCGCCCCCTAGGTTGTAAGGCGCTTGAAAGAGGCTAGAGGAGGCGTGCGACATAGCCGGTTGTACAATGTACGGATGACTAGTCGCAGGGGCAGAAGTAGAGGCTAAAGGTGGTTGGGTTATGAAGGTAGAAGGCATAGGCTGACTGGGCACTGCCAAAGGAGGTTGTGTGACGGCATTGACAAAGGGCGAGGTAGGCACTCCTGCATATATAGGTGCAAGAGTGTGAGGGGTCGAGACAATCAAGTTCTGGTATGATGTAGAACTTGGTTGAATTGCAGGTGGTTGAGGGGGTAACGAAACCCCGGTGGAGGTTGGTCTAAAAATAGACGAGGAGGCCGAACTTTGCGTATAGGCCATGGTCGGGTTAATGGTTGAGGCGAAAGGTTGAGTCGTAAAAGGTTGGGTGGCGAACGGCGTTGATGTCGTCGCCACGTCGCCCGAAAGGTCCCACATTGGTTTTCTTGCGAGATAGTTTTGGAGGGCTGCGATATTGAGGTCCAAGAATCTTGCAAAATCTTGGTCCCCTTCTGGGATGATAGGCGTCTGGGTTGGAGATAGTCTAGTAGGAATTCTTTCGGTCTTCGAGTAGAACTCCATTATGTGATTGTTTATAGACGGCGTAGGCGAAAGCGATTGATGGCTAGTGTGGTCAAGAAGAGCCTTGGTTTGACTACGTGTCAGAATCATTCAAGGCAAGAAAGAACGTCCTCACAAGCTCAAACAAGCAGATAAGAACTAAAAAGATGAAGACACAAGCAGATCCTAAAACCCTAGAAGTAAATTTTTAGGATTACAGTGGCTTATGCCTTAGAATATGTGTGTAGAGGAAGGTTGGCTTTGTGAGTCAGGTCTTAGAAGAAGTAGTCTATGGATGGTTTCGGGTTTTGTTATGGTGCTCAAGAAGTCTGTGTTAGGGTCTGGTACGCAGCCTGGTGCTAAGGAGCAAGCTCCCCTCACTTCACGATTCCAGTGGTTAGCTGGTTTCGCTTAGCCAAAATATACCTCGCCTAGAGTTTAGACTCCGCCAGAGAACGGAGTGGGCTTCCCCCTTGGTGATGAAATCCAAGTAGGGTCACCGGGACGGGTAAGGTATCTGCTGGGGGATGAAATCCCAGTCGGGCCTTGTCTCAGGTAAGTTTTATGTTTGTTTTGTGTAGGTGGTCTGGTCGTGTAACATCAAGTGACCTAGATTAATTTAATATGCGGTTTAATTACTATGTGTGGTCTAAAAGATGCAGGCAAATAGAAATGAATGCAAAGTGTTTTAATGTCCAAGTCGAAATGTTTGTTCGTATGAAGACGAATGGAGAAAGAGTCGAAGAATATGAGTTTTAGCTAGTCTAGAAGTGTAAGAAAGAAAGAAATGTTCATTTTAGTTCTGCTTATGATGTCGTTTAAGAAGAGACGAAAGGAGGTGAAAAGGAAGGAACCTAATGCACCTAAATGAACGAAAGAAAGAAAGAACCCAAGGAGGACCTAGGATCCCACCGGGCGTGCCAGAATGTTTCTATGCAAAATTGCTTTCTACATTCAAAGAAGAAATAAGAAACTAAGGAAATGGTCAAGGCTAGAAGTACCTGATAAAGTTATGCACACCGAGATCAGACGTTGAAAGATTCTCCTCTTTTGCTGTGGAGGAATGACACCTGCGAAGAAAAGGCTAAAACACAGAAAAATGTTAGTCAAAGATATGGTGGGCTATCAGGCAAACGCCCGATCCCGGAAGTACGAAGACTCCCTAGAAGGATATCAACCCACTGATAAAAAAAGCAGAATATTGGACGAAAGTAGATGATAATGAAAGAAATAAATGACAGAAAAATAAAAGTGCATACCTGATATGCAGCACTGTTCTGCACAGTCACCGGCGTCGGTCTCTATGGTGCCGGCGTCGGTTAGGGAAGGTGCCGATGTCGGTTAAGGTGCCGTCGTCGGTCGGGGTAGTGACCGGCGTCGGTAGGGGCAGGTTCTGGAAAAGTCTAAACAGGTTCGGGACAGGGTCTGGGAGAGTCGGGACAGGGTCTGGGCAAGGTTTGAGAGAGTCAGGACAGGGTCAGGGATGTAAACGAGGGATGCTGGTCTGAACAGAGTCAGGACAGGGTCTGGGTAAGGTCAGGTCGGGTCTAAACAGAGTCCGGGGGTTTGAGGGAATCGGGATGACAAAACTGATAAATAATAACTAAGAAAGAAATAAAATAAACGGAATAATACTTACCTGCCAGAAGACGCGATGAAAGCCATGGTTGGAGTCAGATTGAATGCAGATTGGTTGATGCTGAGAGTGTTGATGTCGTAGTGTTGATGTCGGAGTTCGCAGGTTGATGATTGCTCGGGGTTCGATTGATCAGCGTTTCAAATAGCGTTCGGGGATCTGGTCTCGAATGGTTGGTGGAGGTTGATGAAGGTGGGGGACGGTTCCAGAGACGGTTCGTCAACCGTTTCGGGAAACTGAATGATAACTGGTAACGGATAACGGGAAGGTGACCGACGTTGGTAGGATTGCCGACGTCGGCCGATAGGTGACCGACGTCGGCGACATCGGCTGTGTAAAGACCATCGTCGGCAGATGCATAATGGGGATAGAGTCTAGCTTTAGCTCTGTGCTCATTTTTACATGCTGCCAGGGTCAAGGTTGGTGGAACAAGTGATCGACAAGGGTTAAATAGGTGAAGAAGAATAAGACGGGGAATGACCAGGGGAGTCGACACGATTTCGGTGTCTACAGAATCATCAAGAGAACTATGGAAGAGAATCAGAGGACATGGCACACCAAACTAAAGACAACCTTGTGGGCTGACAGGGTGACTCTTAAAGCTACCACTGGTAATTATCCATATGTCAGTATATGGAAGGGATTCCAAGCTACCCATTTCTCTTAAGTTACCTACATTATAACTAACCCATTAGGTGGAGTTGATGGAAGATGAGCCCATGCATGTGAGACTGGTAAAACTCATGGAGCTTGAATAAATGAGGGACATTGTAATGAAAACACTAGAGTCACATTAGGCTCAGGTCAAGAAATCCTTTGACAAGAGATCCATAGCAAGGGACTTGAGGAAGGAGACTTATTACTCAAGTGGGATTTAAACAAGGCCAAGCTAAACAACCATACTAAATTTAACATCTTGTGGAGTGGTCCTTATTTGATTCATAGATGCAAAAAACATAATTTTTTTTAGCTAGTTCAACTAGATGGAGAGGTACTAACCATCCTAATCAATGAGATTCATCTAAAGACTTGTTATTAGAAGAGTTTGAATCCATTGTATTTATTATACATTTTGTATAGCTTTTCATATTTTTTCCTATGTGCCTTGTGTACATGTTTTTAGATGCGTGTTTCTTTTCCCTAAGTACCTTGGGCATAATGGTTGTTTTTTTCTTGTTATCCTTGTTACTTCAAGAGGAGGTTTACAGGTATGGTCAGCCTCATCAAAGAAAGTAGTGACTCTATGTCCAATGGATTGGATGAGGTAAATGAGCTAGTTTATCAAGCATA
The DNA here is from genome assembly GCA_037957365.1 of Torreya grandis. NCBI lineage: Eukaryota > Viridiplantae > Streptophyta > Pinopsida > Cupressales > Taxaceae > Torreya > Torreya grandis. The sequence goes on from JARHVA010000827.1 coordinate 2,059,433, forward strand.
GTAGGCATGCTTCCCTATAAGTCATTAGAAATGTTGGCCAATTTTTGGCCCACATACCAAAATTCTGACTAGTTTAAAGAGATGGACATGATCAAGAAGTGGAATAATAGAAGAAGAAGAAGTGCAAAGGTTCATTTCTTTTGAGACTCATTTTCACTAAGTATTTTCTTTTGGAGTTTTTTTAGGGTAAGTTTTGGAAATTATTTAGACATTTTTCTCAAAATAAAAGTTCCAAAGGGCAAGTTACTTCATTTCACTAAGTATCAAGAATTGTTTCAAACATTTTTTTTGAAATAATTCTTTTGAAGGGCACTTAATTTTTTTTGAAGGGTTATTCAAGGCAAAGTGAAATTAATAGAAAAGTTAAAGGGTACTTTTCCTTTCAGAAAAGGCATTTTCAAGATTACCAAATGGTCCACTTTCCTTTTGGGAGGTCATTTTATCAAAGCCAAGGGCATTTTCAATTCTTTTGAAGGGAATTTTCAAGCATTATGAACGGTCATTTCCATGCTGAAGTGTTACATTATACAGCATTCTAAAGGGTATCTACAAAAGAAATATACCTTTTCAAAAGTCATAGAGACCTTTTCTTTCAAGAAAGTGATCAAAGAAAAATCATCCAAAGGGGTATTTTCTAGAGTTTCAAAGGGTGATTTATCTTCAAAAAGGACACTTAACAAAACCTAAAGAAATTTATCTAAAGGAATAAGGTCAAAAAAAGGGGCTCAAAGGAAAAAAAATTGAAGGAATAAAGTCCATTTTTAGAATACTAAAGGAATTCCTTCGAAAGCCAAAATGTCTAAAGAAAATGGCTGAAATAAGTTATCTAAGGAATTGATGACAAGCCCACAAATGTCAAAATTTGAACCCTTGTAAGTAGTCATTAGAATTTAAAAGGATAAAAAGAAGCTACACAATCTATAAACTTGTAGCGACATAAATGGATATAGGAAAACCATTATCCTTAGATTGGTTTTCCATCTATAGAAAATATTTGGCCTAGATTTCAAAGCAAGTACTAGTGTATGTAACTAATGGAGAGGATTTTGTCCATTGACTTGGCCATCATCTCTGACAAATAGTTACTCAACTCAGAGGTAGCATGGCTTAGTCTAGATTCAATGTTGTGGGGATTTTATCATTATACATGCAAGACAAGTGAAGGATGGCATGGAAGTGAAATATGAAGATCAGGTGATTAGAAAAAGTAGCTTGAGCATCAAAGATGTTCTTGGACTTTTCCTTTTTTAGTGGATCATGACATCATCATCCTCAACAAGTTCTTGTATTTCAGTGTGTTTCTCAACAAATGAGAGGGATTGAAGACTATTGGAGCTAATGTTGGTTAATTTGTTGAAGAAGGATTAGTTCTAATTTACCCAAATGTGGGTGAGAATTCATGGAGGGTGGTTGGATCTTATTTATTGAATTCTATTTACTTGCCTCTTCTCTTTTATCTTCCTCTTTTTCTTATATCTCCATTATTCTCCCCCATAAAAAAAGGATATATCCTCATTTGACAAGGAGAAACCTTGTCAAAATTTGTAAGAAAGACATTTTAAAGCAATAAATACCAATTTTTACCTATCTCTTACCTTAAAATTGTGCTTAGTGAGTTTGTGCATGATGGCATTGTGAAGAAGTGTTATTCTATGTTTATTGTCCTTCTTTCTTGCCTATTTTTAGGTGTTTTCAATTTAGTTTCATGTCTAAAATTTAAATTTTTCCACCATTAATGGATCCTTGGTGTGAATTTTGAAATTCCTCTTTGCTTCATGTATTGTTTGGTGTGCCTAGTTTATGAAACACTTATTCAAATTAACTAGTTTGTGAGGTTGTGTGAGAAAGAATTATCTTATGATAAATTAGATTTTATTTCATGCTTATCTGAGTGTTAATAAATATGGTGTATCACCCATTTAGCTATCTTAGTTATCATATACCCCCTCTCTACCTCTTTTCTAAGTAGAAACATTAGTTTAGGTGATCTACAAAGAGGAAGCCAACCTTCGCCAGAGGTTCAACCTTGATATAGGATACCCATATCCTAAGGTTACTCCAATATTATAGCTAGGAGTGAGACAACCTAAGAAATTCTCCCACAAGGGTGTAATTCTATGCTACAACAAGGAAATTAGTCCATGTGTTTCAGGCTTGAGAGTGGTTTTTATTCCCCATGAGGGTTTCCCATAGGAACTATGTGTTATGTGATTGACATTGTGTATGTATTGAATGAATGATCTCTCTTGTTAATGTTGCTTGATAAAGTTTATATATGTTTATTATTTAATAGTTTGAAAGGGCTAAAATTGTAACTAAAATATATGGGCTAACTTATTCACCCCCCCTTCTTAGTGATTATACCTCTAACAAAATCTTGTTTATACTGTGTGTGGAGGAATGGAAAAACATATTAATTGATTATAGGCATGGAAAACCTTTCTAGAGGATCTTATAACAAGAATTAGTTTTTGGAACCTTGTATACATGGCTATGTGCACATTTTAAAGTAAGAACATATTGTAAGAGTTAAATAGAATCATTTTTTTGTAAATATAATACTATTACAAGGTGAAGATAAGTTCCATAGAGCATAAACATCCTTTATAGTGATTATAAATCTCATTTGAAATGTAAAAAACACAAATTGTGAGCTTTTGGGTCCTGTAGACTCTTGTAAGCCCTAAGCTAAGGTTTTTGGAGAAAAATATCATTTTGGAGCATTTACACCAATGAAAATGTCTAAAAATTGGTCGTTAGTGATTTATCATTGAATAAAAAGAGATTTTTGAGTTTGCAACTTGATTTTGTACAAGCACATACTAAGAGAGGAGACAGTGTGTAAGTGGAGATAAAGTAGGCCTAATTACACCTATTAGTGACCTATAAAGGTCAAAAATAAGGTGATATAAGTATAATTAGGGCATGAAAGTACATAAAAAGTTGAAACTTAGTAAATGGTATCCAAATCAATCACTGGTTTGTCAAGGTATAGTAGTACAGAGCTATACATACGAAATTAGTCCAAAAAGGGGCAACTAAAGGTGACTAAGGTATAGAGAAAAGTTGTCAAGGGTAAGTTATAGGTAGTGAAAATTATTGACAAGAGTAAGAGAGGTCTAAAAAGACCAAATAGATTATGAAAAGAATAATGAAATCCATGCCAAAGGAGAAAGTAGTTGTGAAACCTTATATGGTCATAAGAACCTTAGATTGATATAAAATATTGAAAGAAAAGGAAATTGTGAGCTTGTTGATAATCCTCTACATCATTTTGTATCATAGTATGTTTTATCTTAGTTTTGGTTGATTTTTGATAGGTACAAAGAAGACAGGAATCAATAAGGAAATAAAAGAGATTGACATCATGTGTTTAGAGCTCAACTACAAAGTAGGTAACCAAGAACAAAGGGTAGATGGAGGCAAATTTTGGAAATTTTTGGCCCACATACCAAGGCTTATAAATGTATCCAAGCAAGGTTTTCAAGGATCTAGTAGCAATATTCAAGGATAAGCCAAGCAAGCCAAAAGTTAAGTGTAAAATCTTTTATTCAGCTAAGTCTTTACTTGTTCATTCTTTTGGACTTTATGGTGACTAAGTTTTTATTTTATTTTGGGCCTAATTTTAAGATAAGTTGCATTTGAATTTAAATAAAATTGTCTACACTATTTTTTGAAGGAATATTTTCTTTTTGGCTAACTGTTCTTTCTTTAGGATTTTTTGCCTCAGCTTTTTTTTCAAATATCAAGAAATTGTTTTAGACATTTTGTTCGAAACAATTTATAAAAGGTACTATTTAGTTCCCCAAGGAAATGGAACTTATAGAATTCTAAGAGATATATTTTCTCAAGGAAAAGGTTCTTTTCAAAGCTAAAGGGAATTTTTAATTCTTTCAAAGGGCACTTTTCCAAAGCCAAAGGGTATTTTCAATTCTTCGAGACATTTTTCTAAAGCTGAAGGCCACTTACATTTTTTTGAAGGGAATTTCTAAAGGCAAAAAGGTTATATTAAAAACTTTGAAGGGTGTTTTTCTTAGGTGAATGGACCAATTCATTTTTTCTAAGGATTTATCTCTCAGGGAAATAGTTCCAAAGGGAAAGGACAAAAAAATAAAGTCTAAAAACATTAGGCCAAAGTCAAAACACCATGTTGACACATATAATTCCTTCTAAAACATACTCTTTATCATCATCAATTCAATCTCAATCTCTAGTTTGATGAGTTGTTAGTGAATTGAAGAGTTCCTTACATCTAATCATGTGCTTGATATCACTAGAGTCTATTAACCAAACTTTGCTCACTTTTGTCAAGGTTTAAGAGACTCGTATAAGATCATCATGGGCTCCATATTATATTTCTTCTACTACTTCATCATTTGATGCATTATCCTCTTGATTTTGTGATGATACATGTCCTTTCTAATTCCATTATCGAGGACATCTCTTATATTTTTATAAATCTTCTTTACTGGATGAGCCCTCTCAATTGGATTGGCCTTAAGCTAAGTCATTATACTAGCAATGTCAATATCATGAATATGGGTTTTATAAATGTAATACCACTACTTGAGCTTCTCAGTCTTCTACTATTGTTGATGTTTTTATGGATACTTATGAGGTCTATTCTTGAATTTTAAACCTCATTTCTTGGAGATCAAGGTTTTATCCTCAAATTATTTTTGCACAAACTATATTGCTCCCTCTTGTTGAAGAAAATTGACTAGTTCTTCAAATGACACCACTTGCCTGGTAATGTTGAGTATCATAAAAAATGTGCAAAACTAAGATGGGAGATCTCTTAGTATGATAAAAACTAGTATCTTATCCTTGATCTTTTCTCCAAGCATAACAAGTTTTGCTCATAGTTCTACAACCTAGCATAAGAACTCTTCAACCTTTTCATACTAAGTGAATGAAGAAGCAATTGTAGATGTAGTATTTTGGTCTAGTTATTTTCCTCATAAATTATTGAAAAAATGTCCCATGCATCTTTTAATGTTTGTGAATCATGAACATGTAGTTAAACCTCATCAGTAATACTGAGAGTTATCAGCATGAGCACTTTTGCATTTGACTTATCAAACTTCTTTTGCTCATCTAGTCTAGCAAGGTGGGTCACTATTCTAATGATGATGTCCCATAATTATTCAAATTGATGAATCATCTGCATCTTCATCTTCCAAGTGAAAAAATTTGGCCCTTTCAAGAGCTCGGCATCTAATAGTAACAACTTGGGTACAAACATATTTGTGTGTTTCCTTACTTTACTTTTGCAAGAAAATACAAACCAAAACAAGAATTTATTACTTCAAATTTTTAAGTGTAATGTAAATTTTTACCTTCCAACTAGGTGTTGTCAATATACCAAGATTCAAACACTATAGGATCATTATCAAAACAAACTTTTGATTTTACACTTGGATATCACTTTTACTAGGCATCATAGTATACATTTAGGCTTGGAAAATTAGACTACACGCATCTTCTATAGGTAGGAATCAATTTGCATGGTGTTGTTAGACTATCTCCTTGCATCATAACACTAGTCAATCTAATCTAGGGTTTTGTTGTGACTTCATTTTCCATCAGCTTTGTCCCTTTTTGAGCTTCTTGTGTATCTCACCTTTCTATACATTTACTCCTTCATGGGTTGATTGATTAGGTGGCTATTGTTTAGGCTACAAGCTTGCATAATTATACACTTCTAAAGCATGCTAAAGAAAAATAATGTCTTACCAAATGTGGTGAATGATTTGATACCAAAGTAAAGAAGAAATTGAGGCTTTGATTGATTCATCTAATGTAAAAAGTATACATATATAACAATACAATATAGTTACATTATTATAACTAAATGACACCTAGCCAAAATTGAATTACCAACTAGTGCTAATAAAATAAAAAAAAAACTAGTGTAACTATTTATTATGATAAAAAATGTAGTATAAATTATGCCAATAGGTTGAAGGAATTTTTTAAAAGGCATATTTTGTTCAAGAAAATTATTTGAGACAATTTTTTCAAAGGTAGATTTCTTTCAAAAATTTTGTCCTGAAGCAAAATACCTTTTCAAAAAATTAGAAGGGTCCATTTCAAAAATCCAAAGGTTTATTTTCAAAAAAGTAAAGGGTTCTTTTACAAATTTCTGAAAGGTATCTTCCCTTTAGAAAGGGGCATTTTTCAATGTTTTAAAGACCTAATTGTTTCTGTAAAATTGTTTCAAAGAAAAGGCCTAAAAGAATTAGGTCAAAGGAAATTGGTTGAAGAAAAAGATTGTAAGAAAGTGTCCAAAGGAAATGAATAAAAAGGATTAATGAAATTCTCACTATTGTCAAAGTTCAAGATCAATAAATAGCCATTGGGATTGAAATATCCCATGATGGGCTTAGAAATGTTAAAATTTGAACCCCTAAAATTAGTCATTTATATTTGAAAAGCATGAGACATTTGTGTAGACATAAAATATGGGTCTCATAAAATAGGCCTCTTATACCTAATAAATAATAATAGAAGCCACACAATCTATAAACTTACATCAACATAAATGGTTATAGGAAAACCAATTTATTTATATTGGTTTTCCATCTATAAGAAAGATTTGGTCCAAGTTTCAAATTAGGAGTTGGTATATGAAATTAATGGAGGGGCCCTCATCATTTAGCATGGCCATCATATTTGACAAATAATCACTCAATGCAAAATCAACATGGCTTAGTCTAGATTCAAAGATATGGGGTTTTCATCTTTATACTTGTAAGAAATGCAAAGTGAAGGAGCACACCAAGTTTTTAATGCAAGTATCAAATCATTTACACTTAGCAGAGACATACATCTACCTTTGACATGGCTCCATTCGCTCCAAAAAGGGATACTTGAATTCATGAGTGGCTTGAGGAGATTTGTAATGATCTTGGATTGTTTATCTCACGACCAAGGTAGTTGCATGCTTTAAATGCAAAAGAGATTAAGGACAATAGTGGTGGTTACAACCATTTATAATCCCCCTCTCCACTCATGCAAGAACCCTCTTCTCTCATCCCTTTCTACTATATATAGAGTCTTTTGAGCCACAAAATGGATACCTCAACTAATGATAGAGTTACTCTATCAAAATTGCCTTGTAACATTCTCTTGAAGCAATGAGATGAATTTTTTGATTCTAGTTTAAAGTCAAGTGTACATTATTGGAGTTTAACTTATATATGTATGCCCCTTTTCATCATATGTAGGTTTTTTACGTATTTTTATTTAATTATATTGGTTCCTTGTAGGTTATGTGAAGTGTTAGACAATGGTGCCTTCTTGAAGTGTCACAAGTTTAGAGTGTTTCATACAAACCTATTCCTTTCTATCCCTAAAATCATAGGGTTTCCCTTTGACCTCCACATGAAATACTTATTATTGAAACCTTGAGATAGGGTTAGATTAGTTTGTGTCTTGATTAAATTAATTATTAGTCATTAAGGCTTCCAGGATAAAAGTGGATCATTCTATATTTGGTGCATCTCCATCCTTAGATTAGGTTTCCCTTTCATGTTATCTTTCTCTCCCTTTTCCTTAGTTAGTAGTAGATTCTAGTGTAGGAAGAAAGCCAAAGAAAATCATCTGAGGAACTAGCCTCATTAAAAATCCTAGAGGTTCAACCTCACTATAGGATACCCATAAACTAAGGTTCTTTCAATATTATAACTGGGAATGAGAGATCCTAATAAACTCTCCCACAAGGGTGCAATTCTAGCCTACAACAGTAACCAAGATCAAGATGGCATGGTGGATAATTTGATGGGTCAGATGACAAAATTAGTTACACCTTTGATTGTGAGGATGGAATTTATAGAGAATGCTCTTAAAGATAGGAATATAAAGATAGAAAATTTGGAAGGCAATGAAGGATAACAAGGTCAAGAGGAACCTTTGCAACCAAGGTTAGTCAGATAAGAGAATGGATCAGTATTCTAAGAGGCCATGAGGCCACAAAATTAGGTTTTAGTATTCAAATAATTTATGAGGCTATAGAACTATCCACATGGGCTAAGGCCATTTTTATTTGACAAATTAAGAGCTAATGATAGTCTCTGAAAAAATAGACATAGACTAGCCTTTCAAGGACAATGTTGGCATTAAAATAGATAAGGACATAAGTTAATGGAATGTCCTTCACATGTTTGTAGGTATGGTTAATAAAATGCAAGAGGATAAAATAAATAAAATAGACAATTGAGAATAGAATCTTTTCTCATGAGAAGAGTTTTGTTGTAGTATCAAGGATAAGTACAAGAACTAGTTCAAAGGAGAAGTTTATTTAGGAGTAGTTGTAGGACAAAAGGAAAGTGATGTAATGTGGTGATTGATAGAGGAATTATATATAATATTGTGTCTTTAGAGATGATATAAAATCTAGGATTTAATAGGATTTCACATCTACATCCTTTCAAGGTAACTTGGGTTAAAGAAGGACATCAAACCACGGTAAGTGAACAAATTTTGGTTGAATTTCATATAAGAAAATATAAGGATAGAGTTTTGTGTGATATAATTCCCATGGATGTCTTCCATTTACTTCTAAGGATTCCATGGTAATTTGATAGGAAAGATATTCATGACGGGAAAGCAAACACTTACATTGTAGAGAAAGATGGATTGACACATGCTCTTTTGCCTTTGAAAGGTGATGTAGATAGAATGGAATAAAGAGTGATGTTGATGGAAATCAAACAATACTTTGGTAGGGTATTTGATAATATGATATTGTTAAAATACCCTAATAAGGAAGAAAATATAAGTTATCTTGAGATGATGAGTATGGAGAGGTATGAGTCGTTAAAGTTGGACATATAAGAGAGCAAATAAGAAAATAGATTGTTGGGAAATATCACCAAGTTAAATATATGAAGTGATATTGATGAGAAGGAATTGGTAGATATCATGAAATGCAAGAGTGAAGGGCTCACAAACTAGGAAGGTAGAGAGTATACCAAAAGAAAAAGGGAAAAAGGTACAATTGAGATGAAGGAGAAGTGTCTTGAGAAATACACCAAGAAAGTTATGGAGTTTTAAAATTAAGTTTTCATGAAGGCAACGCAAGAGAGAGCCAATATGGATCCAAATTTTGATGCTAACAGTGTGTTTTGTGATGTGTATATAGGTAAAAAAAAGGTAGGCACCAAAAAAGTCATGGAAATAAGGAAGCTAAAGGAGTTTGAGGTCAAATAAGATAGTGCTAATCTATAGTCTAAGATTCATCAAGAAGTGACTAACAAGGAGAGAGAAACCTATCTAAAGATTCAAAATGAAACAAAGGAAGAAGGTGAGAGAAAATAAGATGGAATATGTTTGGATACTGTTAACTTGTAGATGAAGATGAATATTTAAGATAAGGTAGAGATAAAGGCCCAAGCCCAAGAGTTGTTATAACCCCATGTGAAGAAGAAAGAGGAAGTTTATTACCATGAGAATCTAAATGAAGGTGATAATAAGAGTTACAAATTAGTTATGATTTTGTAGTCCAAAGGAGCATATAGGAGTATACTAAAGAATTAAACTCTATACAAGGTCAATTATCAAGCAAATGTTAAATGGGAGAAGGTATGTGGCACTCAAAGTAGTGTAAATCTCATTGATGAATTTGTATTCTTATGTGTGTGTGTGAATGATCTTGCAAGTCAAGAGTCTAAGAGATCAAATCAAGAAGCTGGGAAGCATGAAGAAGGTCCATACAAGGCTATGAATATGAGAATATCTCATGAAAGGAATTCCAAAGGGATATACATGTATATGAAATAAGAAGATAAACAAGGTACATTTTTGAAATATTTAAAAGTTCAGTTTGTGCATGCTAATTCATTGATTGGTGATAGGCCTATAATATACAAAGGTGATATGTGGAGGAATCATAGTGAAGTTGGGCATCTAGGAATGAAAGGATATAACAATGAATTTCATGTTGATCAAGTACTAAAAGGTGCCAAGGCAATCATATCTAAAGAAGCCATATGGGAGATTGATGGTGAAGATATAAAAAGGATGTGTCATGTTGATTTACCAAGACAAGAAACTAAAATGGAGGTATGTAACTATTGGGAAGCTATCTCTTATAGGTTAGAAAGAGTGAATAACATACTACATCATGATATAATGTATGAGGATGATTACAAACAATTTCTATACATTGATTTGTATAGACAAATTCATTGCTTATTGTTTAAAGAATAAATATAAAGATGAGACATAATTCAAGACCAAAATGGTTGGAATAAACCTTATATGCTGGATGAAATAATAACTATAGAAAATTTCAATCATTTTTTAGTATAAATGGTGGAACACCCTACTATAATGGAATCAAAGTAATTGAAATACCTCAAGAAGTAGAACATAGATCTGTATTTGCATTCAATAAATGATAATGGTATTATAGACATATATAAATATTAGGTATAGTAGAAGAAAGGAGGGAGTATACTAGAGTTTCATGTTTAACATATACTCATATAAGTGGAGTCATAGTTTGAAATATTGGGAGGAATATACAAAATTATAATAGTTATTCAAGGGAGAGGAGGAATAGTTTGGGTGATAAAGACATGTTGTGATCATGGGGAACATGATAAGAATCATATTGATAAAAATAACATGACAAGTATGCTAATCCTTTTCAAAGATGAAGTAAATCATTATAGTTATTCTAAACAAGGTACTAGTTTTTTGTGTTCTATCCTAATTTTAGAAGGTTTGTATGAGGTTGTAAGATGACAATAACTGATAAATAGAGAAATAGGACAAGTTGAAAAAATAATACTGAAGAAGAATTTCAAGGATTGGAATAAAAAGAAGAGACAATAATCATAACATACCAAGATAAGAATTCATTTACTTAGTCATAGTCATGCATATGAGAAAGTATTGCATAAATGTGAAGGCATGTTAATCATTTTAGTGTTTTAGAAGAAGCAAGGAGTGTAAATTTAGCAAGGAAATTGGGTAAAATAGGTACAAGTTAGGAAATCCAATTTCCTCAAATCAATTCAACTAAGATATAATGCATTTTAGACAAGCAACAAAAGGAGGAAACTTGGAACCAACAACATGATAAGTTTGAGAAGCCACTGTTAATTAAAGATACTACAAGGAATAATAATGATGATATCAAAGACATAAATATAAATATATAAATATTCATGCATATTAAACTCTCTTTGAGTTTCATTTTCTTTTACCCTTAGAAGTATGACGATGAGGCATCACACATGGGAATAACATGATTGCAATATTTTGTCTAAAATAAGTAAATAGGGGTATAAACCATGTTTGTAATGTTGTGGTAGTATTATTAGTCTTAAAATGTATTTTGTATTTTTATCCAAGTGCTTATAAAGTACCTAGGGTAGTTAGAGATTCAAATTATAATTTCTTACCAATTTGAATAATTTGAAATTTTGAATATCATGGCTTCGAAAGGGTAGAGTATGTTAGAGGTACATTCATTAAGAGGGTGGGGGTGATTTAGTGAGCCTAGATATTTTAGTCTCAATCACAATCCATTCAAACAATTAGATAATCAACATATATCAACTTGATCAAGCAACATTAACAAGAGAGCTCATTTATTCAATGCATACACAAGATCAAACACTTAACACATAGTTTCTATGGGAAACCATCATGGGAAATAAAATGCACTCTCAAGCATAAAACACATGGGATAATTTTCCTATAATAAATTATAAACAAGATACTAGTTAACTCCTTTAGAGAAGAAAATCTTGATGAAATCCTCATGACCAAAAGCCTTTAGTGAAACACCTATTTCACAATGAGCAACTATCCCTAATGAAGACCAAGTCCTTTAGACACTCCTTTCAAGTAAACATCTCCACCTTATAACTGGTGTCTTTAACACCTAACTATGGATCTCTAATTTTATAACCCCTTAACAAACTCCCTCTTTATCGCATGCATGCCTCTCACATAGGCATGCCACAATCTCTCTCCTTCACTTAAACTATCCTCATTTTCACACTCAAACCTCTTTTCATATATTTAAACTATAATATCACTATTATAAAATTATGAATATGCCTTATAGGTCATACACATGGTCCTCAATCTACTCTACTTATCAACCCATCCACTTGACACACCTACTCTTCTCCATCCTTTACTTTAATGAACACTCATATCACACAAGCTTTACACTAATCACTCTCTCAAGTCTATAAACCATCACATTTGGTATCATTATTTATAAATCATTCATGAATTAACAATTCCACAACCTTTTTTGTTAGCCACAACACATGAATTCTCCATTGAGGCATCATACATGGGTCACACTTAAGCACAACATACTTTCAAATAGGTCTAAGTCAATTTTAGGTCCTATGGATATCCATTCACCTCTTTCAAACTCCTCTAATAAAAATAAGAATATAAGAACACTTTTCAACATATGGACCCACTCCACATGATCTATAGGTCCCCTTTAAGTACCAACATCTATCACATTACCCTTCTACTTAAGCACAATTTTGCTCAAATAACATTTTGTACACACATTTATTATGAATAAAAACATAGTCAACTTATAACCCTTTGTTCATATTGTATATGATTGTTCAAACCTTAATAATGAACATAAATGGTCCTCACAGAGTATAAAAAACTACCCAATAGCTAATTCATCTTGATACATCAAAATAACATCAATATAAGCTCAAACATGCTTCTTAGTTCACTTGCAGAACATAGTCAAACATAATCAATTTTAGACCTAAATATATTTGACTTTACACTTTCAAATCTTAAAAGTTATGGTTCCAAATGTGACTTGGAGTCCTATACAAATTTAATTTTTAATTCATGGTCAAATTCTATATAGATCAAAATTTATGGATTAAAAACTAGGCACTAGTTTTCCCTTTACAAAATTCAAATTTTCAAATGCCAATGGTCACAGTTAAACCTCAAAAACTATGCTATCATATCATGCCCTTAATGCTTAGATAAATAATTCACCATAAATATTATTTTAACTATATATATCTTTAATTTCATTAAACAACTATCACTTTGACCACTTTGACTCCACTCGTGTTGTTAGATCAGTTTGTACAAATACATGTGAACCGTTTGATCCTTATCCTTTACCTTTGCTCAACACTAAAAATCATGAACTTCTTACAATATCACCAACATGCACCATTATATAAATATTTTATGATTTTTTTTCATCGTTGGATCTTCATTTAGTCATGATCTTTAACTTTTGCAAGATCAACTAAGTATGGGAACCATTGCAAACTATTTGGAAGGCCAACTTTAGACCTCAATAACTCTTGTTGTGCTGAGATGCATGATCTAAAATTTGGACCATATGATATCCTCACAAGAATCTAAGAATGCATTAATAATCTCTTGAAACATTTACACATGTGAGATATAACTCCATTAATCTTTTCTCTCAGATTTTTCTGCCATAGAGCCAACTATGTCATGAACGATTTGGAAGGCCAATTTTGCACATGTATATATTTTGATGCACTTCATCACATGATATAAAATTTATCAAAAATTAAATATGAAAAAAACTAAACAAACCTATATGATCAAATTGTATATAATATACCACATGTGTGAAATATAACTTCATCAATATGCTTACTCAGTTATTTCTTGCCACATGCAAATTTGGCTAAGTATGGGAAAACATTATCAAACTACCTAAGAGTCTAAATTTGTAATTGCATATCTTTTGTATGTAATTAATTACATGAATTGGGAATTTTTACATATAAAATAAGGACTTATGTGATCACACCATATGACTAACTCCCCCTAACTCATCCACATCTGGCAAGTATGACATTAACAAACTGCCTACTTAAATATTCTACCACTAGACACAAAATGTCTAGATGAAAATAATGATCAACCAGATGAAATGCCCTCATGAACATAAGAAATAAAAAGATATAAAACCTATTATAGTAACCCTTACACATGATCAATACTTCAAACTCATCCCTAACCATCTCTAAGTAGTCAAACTCTAAAGATCAACCAAGCCTTCTTCAATCATACTAGGATAAGCATATTGTACACTTTATCATTGTCATTTATACTATCAAGTAATTTCATCCACTCACTAGGACACCTCCATTACACCACCTAATATATAAATAATAAATATCCAATAATCTCCCCATTTGTCATTAATGTCAACAAATATCATATGGTAATATACAACTCACCTTCCTTCTCTCTTCAAGGACTCCACAATAGGAAATTTCTCCCTCTTTAACACAATGAAAAATTTGGCAAGAAAATAATACTATGGACATAAAAACACTACTAATAATATAATATCATCTTATAAATATGGTACAAACTCCCCCTTACCTTGACCCTACCTCTTTTTGCCTTGATCACTTCCTCTTACTCCATGCTAACACTCTCTTCAACCAATCATTATAATCAATGAAGAAAGAACACAAAAAAAACTAAAATCTAATGTAACTCACCAAGTAACATCTAAGAGGGAATCCCCCTAAGATTTATAAGCCATTGCATCACTTGAGCATCTTCAGATCTCCATACACCATAAAGAACCTTCATACAAGATTTCTAGCCTTCTCTCTCAATTTACCTCAGGGACTATCAATAAAACTTCATGCTACTCACCAAATAGGACATGTGCTCTTAAAAAACTTGATAAATCTCCTTAAAACACTCATTCATTTATCTTTTGGATAAATTGAGAAAAATCATCACATTTTCATTGCTAGGCCTATCTAAACTCCTTATAGTCCTACTTAGAACTTGTATGGCCCACAAATTTCATTAGATGCACCTTTAAGACTTTAAAATACATATATCAAGCACTCTCATATTCCTCCTCAATCACACTCATTTTCATCACCTAGATCAACCTCTACAACATACTTTATTCATAAATCACCTTGCCAATTAGGCTTCCATCTTGACAAAACACATGAATAATATGAAAAACACAAACCTTCAAATCTCTATTAAGCTTTATTTGACAACCCATTTGGCTCATTCAACCTATTAAGAATTGTGATACCTTAACTCATAAGGAATATCACTTTTCTAAAAAATCCCAAAACCCTAGAATCTCAAAATAAATAGAGTCAACAAACCTCCTTTTGGTCAATGCCCACCTTTGAAATGTCATGTACACTTGGATATAACCATTACACACTTATATACCAAGATTTGAGCTTTCAAATCTTTGGGAACCCATACATTGTATAACCCATTTTAGGACCTACATATTCTTAAGCATAAATTGGGAAACTTGATAGAAAATAAAAATATCCAATTTAACTTCAACATATTTTCAGACCATAAAATCACCTAGATCATGTTAGAATAATGTCAACAGACCTTTCTAGTCAAACCACTTGAAAACCTTTAGTCTAACCCTATAAACTGACCATATATAACTATGACATCACTCTTACATTACCACATCATACCTTCTACTTAGACATACCTATTCCAACTAAAAACATTCATTTATAGCCTTCTAGGACCATCTGAAGAACATCACATCAACACTTGCTTCTCCACTGAAAGGATTCTATTAAGAAGCATAGATAGAGACATCTTTTGAACCATAATGCTCTAAAACAAAGTGAAGCTAGGAATGGCCCACATCTCCTCAGTAACCACTAAAATCCTCTTATAGCTATAAGACTTCTTGATATTTTTCTTCTCCTTCTTGGTTTGAACTATAATAACTAGTTCCTTTTCTATATCACTCTCCTTTTCTAAGATAAAATTGACAACACATGGAGAAAATATGGAATCTTGACAAACTTTTTCATTTGAAGAATTAACCTTGAAGTTATAAACCTCATCATTAGGCACTAATAATTGATGTTCTTTGCATTAAGCTTGTTTAACAACAACAAGATGTTCACTTAGATCCATACATACCTCAAAACTAGCTTTATCCAACACCTTGGTCTTTTCTTTGAACTTGGTCTCTTTATTTATAACATGAGTAGAAAATGAGAGCCCTTGACACTCTTCAACTTCTAAATCATTATCCACCATATAAAATAGATTAATTAGACCTATAATCTCATCATGACTCATACTTATCACATTTAGTTTCTATGAGCTAATTTTCCTTTTTCCTTACATTCTTGGAGCCTAGTTGGACCTATTCTGATTTGTAGACCTTTACTTGTAGAACCTATAAATGTGACCAATATTTTCATAGTTGTATCAAACAATAATCCTTTATGGAAACTCAACTTGTCTTACCTTATTTGGAAAAAAATATTAATGTGTCCAATGTTATTTTATTTGAAATAAACAACTCTTTTTTAATAAGATTTACCTTGCCTTTCCTTATTTGCACAATGCTTAGAAAAGTGTCCCTTATCAAGATAGTTGAAACACTCAACCTTGCTCACACATTTTAACTGATGACCCCCATCATAGTCCCATGAAAACTCATTTCTAGTAGTTCTTCTACATTCTCTAGATCTATGCCCAAACTAATTACAAGTATAGCAATACACATTAAAATTTGCATACATCATGGTATTTGGTTATCTGATCTAATTTGTCTTTAAAGAATAATCCACCTTGATCTCATTGATATTAATTTCAACTTGATAAGAAACATTAGGCTCTTCATCAAACCCCAATCTAGATCTGTCACTAGCTAACTTTTGACTCTTTAAGAGATCATCCAGATCATTAAAAAATTTATCAATCTTGATAAATTATTTCACCTTGATTGAAGATTTATCTAACTTATCTTTCAAAGACATAATATTATAAGTATACCTTGAGCATTCTTCTTCTTTGGTTCTTAGGCTTGTAGACATATATTCTAATTTAGAATTAAGAAACATTATAACACCTTCATGCTCTCTAGAGTATTCAACCAATCTTTCCTCAAACACATTGAATTTATCCTCATAGTACTTGAGTTTAGATTTCATCTTCTTATTGATCTTCTTTTCAATCTTTAGTTATTCAAGAGAACTTGTCAATGAAATCTCATAGTCCATATCATCTTCATCATCATCTAAAGCACTTTAAGTAGACTCCTTTTGATATGAGTGACTACCTTCCTCATCCATGAACATGTTTTCATCTTCAATAGGACCATCATCTTCATGATCATAGTCTGAGTCACTGACTTCACTCTCATATGATGAGCTGAAATCTTCTTTGGTGTAGAGACTCTTCTTGTCCTTAAATTAATTCTTCTTATTTTCAAACCTTCTGAATCCATTTTTTATTTTATTAGAATTGAATGATCTCTTACCATCATCATGACCTTGATCATGATCTTGATCATCATCCTTCTTATAATTATGAGGGTAATTATTATCAAAATGTGATACCTCTCCATAATTTAAGCATTTTATGGGTAGTTTACCCTTATACTTTCCTGAACCTATTTTAAATTTCCTTAAAATCAAATCAATTAGTTTATCCTCATATATTCATAAATTATATCCTCCTTGGGTTTATTACCTTGGAACTTCCTCATTAGATTCATCTCTATCTTGAATGTGTCTTCCTTCTTTAGTGGTGTATCATCATTCTTCCCCATCTCATAGGTAGTAAGGGTGTCATGAAATTGATCCATCTTCAACTAAGTAAGATCATGAATTTCTTCTATAGAAGATACCTTTAGATCAAACTTGATGGATAGATACCTTAAAACCTTTTGAACTATAGTAGCCTCTTCAAGGTTCTCTCCAAGACCTCTAATGATGTTCACAATCTCATCAACTCTCTATAGAAAGGATTCCATAAAATATTCTTCCTTCATCATGAGACTTTCAAATTATATTCTATGAGTCTAAAAATTATCAATCCTAACCTTTGAATCTCTTTCACAAATGATCTACATTTGTATATCTCTTTACCATATTTACAATGGATTATCTTGGTGAACTTGGTCATTGTAATTCCATAAGTGATGGCACTCATTTCCTTAGAATTATTCTTAAACAACTTATTATTTGTAGCACTAGATGAAAGAGTAGTAGGATCAACTTAACCATCCAAAATAGATTGGCATACATAAAACCCTAGGGACATAATGTATGTCCTCATCCTTACACTCCAAAAATCATAATTATATCCATTGAACATCGATGCTTGCTTAGTAGAGATTCCTCTTTGATGAATGCCCATATTGTACCTTGGATCACCTTAAAGTTGTCAAGCCTTTACCAAAGGACCTACTATGATAAAAATTGTTCGAGGTAAAAACACTAAGAGAGTGGGGCTGAATCAATGAGACTAGATATTTCAATCTCAATTCCAATCCTTTCAAACAATTAGACAATCAAAATATATTAAATTGATTAAGAAACATTAACAAGAGATCTCATTTATTCAATGCATATATAAGATCAAACACAAAACACTTAGTTCCTATGATAAACCCTCATGGGGAATAAAACCTACTCTCAAGCCTATAAAACATGGACTCCTTGTCCTAGAAGAAATTAAAAACAAGAGACTGGTAACTCTTTTAAATGAGAAAATCTTGATCAAATCCTCTTGACCAAAGGACTTTAGTGAAACACCTATTTCATAAGGAAAAACTAATCCTAAGAAAGACCAAGTCCTTTAAAACCTCATTTAAAGTGAAAATATCTACCTTAGAACTAATGTATTCAACAACTAATGATGGATCTCTAATTTTCTAACACCTACACAAATTCCCTATCTATATCATATAGGCCTCTCACATAGGCATGTCATAATCTCTCTCCTTCTTCACTCAAATTGTCTTCATATGCACACTCAGACCTATTTACATTTTTTCAAGATAAAAGATCACTATTATGACATTATAAATATGGCATACATGTCATACACATAATCCTCAATTTTATCTACTTATCAACCCATCCACTAGACACACCTACTTTTCATTGGCCTTCACTTCAACAAACACTCTTCTCACACAAGCCTTACACTAATCACTCTCTCAAGTCTAGAAACCATCAAATTTGGTTTCATTATTTATAGAGAATTAATGAATTAAAAATTACATAATATTCCTTATTTGACACAACACATGCCTTCACCCTTAAGGCATCTTACATGGGTCACACTTAAGCACAACATACTTTTAAATAGGCCTAAGTCATCTTTAGGTCATATGGAGACCCATTCACCTCTTTCACACTTATTAAAGAAAACTAAAAACATATAAATACTTTAAAACATATCTAACAATGACACATTATCTATATGTCCCTCTTAAGTGTCAATATCCATCATAGTACCCTTTTGCTTAAGCATAATTTTGCTCAAATAACATTCTGTACACAGTCATTTTGAATGAAAACATAGTCAACTTATAACCCTTTTTTCATACTAGATACTATTGGTAGAACCTTCATAATGCACACATATGGTCTTCATGGATTTTAAAACACTCCCCAATATCTAATTCATCATGTGACATAAAATAATATCAATACAAGCTCAAACATGCATCTCGGGTCACTTGGAGAACATAATCAAACACAGTCAAATTTAGTCCTCAATATATTTGACTATACACACTTTAAAATATTAGAATTTATATTTCCAAATGAATCTTTGAGTCCTATATAAATTTTAATTTTACTACATGGTTAAAATTATACATAGATAAAAATTTATGGATTAAAAACTAGGCACTAGTTTTCCCTATACAAAATTCAAATTTTCAAATGCCAACGGTCACAATTAAACCTTAGACACTATGATATGATATTGTATCCTTAATTATTATATCAATCATGAACCATTGATATTATTATAACGATATTTATCTTTAGTTTCATTAAATGAATTTCACTTTGACCTCTTTGACTCCACTCACATCGTTAGATCAATCTATATGAATACACACGAACTATTTGATCCTTATCCTTTACCTTTACTCAACATTAAACATATTGAAATTCTTACCATCTCACTCAAAATGCACCATTATATCAATATTTTATGATATACTACACAAAATTATATCTTGATTTGTTCATGATATTTAACTCTTGTAAAATCAACTAAGTATGGGAACTATCGCAAACTGCCTAGAAGGCCAACTTTAGACCTCAATAAATTTTTTTGCACTTAGATGCATGATCTAAAATTTGAAACATATGATTTCATCACATATGAAAATCCAACCATGTTTTAATAATATCTGGAAACATTAACACATATGAGATATAACTCCATTAATTTTATCACTTATATTTTTATATCATAGAGCCAACTATGTCATGAACTGTCTGGAAGGCCAACTTTGCACATGCATATGTTTTGATGTGCTTCATCACATGATCTAAAATTTATAAAAAATAAACCAAGAATTTTTTTTAATAAATCCATATGATAAACTTATCTTTAAACTAATACACATGTGAAATATAACTTCATCAATAAACTTACTCAGCTATTTATTGCCACGTGCAAACAACCCAACTTTGTACTTGTATATCTTTTATCTTCACTTCATAACATGCCTTGAGACTTTATGTATAGAAATTATGGTCTAATTATATTTTTAAAATATTATAAACTCCCCCAAAATCATCTACACATGGGAATTATGATGTCATCAAAATACCTACTCATACTTTCTACCACTAGACCTAAAATGTCTAGATGAAAACAATGATCAACCAGATGAAATCTACTCATGCACACAAGCACTAGAAAAATATGAAAACTATTATAGGACAATTGTACATGATAAATACTTAATAAACATCCCAAATCATTTCTAATCATTAAAACTCTGAGGATCAACCAATCCTTCTTCAAGCATACTAGGATAAGCATATTGCACACTTTGTCATTGTCATTTAGACTATCAAGGCACTTCATACACTAACTAGAACACCTCCATGACATAATTGATAATTATAAAATAGATTAGAGAGTGGTTTATAAGTCATAAGTTTTTCAAATGAATATCAAATGTTAACTAAAGACACTTTGGGCCTATAAACCTAATCATGGTCACACTGGTACAAAAATGTCCCCCTTGAAACTTGTGCAAGGTGAAACTAACTATGATGACAATTAGGAAGTATTTATGTTATTTATAATGATATAAAGATTGAAATTTTGTTTTTTGGAGTTATTTTTCAATGTTTTACTCAAAGTGAAAGGGACTCTAATCTTAATAAATAATGAAGTTTCTAAAATTGAAGAAAATGTGTTAAAACCCTATTTTATCCCTGTATGTGCAAATAAAAGATGATTGTGCTATATTGTTCATTGAAATAAGTTATATTTTAATATTATTTATATGTGTGTATGGGTATTAGTAAGTTTCTCTCCATATTTTGATTGTATTTGTGATTATTCTTTTATCAAGATTCATGTTTCTTGGCTTATAAAATAAAATTGTTTTGTAGAAGTATGTATGTGCAGGTAATGAGTTCCAAAAGGTGATAATAGAGGATGGAAAAGTATTATTAATATTTATTATTTATTTAAATATGTGTTTTATGTTGTTATTATTAGTGTAGGTTTTTATTTTTCCCTATTTATTAATTAGGGAAATTGTATTTCTTGTTCATACATGGAGTTTTCCTACATTTGTGAGATAGGCTAGCTTATGTGGAGGTGTGTGTCATATGTGTCATAAGAATGTCATAAGTAACTCCCTTGATGGGAGTTAATTCTCTATTCTTAGCACCTTGTCACCACCTTTCATGTAGGAGTTACTGACTATTCTTGGTGTGCCTTGTCCACCTTTTGTGGAGGAGTTACTTTCGTACTCTCCTATTTGTAGTCCTCATTTTGGCCATTCCATGCTAATCAGATTTTGGTTTTCTCCATTTTGTCTTGTGTAATTCTCTTATTGTGTTATTTTCAAATTGTTTTGGCATCTATGTGGTGTGCACTTGTTCATCTTGTGTGATCACATCTTCATTGTACTCATGTTATCCAGATTCTGGCAACAACTCTAATATGGTATCAGAGCTTTCCCGATAATCTTGTGTGTGATTATACTTTTAGCTTATTTTGAAATCAAGAGGAGTGGAGTTCATTTTTTTATTTTTAGATTTAGTCAAAAATAAAAAAAGTAAATCAATTTTGGTTAGTTTTCTTAGAGATCCTTGCATTTGGGTGTCTTTTGTTGTGTGGAGTAGCAAAGGGAAGAGCTGACTTTGTTGCAGCCTCTTCATACTATTGTGAGCTGCTTGTTTGTTTTGGTGAGAGCGCTAGAAACTCATTTGGTAGAGCATATTTTCTATTATTATTCTTCTAGCTTCTGTGCCTACCTTCACTCTGCACACCAAGCAGCAGTAAGGCACCTTCAGTAGGCCGTACAACATCCTTTTTTGACTTTTTTTCTATCTACAAGTTCACCAACTTCTACAATGCCTTCTTCTATTCTAGATACCCCAAGCTTTAGCGCTTGACTAGGTCGTATGACGCATGCAGTCTGTAGGTTTATTTTTTTTACAAACATATTACTTTCTGCGCCTAGCTTCTAGTTTTTTTCTAGTAAGGTGCTAGGCCGTACAACATTTCCAGAAGGGCTCTTGTTTTGTCTTGACCTACATCAGTCAAAGTGCCATCAGACTTTGCATCTACTATTATTTTTGCTTACAATGCCTTCAGGCCGTACAATAGTGGTTTTGCATATGGCGCTTCTTTTCTTGGTTTCCAACGCCTCTTTTGGTGGGCTCACTCTCTCTTTATTTTGTTAAATCTGACTTTTAAATTATTTTGATATTCTTAAATCAATAATTTGAATGTTTGATTTAAAATCAAATTTGAATTAACATTCAAAAAGGCAGTTTAGAGGTTTAATTTCAACTTGTATCTTCGACCTACGAAGATGAAGGGTGAGGCCTGAGTTGGTCAGAGGCCAATTCCCCCTCACAAAAACCTCATTTGGATTCCTAATTCCATGTTGAATCCAATGAGTGGTTAGAAGGCCACTTTCTCTCCCCATAACAGGCATTTTTAAAATGTTTTAGTGCTTTTTTTTTGTAAAAACACTAGTTTATGGGAAAATTGTAACTTTAAAATCTTGCAAACGATAGCTCGGTTTTGGGTGCCATTTTTTGCAAAAGTTCTTGTAATTCAATTCACCACAGTGTAGACTTTTATTTTTTTTTAAATGCACTAGTTTATAAAGTGCCAAAAATTTGGGTCTCTCGGGATGCATTTTTCGGCTGAGTCCGACGTCTTTTGATCGTGTACTTTCATATTTGGGGGGGGATCAATATTTTTGGGGGGGTGTGATTGCTTTTCAAAACATGCTTTCATTCTCCTTTTTGCATACATTCAAAACTTGCAATCAACACAACTTCATCTAAATTCAGCTAAAAATGGATTATTTTCAACTTAAACCCCTAACACCCTTCAACTATCATGAATGGAAAGTTAAAATGTCAATCATTCTTAGAAGCAAAGGGTTGTATAGGATCACCATGGGTATAGAAGTAGAACCCAACACATATGCTAAAAAGGTTAAGTGGTACAACCGTAGTGATGAAGTCTTTGGGTTACTGAGCTTGTTTATGTCTCCAGAACTTCTCTTCCACTTAGAATCCTCTCAAACTCCTAATGACATATGGGACACCTTAGAAAATTTATTTGGGAAGCTTGATGAGATGAGAGGTCATGATCTCGAAAACAAACTCATGAGTCTAAGTCTTAGCAACTTTGACACCCTACAAGACTTCTTCACTAAGTTTAAGGCCCTAAGATTGCAATTGAAAGAATGCAGGATAAGAAGAAAGATGATCAACTCATTCTTTCTATTCTTACCAAGCTATATCCAAGCTATTCAATCTTTGTCTCCAATTTCCATGCCACTAAAAGTGCCCTTGGCACTGCATGGAAAATGCCTTCTTTGGATTCATTCATTACCAACTTGACTAGGGAGCAAGATAAGCTAATTCAGATGGGCAAAATGAAGTCTACTCAACCCCAAGCTTTGATAGCTAGAAATGGTAAGGATAAGACTTCAACAAAGGAGAAGAAGAAAAAGAATACGGACTAGGAGAAGAAAAAATAAAACACCAATCCTACCAAAAACAATACTGAGACTTCATCTTCTAATACTAAACCCAAGAAGGAGAAGGTTAAGTGTGCCTATTGTAAAAAGATAGGGCATGATGAACACAAATGCATGAAGAAACAAATAGATCACCTAACTCATCTTCTAGAGAAAAATAACATAGGTTTTCCTGAGTCTATCGAGCATAATTCATCTACCCAAGATTCTACTAAGGCAAAAGGCAAGGGTAAGGAGAAAGAAAAGGGCAAGGCCCTTGTAGCTACAACAGCTTCCACATCTTCATGGGTCATCGACTCAGGTGCTTCTCACCACATGGGCTCTTCACTAGTTGAGTTTTCATCTTTAGAGCCTTGTAGCATGACTTCAATTAGTTTGGGTGATGACACATCAGTTTCCATTGTAGGGAGAGGGTCAGTTGAAATGGAAGGAGGAACATTCAATAATGTTTTAAGTGTTCCTTCTCTTTCAACCAATCTCCTATTAGTGTACCAAATCACTCACATTGGTCGGGGTATGAGAGTTGAGTTTTCACCAAATTTAGTGGCTATCAGGGAGTTGCATAGTGATACTACAGTGGTAGTGGGTAGGGCAGATCACCAAGCCAGGTTATACACCTTCTCACATTTTACATCAGATTCTTCTACAATAGCATATCTGACTCATTCATATGGAGTTAGCAAATTGTGGCATGAGCGGTTTGGCCACCTTAACTACCGCTACCTTGAGCAACTTTGCAAACATGACATGGTCATTGGCTTGCCTTGTGTCTAATTATCAAAAGGACTTTGTGAGGGGTGCTCCCTTAGGAAGCATCCCAAAGAAAAATTTGACAAAGGCAAAGCTTGGAGGGCTTCACAACCTTTGGAGTTAGTCCGAAGTGATGTATCGGGACCCTTTTCCAAACCATCCTTCACAAGGGCCAAGTACATCCTCACTTTCATTGATGATTTCTCTAGGTACACTTGGATATATTTTCTCAAACAAAAGTCTGAAGTGTTTGAAAAAATTTTAGACTTCAAGGCTCTTGTTGAGAAATAGAGTGAGAAATCCATCAAGATTCTTCAAACTGATAATGGAGGAGAGTATGTCAACATCAGGTTTGAGCAGTTTTTCACCACAGAGGGGATTGATTTGTAGTGCACAGTCACCTATAGTCCTTCATAGAATGGGGTTACAGAATGCAAGAATAGGTTCTTGAAAGAGATGGGTAGCTGTATGATTCACTCCAAATCCCTACAACCACAGTACTAGGCTGAAGCTATCAATTGTGCTTGCTACATTCAGAATAGGGTTCCTCATAAAGCTTTGAAAGGGATAACACCCGTTGAAGCTTGGCATAAAAGGAAACCTGATGTTGAGCACCTTAGATTTTTTGGATCCCCAGCCATGGCCCACATTCCAAAGAATAAATGCAAAGCTATGGAACATCAATCCAAGCCTTGCATCTTTGTAGGATATCTAGATGGTATTAAGGGATATCGCCTTCTAGATCCAGTCACACATGAGTTGTTCATTGAGAGAAGTGTCCATTTTTAGGAGAGTCCTAGAGACTCAACACTTGACACTTCTTCTCCCTCATCAGATCTAATTCTTCATGATGATTCCCATCAAATTCAAATTAGCCACAGTAGGTTCTTGAGCCAGGGACATCTTCTTCTTCTTTAAGTTTAGATAGTGAAGACAGTGATGCAGTGTCATCCACCTCTAGTCAATCAAAGGATGAGGAGTTAGCACCTGAATCGCCCACTTCTGGGCCACTTTGGGCCAGACAAACACTTGAGAGTGTTGGCACTTGGGTAGGAGATCCCACATATGACAGATGTACTAGGGGGATTTTTAGAGAGATCCACATGCCTTCTTTGCTTCAGTTTCAGATCCATAGACTTTTTGAGAGGCATCGGGGGTACCTATGTGGGATAGTGCTATGGAGGAAGAATATTCTTCCTTAATCAAAAATCACACTTGGGATTTGACTTCACTTCCTAAGGGAAGAAAGATGGTTCAATGTAGGTGGATATATCAGACCAAGTTTGCAGCAGATGGGTCGGTTGATAAGTACAAGGCACACCTGGTCACTAAGGGTTTCTCACAAGTGGTAAGCATTGACTACTCAGAGACCTTTTCACCATTGCAAATATGACTTATATCTAACTCACCTTGGTTATTACCATAGCACATGGTTGGGATGTGCATCATATGGATGTGAAGAGTGTCTTTCTTCACGAAGACTTAGAGGAGGAGATTTACATGGAGTAACTGGCAAGATTTGTTCAGGATTCTTCCTTAGTATGCAGACTTAGGAAATCTATTTATGGCCTCAAACAGGCCCCTCAGGCTTGGTATGCCAAGATGGATTCTTTCCTTCTCACAGTAGGTTTCACTAGGTGCCATTTTGATCCCAATGTCTACTTCTTCTGGTAGGATGATTTGCTCTTGATTTTGGTTCTATATGTTGATGACCTTTTGATCACCAGGAGTTCTTGATCAGTTATTGCAGCAGTGAAGGCATCTCTCCAAGATAGATTTGACATGATAGACTTGGGTTTGTTGCACTACTTCCTTAGCATTGAGATTTCACAGTCAGATTCAGGGATCTCTTTTACACAACCTAAGTATGCTCTTGACTTATTGGCTCAGTTTCACATGGCTGATTGTAAGCCATCTCTGACTCCCTTTCTATCAGGAGTCAAGCTTGAGACTAATTGTTCTTCACCATTGGTTGATGCCACTCGGTATCAAAAACTTGTTGGTAGTCTCATCTACTTGACTCACACCAAGCTTGACATTTCATATTCAGTGGGACTTGTCTGCAGATTCATGTAGGAACTCCATGAGCTACATTAGAAAGTAGCTAAAAGGATCTTGCATTACATACAGGGTTCACATAGATACGGGATTCATTATAGATTTGGCATAGAGGTTGACTTGGTTGGATATATAGAGTCACACTGGGTTGGTGATTCACAGACTCACAAGTCCACTTCTGGTTACAGTTTCTCTCTAGGTTCTGGTCCTATCAATTGGTCTAGCAAGAAGTAGAATGCTATTGCTATATCATCCACAGAGGTATAGTACAGGGGAGCTATTAATGTAGCTACTGAGGCTATTTGGATTCAGGAGATTCTTTCTGAGTTTGGCATTCCTATCAAGCAGCCCACCATCATTTATTGTGACAATCAGAGTACCATATAGATTTGCAGGAATCTAATTTAGCACCAGCAGACCAAGCACATAGAGATTCACATGCATTTCATTTGAGAGCTTATTCATAGTCAAGTCATTGACTTGATATTTTTCTAGTCTTCAGAGTAGGTTTCAGACATCTTCACCAAACCTTTCACTGAGAGCAAGTTCATTCATTTATGATCTCTTCTTGGGGTGCGGTCTACATCTGCAGTAACATCATCTTCAGGGGGGGCCTTCTAGTCTCTTCTTTTCTTTTATGTCTCTCTTTTGGGGGGGAGTTTTTTCTTATGGGTTTTCTCCTTTTCTCTATCTTATGGGAGATTGCATTTGTACATGGGTACCTCATTAGGCCTAGTTTCTGGGACCCATTTTATATTTCCACACTGCCCACCTAAGCTGCACTTATGGGGGGTATTAGTGTAGGTTTTTATTTTTGCCTATTTATTAATTAGGGAAACTGTATTTCTTGTGCATACATGGAGTTTTACTACATTTGTGGGATAGGCTAGCTTATGTGGAGGTGTGTGTCATAGATGTGTCATAGGTGTCATAAGAATGTCATAAGTAACTCCCTTGATGGGAGTTACTTCTCTATTCTTAGCACCTTGTCACTACCTTTCATGGAGGAGTTATTGAATATTCTTGGTGTGCCTTGTCCACCTTTTGTGGAGGAGTTACTTTCATACTATCCTATTTGTAGTCCTCATTCTGGCCATTCCATGCTAATTAGATTTTGGTTTTCTCCATTTTGTCTTGTGCAATTCTCTTATTGTGTTATTTTCAAATTGCTTTGGCATCTATGTGGTGTGCACTTGTTCATCTTATGTGATCACATATTCATTGCACTCACATTATCTAGATTCTGGCAATAACTCTGATAGTTATAAACCTTAATCAATGTTGAGAAGAGGTTAGAAATCCACATTAGAATTTTATGTCCAAAGAACTTACCCTACAGCCTGTAGGAAGTGATTGTATGCTAATTTTAGTCAAGATCATCATAAAGAAGTGAAAATAATAGTTTTTGAGAATAAAAAATTTATGGAATATGGTACATTTAATTTTTATAGACCTTTTCCAATCATTCTTAGATTTGGTAAATTTTTTGAGATTAAGTAAATCCCCAAAGAGTACTTTCAAACCTTACTGTTGGTGATTGTGCATGTTGTGTATTCAAAGAATGTGAAAATAAAGTTGGATAGTTGTTTATAAATGTAAATATTGTTTTTACCAAGTGTTTATAGGAGTGTAAAACCATATTAATTTAGTATAGGCATGGAAAACATTTTTGGAGGATCTTATGGCAAGAATTAGTTTTTGAAACCCTACATACATTATTGTGTACACATTTTTAAGTAAGAACATGTTGTAAGAGTTGAATAAAATAATTTTTGTGTAAATATAATGATTTTAAAATGTGAAAATAGTTTCCACATAGCCTAAACATCCTTTATAGTGATTTAAAATATCATCTGAAATGTAAAAAAAATTAAATTATGAGCTCTCGGATCCTATAGACTCTTGTAATCCCTAAGCTAGGGTTTGAGGAAAAAAATATCATTTGGGAATGTTTCCACTAGTGAAAAGGTCTAAAAATTTATAATTAGTGAGGCCTCATTGAATATAAATATATTTTCAAGTTTTCAACTTGATTCTATATAAGCACGTGCTAAGAGAGGAGACTGTGTGTAAGTGGAGATAGAGTAGGCCTAATAAAGCCTGGCAGTGGCTTATAAAGGTCCAAAATAAGGTGATATAGTAATAATTAGGGAATTGAAGTGCATATAAAGTTAAAAATAAGTAAATGGTATCTAAATTAATCATTGGTTTTTCAAAGTACATTAGTACATAGATGTACAAGTAGAATTAGTCCAAAAAGGGGCTAATAGATGTGACTGAGGTATAGAGAAAAGTTGTCAATGGTAATGAATAGGTAGTGAAAAGTATTGAAAAGAGTAAGAGAGGTCTTAAAGGACAAAATAGAGCATGAGAATACTAATGAAATTGATGACAAAGGAGAAAGTAGTTTTGAAACCCTATATGGTCATAAGAACCTTAGATTAACAGAGAACATTATAAAAGAAGGAAATTGTGAGCTTGTTGATCATCCTCTACATCAAGTTGGTTGCATCTAAATCTAGAAAATATTTCATATAGGAAACCTACATCAGGGTTAAACACTAGATGCAAATATATAGATCTAATGCAAGTGTCCAGGACCACAAAAATAATATTTTAATAATCTTATGGTTATTGTAAGGTCATCCTACAATCCATTTCTATTTTATTCTATATCATACTTGTATGTGTATAGTAAACCATCCAAGTATCATTTTTACCTATTTATTTCAATATCTATCAATAGTTGTACTTTACTATTTTGACAATCTCAGTTATATAAATTTAGAATACTATTTGGCTAAGTTTTATATTAATTGACTTATTTATTAGGCTAGTTCACAACCCATGCATAAAATATAATATAATGTCCCTTAACCATAGATACCCCACATATATATATATATATATATATATATATATATATATATATATATATATATATATATATATATATATAGATAGGGATTAAAACTAATATAACTACTCAGATTCATTTGAATAATACTCTCCACTATTATATGTTCTCAAAACCTTTATCATGTTCTCTTTGTAGTTTTATTTAAGAGCCTTAAACTCTTTAAATTTAATGAAAACATGATATTTATTTTGAATAAAATATATGTAGGTTTTCCTCAAGAAATCATCTATTAAAAAACATAACAAAGACATTTTCCTAGTGATATAAGCTTCATAATTCTAAACAGATGACTATGTATTAACTAAAGAATTCCATCTTTTCATGTAGTACTAGTTGAAAACATTACTCTATTTTACTAATATTCTGGTGGATTTTATAATCCATATATATATATATATATATATGTATGTATGTATGTATGTATGTATGTATAGACACAAACACACACACAGACACACACCTACATACATACATATATAAATACATGCATACATACATAAATATACATACATACATATACATGTACATACATGCATACATGCACACACACACACACACACACACACACACACGCGCACACACACACACACACACACACACACACACACACACACACACACACACACACACACACACACACACACAACACACACACACACACACACACACACACACACACACACACACACACACACACACACACACACACACACACACACACACACACACACACACACACATATTCATATTCTACTCAATGGTTTGGCCTTTGGGTGTTCCATGTGGTCTCAAAATGTCAGAAATTCTAGTGTGGGTCATGTTGTTTTAAGGGTTTGTTTATCTCTCTCTAGGGGCATGGCCCCTATTTATTGGTTCCTATTTCTATAGTATGCCTTCATTATATTATTTCATGTATGCTTGTTTACTTTATGGTATGTTGGATCCAAATTTTAGTTGTAAGTTTGAATGTCAGATGCATTTTTTATAGAAATCATGGCATATAAATTATTTATCTTGAATGAGCTAGATTCATCTAACCATTACAGATTTAGACCCATGTCAACTCATGGTATTGTTTTGATGTTGTTTTAATTTGATGATAATTGTTTGAGGCTTAGTTGTAATTTTTTTTTGGGCTTATTTTGGTTATGTTTTTTTGAGTTCTATTGAATATATTATGTAACAGGTTTGTGGTTCTTGTGAAAACTCTTTGTGGTTAAGCTTCACTAAATATTTTTTCAATTTATATTAGGTTGAGGTATCCTTTCAAATCCCTCCCCTGTCAATTTTAGGATCTAATAATAACCCCCTTTGTAATTAGTTTTACCCTAGTTTGTAATTCCCATCTTTAGTGTTGAGTTAAATTCACTGATAGTTTGTTGATTATTAATCATTGTTCCTTTGTTAGTTATTGTTAGCCATCTTTGATGGTGATGAGCTCTATTTTATATATTCTATAAATTAGTAATAGGTTTGGGGGCCTATCAAAACCCTCATCTCTAGTTCAAAGATTCAATTTAAAAATCATTTACCCTCAACAAACAAAAAACATAATTTCACAAAATTAAAGGACAATCAAAATTTCCTTTAGCCATACCTTAGTTTTTATTTAACCTTTTTAAATTTAATATGACTTAAATGATTGAATTTATAATTCTAATATATTCTGATTTGATATTAAAATAAAAAATATATAGTAGGTTACATAATTTATAGAAATCAAAAACTTAATAAAAATAGTAAATAGGCCCAAGGATATGAAAACCTCCCTAAAAAATATTAAACACTAAATGTGCAATCTTATTATAAGTATAAAATGTGTAAACGAACCTAAAAATAGATTTTTATTTAAAAAATATAATTCATTGTTTGTTAAGACAAGTTTGTAGGAGGAGAATAAGGGTAGACCATGACCTTATATACTAACTATAGTCGTATCCTAGTTGGCTATGTGCTTGATTTATTGATCTAGGTTTGTGTAAATTATTTTGAGGGTTAACAGATGAATTCCATGTTCTATGTTATCACATAGACAACATAGAAAATTATTAAACCCTTGTTTCCTTCACAATAAATAATATGGAGATAAAATTTAAAAAGGGGAAGTAGATAAGGGAAATAACCAAGTTGGCCAAGAAGCCTTAAATAACTAAGCACTATATACATAGTGAAAATGGGCCTTAGTTAGATGTATTGCTCCCTCTTGATTTGATTGTGTAATCCATGATTATGAAACTAGATTAATATTGCTAGAATATTGACTAAAAAATATGGGAATGGATTCCCTTGACCTGTAATAAAAAATATTCATACTTAGCTTATTATTATTCGAATGTTTTAGAATTTAAATCATAATAAGTATTTCTCTTTTTCTCAATGTGCAATGCAATTGTTAGATAGATCCAATGGGGAATAGTTAAGTTGGCCTCGATGTGATTTTATAGCAGATTTTTTGGAATAATTTTACTAAATAACTTAACCAATTGTATATGATAGTAATTTTTAAATGTATTAATTCAAAAAAGTGATTGTTAGAGCACAGTAAGCAAGGATGCATTATGGCACAAGGATGCAAGGTGACCCTATTTGACTTGCATAAATTTTTCCTAAAATACTAGAGAGAATTGGGACAAGTATGACAAGAGCTTGTTGGTTGAATTTGGATGAATGTATTTTAAATAGGGGTGTTTGTATGATATTTTCAATGTTACAAAAAAATTAAGGCTCTCTTATAAATTGTGAGTTAGTAAATTGGTGTATTGACCAAGTAATGGTAAGTATATCAAGCATAAAAATTTTCAAGTAATTAATAATTAAATTTATGTTTCTACATTTTCCACCACTTTATTATAGTGATGCACAAAGTGAAATAACTAGATTAAAGTAGATATCAACTTGAGTGTGTATACACACATTGTCTTTGGATGTGAAGCTTGATTGTGTAATATATCTTAATGTAATAACCTAAAACATTGCCACTAAAAGTATTTTTTTCCATATTGAAAATTTGAAATCTATTATTTGTAATTTGAAAAAGATATCAAGGAAAGTATACACTTAAAAGAGTATTCAATATAATTTACATGTAACTTGGAGGTGGTGCAGTGTGCATTTGAAGAAGTGTTGAAACTATGGTGAATTAAGAGTGATCAAGTCTCAATTTGAAAACCATTGAATGATCTTGATTTGGGAAGATTGTATGCTCCCACTCTCATTTGACTATGTAGAGTACTTTGTAAACATTTTAAGGGGAGGTAACATTTTTTGATTTAGGGATAGGGGACATATTAATTACCACTAGATGTGTTGTTTTTTGGGTTTTTTTATTTTGTAGATAAAAATTGATTAAAAGAGGATCTTCTCACATAAAATTGAGGCAAGTGAGGAAGATCTAGTATGAGGGGACACATTAGACTGCCACGTGTCATTTTTTGTGTTCATGTATTATTTTTAGAGTTAATTCATAGTAATAGGGCCCCTTTGTCATCTAATGGAGGAATCCTTTGTTAATTTAAGGCTTGGGGACATATTACAGACCACCATATGTTTCATTCCATGTCAATATTTCATTTTTAGAGAGAATCCATAGTAATAATGACCATTACACATGAAATAAAGGGAATAATTTCCAATTTTGGGGTAGGGGACACATTATACCATCATATGTCATTTTTATGTGTTCATGTTTCCTTTCTAAATAAAATAACAATAAAAGGGGCCCCATTCACATGAAATCAATGCAATGGAGGAAGATTTGGGGAAATGGAGTGAAAATAGACCACCGTGTCTCTTTTTTGTGTTCATGCTTCCTTTGTAGAGAAAAATAGACTAAATGGGAGACCTCTTTCATGTAGTTGAACCAACATAGGAAGATTTATGGGTAGGGGGCATAATAAACCACCAAGTGTCATTTTTATTTTTTTATGCATAATTTTTAGAGTGAATTCATATTAACATGGGCACTTTCACATGAAATGGAGGCATAATTTATTGATTTAGGGTTATGGGACATATTAAATACCATCGTGTATTATTATTTGTATTGGTGTTTCATTTCTAGAGTGAATTCATAATTATAGGAACCATTTCACATGCAATAAAAGTAAAGTTTGCAGTTTATGGATAGGGGACATATTAGACCACCCTGAGTCATTTTTGTGTGTCCATGTTTCATTTATATAATGAATTTGACTAAAAGAGACCCTTTTGACATGTAATTGATGTAATAAAAGAATAGTTATGGATATGGGGATAAAATAGACCACACCATGTGTCATTTTTATGTGTTTATTTCTCCTTTGTAAATCATAATTAGCTAAATAAGCCCCCTTTTTTAATTTAATTAAATAAAAAATAGAATATTTAAGGGTGAGGGACACATAAAACCACCATATATTACATTTTTGTGTTCATGTAGCCTTTAGAGTAAATTTGTAGAGTTTGGGCCCATATCACATGCAATGGAGGCAATGTTTATTGATATAGGGCTAGGGTCATATTATATACCACAACATGTGTCATTTTTATATATCATGTTTTCATTTTTAGAGTTAATTCATAGTATTGGGGCCCATTTCACATGTAATAGAGGAAAAGCTTGTCAATTTAGGGTAGGGGCACATTAGACCACCATGTGTCATTTTTTTGTGTTCATATTTTCTTTCTAGAGTGAATTTGACTAAAAGGGGTCCATTTGACATGAAATTAATATAACAAAGGAAAACATAGTGTTGTATGGAGAAAATTGACCTCGTATCATTTTTTATTCATGTTTCCTTTAAAGACATAAATAAGCTAAATGAGACACCTCTTTCATATAATTGAGGAAATGGAGGAAGATTTAGGGATAAAAACAAATTAGATGACCATGTATCATTTTGGTGTGTTTATGTAGCCATTTTATAATGAATTCATAGTTATGAGATCTATTTCACATGTAATATAGGCAATTTTTATTGATTTATAGATATCTGACATATCAAAAACCATCATATGTATCTTTTTTATTTGTCCATTTTTTCCATGTAGAATGAATTCATAATAACAAGGCCCATTTAACATTCAACAGGGTAACATTTTTGATATAGGGGTATGGGACATATTAGATAAACATGCATGTTTTTATGTGTTTATGTTTCCTTTCTATAGTGAATTTGACTAACAAGCCCCCCTTTCACATGAATCAACACAATGTAAGAAGATTTAGGGATATGGTGAGAAATAGACCACCACATGTCATTTATTATGTGTTCATTTTTACTTTGTAGAGTGAAATTGATTGAATGAGGACCCCTCTCATGTATGATTGAGGAAATAAAAGGAATATTTAGGAGAAGGAACACATTATAACACCAAATGTAAACCATCTTGTAAAAAGGAAGGAGTATAGTTTAGTACAAAAAAGGTAAAGCATATTATAATACTTTGTATAGAACTTATGAGATGGTATTTGTAGGTGGAATGATGAAAAGAGTAAGGTCTGAAGAAGAAGTTATATGCTCTAAAGTTCTATATAAGCAATTTTGAAGATGCTCTAAATGTGCTATAAAGATGAGAATGATCCAAAGAATCACCTAATAGTATTTGAGCATGAGAGAGATTATGTGACATTATATTTGATGTATTAAAGACCTAAAAAATTATTGATAGATCAGCTCTAAATATTTGTATATGCATCTCTAAAATTGTTGTAAAGATATCCCAATCAAGCTTTCAAGATCTGTTAGTGGATACAAAAATGTTATTTTGATGTTTTGAAGAAGAATGAGTGTATGAATTTGTTTGATCATACACAAGAGACATTATAACACATGTGAGTTTCAAGGTTAAGTTTATAAAGTGGATAGAAGGTCATATTCAAGGCATAATAAGACTTGTAAGTCAAAGCTTAGAAAGGAAGAAGAGAGATGGTGGGTAGATGAAGTAGCAGGACTAGTTTCCATGACATGGGTGAGAAAGTGAACATTGAAATAGGTGATTCAAGTTTTTCTATGTATGTGCATGGAGTTTTATGACTTGGTTTGTAAGGAAAAGGATTTCAAGGTTTCTCAATTGCATAGAATGAAGAGTTATCTACTCGAGAATATTTTTAAGTGCTCCTTGTCACATGAAACATCTTCATGAGATCCTAATATGTTCATGGTATATTAGTATGGGTTATAGATAAAATTTACAAGAATTGGTTTCTATAAATAGGAGATAAGTTTTATGAATGATCATTAATACTGGAAGTTAGTCTAAACCCTAACAAGGACTTGATATTCAAGATCTTGCTCTACAAAAATTATAATAGTTTTATATGGTTATAAAAATGATTTGAGGTTGATTTTAACTCTCCCAAGAATCTCTATATGTGATTGGTTTTTAAGTGAGTTAAAATTATCTACAAAAAATTGTTTGTCTTTTAAAAATTTATTGTAGAAGATAGAGTTCACTGACTCAAAAATGCTAAGTGGATGACTATTAAAATGTGATACTTGTATTTTATTTTAATTAAGATTTATGGATATGTTTTATATCTCATATTTTATAATTTTGTGATCAAATTTGGCCAGTCACTAAATAGACCTAGTGGTGCAGATAGTGATGAAATTAGATATATGAGAGAAGATGTTTCCTAATGTATTTTCATGTAAGAGTGATGCATTGAAAATCATGATTATTTTATTTGTGTATTTGATCATATATTAATTATTTTAATAATATTGGAAGGTAGTGTAAGATATTGAAACATTAAATCCAAAGTGGCTTATCTAATTGAGTAGAGAGTGTGAGAGGAGGTTAGAAGATTGGTTTATAAGACCAAAAATTTCAAATAGAAATAATGATATGATTGATTGAGATTTATCTATGGATATTTTAATATTATAATAATGAATTTAAATCCATTTAATGTATTCAATCATGTCTTATATGTTCATGTTTCCTTGACTATGTTTTGGAATCAGTTGGTAGCTCTAAGTGAACATCTTACAGAGGAGTGTTTAAGCATGTTTATCTTGAGTTGGGGAATTATATGAAGTAAGTGATGATATATAGGTCATGTTTTTTATAAATATATAATTATTTTCCATGGTTTTTTTGAATAATTTAGTATATACCTCAGTTTTCCAAGGTAAAGTTTATGTATCTGCACATACCTTTTATAAACAATAATTTGATAAAGGGTTAAAGTGGTAGCTTAACCTAAAAGGTATTGTAGACTAAAATTAAATATGGATAAGGGATATTAAAATATTTTATTATGTGTTCCTTCCATGTAAGTTGTACTTATAATCTTCAAAAAGGATCAAAGGGTAACATGTTATTAAGAAGGCCTATTAGGTCTCAATAAGCCTAAAAGAGGAGGAAGGGCTAATTGATGTATGGATAACATATTGTAGTGATTAATTCATGATTAAGGAATGTTATTTTAATATTAAAATACCTATTAATATATTACCTAAGTTATTTAAATATTTATACTACCTAGAAGGATAGATCAAGTGACTTGTATAAAAGCAAGGCAGTTAGGCCTATTTTGGTATGCTTAGAGGAAACATAGATGAGATGTTAAGAGGGTGATTAGAGAGAAAAAAATGATAAGTGAATGATATAGATCATTTCTTAGTATAAGGAGGTCATGTATACTATTATAGATTTCATGAATATCTAATATATGTTTTGCAAGAGAAGATCAAGGTCAGAAGACCTAATCAAGCCATGAAGAGGGCTAGATAAGAGAAGTCTAAAGGTCAGTTTGAGAGGAATTGAAGTGAGAGAAGAGGAATAAATGTAAATTGGAGAGTGAATAAAGTGATAAAATAGATTAAGGAGTAGATCATCATATTTTTTAGAAGTAACAAGGATTTTTGAAGGTGATCAAACAATTAGGTGGTTGAATTAGTGTTGAGTCATCTAGGGGGTTGGAACCTCCTTGAAATTTGGATTGTTAAATCCAAGTGGGTTATTTGTAAAAGGGTTTGGTACTCATTTTTGGGTTGGTTCTCAGCTAAATATTATAAATTTGGTGCTTGATAGATTAGGGGTTGGTGTTCCTTCTTGAGTTGGTGTTTAGCTAAAGACTATCAAGTTGGTGCTTGATATATTGGGGTTGGTATTCCAAGTTGAGTGGGTGATCAATTTAAGATTGATGTTTATCTTATAAGAATGTATTCCATTCTTCATTAGTGGGTTTTCTTCCCCAAGAGGGTTTCTCATTTATATTTTGTGTTCATGTGTTGCATGCTCTTATGTTTTGATACTTATGATTGTTATGATGTGTATACTTGATTATAATTATTCATGTATGGTTAAGTGGAATTGAATGAAAAGTTTTGAATAATTATCACCCCCCCCTCTTAGTAATATTTTTTATAACACATGGTTGTAAAATATTTGTGTTATACCTTCTATAGTACATATATTCCTCTAGCATGTATATTTAAATCAAGTTGTTAGAATTTTAGGAATTAAGTATGAGTATCTTATATAGTAAATGGCACCTCATCCTCCCAATCCACCCCATAGTCTAGTGTTAAATATATGTAAAATTAGAACATGTTTTCAATGGTGGCATACAGTAAAAAAAATTCAAATCAATAAATTAAGGGTATCCTCTAAAAGTTCATAGACAAGGGAATACAAAATCAAGTTAATATAAAAATTCGATCCACTCCTCAACAAGTAAAAATAATATCAAAATATTATAAAGGGAAAACAAGTGGGACAATATTTTAAAAAACCCTCATGGGATTATAAATCATTTTCCTATATCTAATCCTTCCATTAAATATCATATGAGTAATCATATAGATAGATTTGTCACTAAATATGATACATGCTCTAATTTTGATATCGACACACTTACAAAATTTTATCCAAGGAGGGTAAGACATTTATCAATAATAATTTATTTATTTGATTCATATATATACATGATCATTGGGTATATTATAAATTTTAAAACACTCTAAAATTAAAATTCACAAATAAACAAAAAATAAAAATCTTATTATACATAGATTTTGGTTTGTTGTATCTTATTCTTCCATTTTATTGCATATGTGATCATTTGATCCCTTATTATATTCCCTTGGATATTATTGAATTTATATCCTCATATCCATCATATTTTAAACTCTTAGATCTAATTATGTCAAAAAAAAAAATTATGATCAAACTGGGCATGTTCCTCTATGTTGTTATAATTTTTAGCCCAGATAGAACTATGCAACACTATTTTCTTAATTGAGTAAACTTTTCCTTTAATATTTTATACCAAAAAATACATTTTTATAATATTAATCCTTAATAATATCAATTTACATATTTATCAATCATATTTAGTATGCAAAACACTATTTTTCATGCAAAATCTATTTTTCAAACCATACTACTCACACATGGGACTTTTTTTGATAACTACACATTTGATGAAATGAGAATGCATATTCAAACATATTTTATACTCTTACTATTATTTAATGATTACACATATCAAAATAGTGGCTTATTTATCATATTTTACCATACTAATATCTCCAAGCACATTGTTACCATGGACACATGTTGTGATCTATTCAGATCTCCTTCATCTTCTTCTATTTTCAATACCTTTATTAAATTCAAATTCAACCTTATTTTTTTCTTAAAATATAAAATATAAAAAACATTCATAAATTTTCAAAATATAAAAAAATTCAAATATATTAAAAAAATTAGGACCTGAACATGGTTAACAATCATTTTTAAATATTTGAAATATGTTATTTACCTCATTATGAGTAGCTATCATATTATTTATTTATCACATATGCATATCACTAGTATATAGGAATGTTGTGCAAGATATATAAAATTTTATATGGGATTAAAATGTTGAACTTTCATCTACCCATTAGCCATGCTAAGTATGGGGCATGTTATCCATAAGTTATAGTATGCAGGTGATATTATTTGACAACCACTATATTATTGAGATTTATCTTATCTAAACATGTCTTGATAACATTTATATCTTACATAATGTACATGGTTATGATATTTTCTAGTATATGATCACATGACATACCTAATGGTTTAGATAACTTATATATCTCTATGTTCCATATTATATTGTTTACTTATATATAGTAGATTACATGGTGTTTTTATATTATGTTGTCCTTTGGCCTTATGTGTGGTTTGTGACATTTAAATATGTCTTTTATTTGGCCCTTGGCCCTATGAATGGTGTGTGACATTTGAATATGTCCTTAATTTGGCTATTGGCCCTATGTGTGTGTGATATTTGAACATGTCCCTTATTTTTGACATTATCCATGTTTATCATCTGTGCAATATTTCACTTTGTGGATTTTAAACATGTCCCATGTATGTATCTCTTGGCCTTCTCACATGACATTTTTATCATTAAGTTTTTTATGTGTGTGATTATTGATTTTATTGAGTTTGATAAGTGTCATGATCCACATCATGTACTCCTAACATTACATACTACTTCTACATTGTTGTTCAATAAGCTTTAGTAATATATCCTATAGGCCTTAGTTCTTTAACTACATACAAAGTGCATGTCTTACCATATAAATACATCTCTTTTAAAAATGCTACATTTTTATTACACATATTACAAGTTAAATTTCATTTTGAGATGGTTTAATTTTAAAGATACATTTATTCACCTAGAAATGGCATAATTTTAGTAAGATTTTCATGCCTGAAAGTTTTTCTTCAAAATAGTGTCAAAAATTAGTTTAGCACAAGTATAATTTTAAAAACTACAAAGGGTGTCGAGAATTAGTTTAACATAATTACAGTTTTATAAGTTGAAAATATTTTTAAAAATAGTCATTAACACATATACGAATTCATGTTCACTATACTATTCAGATTCATAATGCATAGTTACAAATGGGGCATGATATAAATTCATGTCTACACATATTATACATTATCTAAGGACATATTATGGGCATGAAAGATATCCATTATATTTTTACCATGCATTCAACAAAAAATTTAAAAACATAGAATCTATCTATAGTGGTTTATTTAGTTCTAAGAGCATAATGCATAACTTGGAAATCACTATGCACTCTAGCATTATGTGAGTGAATATGTTTTAGATTCCAACTTGTTTTAGGTCTTAGGATTACAAAGACAAGTTTAGAGAAATGTATTTTTCAACATTCCTCAATTAGTGTTACTACTATTCTATAATATGGGGTTTGGTCACCCCCAATCTTCTCCCATGGTTCAATTAAGCAAATATATTTGCTATGTGTTTTATGAGAGGAACCAATTATCCGATGCTTAAAAGAAGCATCATCAAAAATCAAATTCACAAAATAGAAATATCAATTTTATAAATATAGGTCTATTCCTTCCATACTCTTAACTCAAATTTTTGAATTTCAAACAAATTTTTGAATTATCAAAGTTTAATTAAAATTTCAAATTATTAAAAAGATCAATAATTTTTCAAATTTTCAAATTTAATCATTTTCATATTTCATTTTTCAAAAGGAATGAAGTAACTACTTCATGTGTTTTTGAGGTTTGCTTGAGCATACAATACATTAAACAATTGAAGTATGCATCTCAAAGACAAAGTGTATCTTACACACTAAGATATACACTTTAATCTATTAATTTCATTTTTATACTAAAGGGAGGGTAAATATGGTAACTAAAATTTGGCCAGAAATACTTGATCATATCTAATTTAGTCCTTTAATATTTAACTAACTTATACACTCAATCAATACCTATTTTTATATAAAACTTTATCCTAATCATAATAAAATACCTA
This sequence comes from Torreya grandis, assembly GCA_037957365.1. Classification (NCBI taxonomy): domain Eukaryota; kingdom Viridiplantae; phylum Streptophyta; class Pinopsida; order Cupressales; family Taxaceae; genus Torreya; species Torreya grandis. Next base: position 2,101,010 of record JARHVA010000827.1, read on the forward strand.
TTTTATATCAAATACCATCATCCATTTATTTTAAAAATTTCTAATTGATAAAAACGCTTTTATGTGTCTTTATGCCTTATTCTGGACCTAAAACATAAGACCTGCCCTTAGGGATAATAACACCATATAGGGTTAAAACTATAATTTAGTCTTGTACTCATCCTTATTTGGCATCTAAATCACATAAATTATCATATTTTCAAAAAAAACCATCCCTTATTTAGTCTTTATATTCTTGGGCTTCTTAGTGTGTGGTTATGCCCTTGGAATTGCTATAAAGGCACATTCAATTCACTTAGTACACAATTTGGAAAACCTTCCATTCATAGGCTTATTACACAAGTGCATATTGAAAAAAAGTTCCATATTATTTCTAAATTATGTTGCAGTCACCTCAATTAATCTTTATCCAAGTCTCAATTCATTTGTATTAATCCCTAACTGAACATGATCAATTACCCAAGCCATTTGTATATGCATCCATATAGTCAAAAGAGAACAATTGTATAAAACAATTAGGTGGGATAACCACATGGATTTTTGATCCATATTTAGAGTATTACTATGTATAATTTACTCATCATAGTGGGGTGTTAAGGTCTAACACATCTCTAGTTATTAACCAATTTTTACTCCCTCATCTCATTTATCTCCTTGTGTCACACAAGCTAGTGGTTTTGAGCTTCAAGAAGCTATTTTTCGGTCTCTCATGCACTAAAGAAGTAAAAATTATAAAAAAGAGACATATTTTACATAGTCTCACAAGAGTTTTCCCTAGTTTTTAACATTTTTCAAAAGGATAAAAATGTTATACTAAGAAAAAACCCATTACTATTAACCCTATTAGGTGTACCTATTTATACAACATCTTAATATTAGCTTCTATAAGTATTATGTATTTTCATCCTTTACATTTTTATTCATCTTTATAGTAAAAAAAATAGATATAAAAACTAAATAAATTTCTTTTTTGCATATATATTCTTTTTTGTATTCATTTTGTTTCATTAATTCTAATTTCTTGCTTTTGGTTTCATGTTTGTAATTGTATTTACAACACCCTAGTATATTATAACTATTTATCAAAATTAGGATATATCCACTATAGTTGATTAAGTTCAAAATAAAACACTATATTTATTCATCCCCACAATAGGTCTATATTTGGTCCATTGAGCTTAAAATAACTAATAAAAATTGTATTTTGTTTACACATCTAGACTATTTATCTTATACTTCTAAGCCCTACATCAAAAATAGAACTAGAATTATCTCCTAGTTAAACATGTACATTGTATTTGTCTATATGGGATAAAGCTATACACATACAAGTTTGTCCCTTTTCAATTTTTGGGTCAATCATCCTATTTCCATAATTCATGTGCCTTTACTCTTGATTTTATACATTACCATATTGGTTAACATGTTCATAGGTTAGCCCATATATATAAGGTATAATCATTTTATTTCATAAATATGGGATCTACCTATAATTAATCATAATACCAAGTCACATATAAGTTCAAGCCTAGAGCCAAGTATCAAATAAAATATTACACACTTACAACATTGCCATCTTAACTTGGTCTCTCTACATTTCCCTTTTTCCAAATGAGGGTATTATATTACATGTAGCTACATCATCACCTATAGGTAAGAAAATATTCACAAACCCTGATTGAATTTATTCCATCCCCATAATCATATAATTACATGGAGGTATGATTTTGTGTGTGCATGATAAACTATTTTTAATGCTTCCTCAATGGTTTCCTAAATCCGTAATTACTTGTTTTGTTTTCGAGTAAAAGCTATATCATGGAAGAGATTCACATATTATGCAAATCATATCATAAATTTGAATGTACATGTAAAAATAATATGGCAGTGAAAAAATGACATAAAAACTATACTATGAAACCCTAATGGGAAAAATTTAACTTCACCAACACATAATAATTGATATTCAGACAATCACAATCGTACATGTTGATCTAGTACAAGTAGGGATCTATCCTAATTAACAATTCTATCTTAGAGCATCACACAATTTCTAAATTATAGTAAAAATTTGCATATAGGTTTAACATTCTTCTATAGTCTCAACCTTCTAAAATAAAAGATAGGTGTCAAGATTCCTTATCCCTTTGTTATTTACATTATGTATTCTAGTTTCAATTATTGTATTTGGACTTATTTATCATAACAACCTATTAGGTATATCTTAATTTTGTATTTTTAGTCATGTATTCTTAGATATATTTAATTGAAACTATTTTTTATTATTTTGATTTAAATAAGAAATAGGGTAAAGATATTGAGGAACCTTTAGGGGAAAACCTCAAAAAACTTGTAATTAAAATGAAATATGAAAATTTGACCCTCTAATAATAACTATTACCTCCTATATATAACCTACTAAGATTGTGTATAATCCATAGGCTGAATTACTACCAATATGATGATATTAAATCTATCATATGACTAAGTAAAATGTTTTGCTATCCACCAGTCAACCACACATATCCCAATACTTATATAAGTAACCAAAGACATCTTTCCAATATATTTATGTCTTGTGACACTATTCAAAAAATAAATTTAGATCAATAGGAAAGGGAGTACTCACAATTTTACACTCTTAAGTTTTAAACCTCTACAATATCATCCCAAAATATTCCCTATTATGCAACCATACATTCTTCAATACCATTAAATTTTAATGCCCAAAATAAATTTCTCCATGACTAGATTATTCATATCAAATTTAGATGACAACATTGATTTTACATGCTTGATAATTTATTTTATGTTATCAATTAATAACATGTTATCCAAAAATAGAGATATGATGACAAAGTCACCACCAACCTTTTTAAATATACATAGTGATCAACTTTGCTTTTTACAAACTCAAGTCCCAAGACATAATTTTAAAACTTTTGATTCCACATATTTGGTGATTGCTTAAAACCATAAAAGAAAATTATTCAACATACAACTCAATTCCTCCTTTCATTTAGCTTTAAAAATGTTTTATTACAAAGATTATATCTCTTCCTCAAGCTCTTCATGAAAAAAATTTATCCAAACATCCATCTATTCTAATCTAAGATTGAAATAAAAAATAACCACCAAAATAAATCTAATAGAAGTTAACTTTATAATAGGATAAAATATCTCTCCAAAATTAGTCCCTCTACCTATGAAAATCCATTTTATATAAAGAGATCATTATACTATCCAGTTTTGAAGAATTAAACTTAGTTTTAAACACCCATTTGTAACCATTGGGTTGTCGTGTGTGTGTGTGTGTGTGTGTGTGTGTGTGTGTGTGTGTGTGTGTGTGTGTGTGTGTGTGTGTGTGTGTGTGTGTGTGTGTGTGTGTGTGTGTGTGTGTGTGTGTGTGTGTGTGTGTGTGTGTGTGTGTGTGTGTGTGTGTGTGTGTGTGTGTGTGTGTGTGTGTGTGTGTGTGTGTGTGTGTGTGTGTGTGTGTGCGTGCGTGCGTGCACGCATGCATGCATACATGCATGTATGTGTGTAGATAATACACACACACACACACACATATCTATATGAATATATATATATATGTACAAATATATACATACAAATATATGCATGTGTGTGTATATATATATGTATGTATGTAGATAATACACACACACACACCCATACATATATATTTATTTGTATATATATACGTACAAATATATACATACAAATATGTGTGTGTGTGTATCTCTCTTATATATATATATATATATATATATATATATATATATATATATATATATATATATATATATATATATATATATGAATTCATGCATGCATACATACATGAATCCATTTCTACATCCAAGGAATTATTTCCTTTAAATCAAGTTCCTTGCTCATAGTTTTAGGATCTTCATAAATAAAAAATAAAATTGATAGAAAAACTATGAAATGGAAATAAGGTGTAATATATATTTCTAGTTTGATCTCA